>JACDOX010000490.1:293008-305977 GCA_014549065.1 Cardinalis cardinalis
CTGATCCTTGCTTTAATAATGACATTTGTTGCAGAATACACCTTTGAGGCTCTTTCRTCCTTGGGTACCTGTCCAGGTACTTTTCCAGGCTCCTTTATATGAACATGTCACTGGGGGCACAAGTTTACATTGAGGTTTCATCCCAAAAATAGGGCTCAGCAGCCAAGATCTCCCTGTAACAGACATGCAAAGGTCTGGATCCCTCTGCAAGGTCCTTGCAAACCAAAGGCACGGGGAGATGTCTGTGCCTGGGCTCCCCCCGAGGCTGCCTGACGCACCTCTAACCACAGCTGGGATACACTGCARGCAAAGCCCTGGCAAGACTCGGGCAGGAAATGGTGATCTGGGGTAAAATCAGGTTTATTTCTTCCTGAACCAAAAGATGCACCTCTGCAGAGAGCCCAGTTGCTTTATCGTGAGTGTTTGCACAGATAGGACTGTGGTCTGGTGAGCAGACTGGAAGTGAGAGTCTCTCAAATTGTTGCAATAAACTCTATCAGTCAACAGATATCTGAGAAAGGCATTTCCATTTCTGTGGTCCTGAGTGAGGATAATGTGTTTCTAAATCCACWCTTGCTTTTTCTTTAGGTTGTTGTAACCCATCTCTGAGTTGAAGTGGTTTAGCTGCCTGCACTGAGTAATTTTCCATACCTAGAGCCTTTGGATTTATTTTCTTAAGTCTCACCTTAACTCTAAATTTATTCAGGTTTGGTTTTGTTCATATGATAATCATAACATTCTTTTGATACATTTTTTTGTCAGCCTTGATTTACTGAGATGCAACCYTCATTCCAGTTTACCATTTTTTGTGCGTGGGGATATTTTAAATGAATATAATTATATTTAATAACATATGCARGTACTAAAGCATCTTTTGATTTGAGTCCTAACTTTTGTTATTACCCCCCACACACATACACACCTTTTTAGATATTCCCTGTTTAACCTATGCCTAGAGATTAATTAAAGTGTCATTAAAATGCCTTTAGTACGTTTTGTGTCCTACATGCCTGGAAATACTTTTTTCCCACAGTCAGAATTGTTGTGCTTGTACCAGCAATAACTGGCATGTGGCTTGTTTTGTAGATCACCACGAGATATAACAAGCACTCCTAATTAGAAGAAAACACATTCATTTTTTTGGATGCCTGTTCAAAGTTGTCTCAGGAAGATCCACTAGATTTTCATTTACATCTCTCCCTCATTCTGGGCTGGCTCTGAAGCCCAGCACAGACTGAGTCCCACATTGCATGTTGTTGTGAAATGCAAATTTAGGATCTTCCCCATGAGTTATGGGGCAGAGTTTCCACCCCATCCATCAATTTCCAAGCTTTGAGTGTTTAAATGTGTGTAGTCCAGCCTTGAGTGCAAAGCTTCCATCCTCTTCCAGTATTTCTGCTTGGGGAGGTCTGTAGATTTTTCTGGATTCAGAGTGGGTTTGGCATGGCCTTGGTTCTGAAGCAGGAGTAGAAATTAGCAGCTCTTGGTCTCTCCCTGGGCAAGGAGCAGGGCTAGTCCAGGTATTTTTTAAAACAATTTAGGACACCACACAAACACAGTTTAGTGCTTTCTTCTCCAGCCCTTCACATCTCCTTAAAAGCTTTTAAAACCCTCAACAAATAAATACCCATGTGAGCAGCTGGGATAGAAAAACAAAACTCAAACTTTTCAACCCCCTCACTGACCCATCCCATTCTTCAGTGAAAAGCAGGACACTGAGCTCCTCATTCCCAGTTCCTAGGGAGCCAAAACGTGGCACCCAGCTGGGCATCAGAGTTCTTGTGCAAAACCAGCACCAGCCTGGGGGTGCCATGGCKGCTTCTTGCTTTCACCTCTGTCAGAAGAGGAGCTGAGAATCACAGCATCCCAGAGGTTTTCATCCATGGAGTCAAGCTTGAAGCCTTCCTCCTCCTCTTCCTCAGCAGGCTGCACCAGAAAGGCGCCAACCCAGGGGTCATGGGTGCTTTTAGCATCAGCCCAGTGCAGCTCCTGCAGCCTTCTCTCCTAAAATCAYGAGAAGGAGGAAGCAAGACACGAGACAAGCAGAAGAAAACAAACAAAAGGGGAGCAAATTACTGACTTCTCAGGGAAGATGGTGCTGAAGATACTGTAATTATAATCCTTTCCAACAGCTGAGAGGAGTTGGGGTGTTTCATGGCCTGGCTTCCAAACCTGGACAGGTTTTGCAGCTGCAGGTTTTGGAAGSCTGGCTGAGCAGCTCTCCCCCTGCTGGGGATGTGTCACTGGCCTTGGCAGCTTGGAATGTCCCTGGGGACACCTTCGGGACACCACTGGGGAGCACCGCGGGCAGACCCCGTGGCTCCTCTCCTCCAATGACTCAGGGCCCCCCCTTCACCTCTCAATAACAATTCTGTCTTTTGTAAGAGGGCTGGCAGTGACCCACCTTGCAATTAGCAGGTGGCTCGGGTGCTAATGAGCACCCTGGCCCGGCAAACCTGGGAGGGAGGTGGGTGCTGCCTTGACTCAGCATCCTCCTGGGCTGGGAGGAGAAGGATGCTTGGGATCTGCTCCATGGGATTTTGCCACACAGCCTTGCTCTCCCTCCTTTTCCAAAGATTCTTGGGGCATCCCATCCTAGATGAGCCGGTGAAGGTCACCACTGATCTTAGACTGGGGCCATCCAGCGCCACTCTCTTGTAAATTTTTGTATTCTCTCTGCCCTTCTGCTTTCATAAATACCTTATTCCAACATCTTTTTCATTCCCTGCTTTTCTGGTGGGTACCATTTGCTGGGATGTTGCAAAAGCCATAGGAAGCCACTGTCAGTTCAGAAAAAAAGGGTGGCCAGCCAAAAAAAAAATCCCTGGTTTTCACTCCTGTAGCCTTTAACCCCTCACAGGTCAGTGCCTTGGGTTGGAATTTGTGCTACAGTAGCTCCAATYGGGACCTGGGGTATTATTTATCGCACTTAGTACCTGCCATCAGTCATGAAAACTTAACAAAGACCCTATTTGGTTTATCTATAGGCAGCTAAACAAACGTATCTTGCTCTCCTGTTATCTTCTTGTTAACAAAACACTATCAGGATGTTCTAAACATCAGCATTTACTGTGCAAGAGCCCTTTATCTGGCATGATATATAGAGAGCCCATCAATTAGTGCAGGGGGCTTGGAAATACCTGCCATGCTTCGCTCAAAAGTCCCAGCACCATCCCAGGGCTGCATCACAAGTGAATATCCTCGTGCAATTCCTGGCCTGAAGCATCCCTGAATGAGATAGGAGAGCTCATTATGAGCAGAAGTCATGATAAATATTTTTTTTCACCCTTTTTTTTAATGTCAAGGCACATATGCAGGAGACTTTCCATGAAAGGAGTGATGCAACAGCAGCCAAGGTGCTGGATGGGGCAGGGGTTGGGGAAAAGGGACTAACAGGTAACAGGATTTTATTCAAAATGGCTGGATATGGTTTGGAAATTCAGTACGGGAATAGGATGAAGGGGAGAGCAGAGGGTGAAATGTTTTAAGCTACTGAGAAAACACAGAGTAGATGTATTTGTCCAGCTTGATTCCACCTTCACCCCTCTTAACCTCCATTTCAGGCTTTGATGTTCATCCTTTGCCAAGTACAAGGCCTGACCTTCCTGCCCAGTATCTTTGGAAAACGTAATTTTTTAGAGTAAAAACAGGAGTGAAAAGTGCCACGAGACAGTGCACCCTCCTGGGAGCAGGACCTTCTCAATCCCTCTTGGATCCCCCCACTAGTGGAACAATTCTCACTCTGTCTCCACATCAGCTCACAAAGGGGGAAGTGACAGGCCTTGGACACCAACACCTGTGCATCCAGGGCAGCTGCTTTCTGCAAACTCCTGTGCTAAATCAGCCTCTCAACAGAGGAGCCACATCCCACCATAAACCAGCCTCCCCTGTGCCAGCTGGACCAGGGGCATTTCACCCCCCTCTGCAGTGGTTGTACCTCAGTGGGAAAGTGATTCTCCAGATAAATGGCAGATTGGGAGGTTTAACCCCAACTCCTGTTTGTCTCTGACTTCTTGAATGTCTTGCAACACAGACACTTTGTAAGCAAGCACAGGGGCTGGTTTGGAAACCACTGTGGCTGCCTCCAAGTGATGGTTACTCACAGAAGTTGTTTTCCTTTAGATGCATCTCCAAGCACAGGACTTACTTCATGCACTTGCAGATGTTGGGCTCTTGCGGACTTCGCATTCATTTAAGCATCTCCATGTATCCAGGAAAGCAAACTGGATGTTTAAAGGTTGTCAATTTATACATTTTTTTAATTTCCAAACTGAAAATAAAGGGAGGAGCAGTGGAATAGCCAGGGCTGGGCTTTGAAGAGGCGGCATGGAGCATTTAAATGAAATAGGTGCTAAAACCAGTGAAGCCAGTGATGGGAGTCAGAGAGGGCAGATGGGATCAGGGCTTTGGGGCAGGTCAGTGCAATTAGGAGTGTGTTTGCACCAAGCTGAGCAGCACTCTGTAGGAGGGAGGCCAGAGAGGTGCAGCAATACAGAGAGATAAGAGCCCAGAGCAGAGCTGGAGCTGTCTGGACAGGGAAGAGTAGGAGGCACCATAGAAATTTCCTGGGAGCTTATCACCGTGGGCCATCTTCTCCTCCTCTTTCACATCCGCAGCAGCCCTGGTGCCGCGGGACCGTCCGAGCCGCCCAGCCCAGGCTGCAAACCCACCAGCGCAGGGGGTGGGGCTGGGGAAACGCACACTCCAGGCATCTGTAACATTGCTGAGGTTGTCTCCAGTGCTAAATCCATGAATCCACCGCGAGGCATTTGTGCCTCCRTCCGTGGTGCTCCCGGTGGGAAAGGGCTGCTGGCTAAAAGCCGTCCCCAAGCGTCGCATCGCGTTCGGTCTCCAGAGGAGAGGGATGGGGCTGAAATCAAACCCAGCAGCGTGGCCCCATATGGGCAAAGCCTCGCTGGTGGGCAGGGACACCTCAGCTTAGCAGGGAGCCTTTCCAGCAGCACTTGAACTCTGTTCTCATAGAGCCAGAGCTGGCTTTTAATACCCTGGGACCAGCTCCACAAGACAGACCCCCTTCAACTTATGCTCCTGGTAAGGAGCCAGGTAGAAATTAAATTTAAAGAGGTGGTCATTGCTGATGGTTATTCGGCTTTGGGAGGTGCTTGGCTGTGCAGGGCAAAGCTCTGTGTGGGTTTTACATTCAAATATTCACCTCACACCACTCTCATATCATTGCTGTCGGCTGTTTTTTCCTCCAACTGCTATTAAAGTTGCTATTTGATAGGAGAATAAAAGACAAATAGGAATCATTGGTTCAAAACCTCACCATCTAAGCATGATCTCTCTAGACCAGGAACTCTAAGCCCCTGATCTGTGTGATATAGACTTTGGGTACAATAATATCTGCTGCGGTTATTATTACCTATATTACAAAGATCTCAAAAAAAAAAAAAGTGAGAGATATTGTACATATGCTGGCTAGTTTCTCTGTTAGGGGGAGGGAAAAAAAAAAGAATAAAAGTTTAATAAACGTGTGCTGTGTTGTGGATGACTTTGTGGCGACCTTTGTTGCAAATGGCCTATGCATGCGGAATAATGGTCTCCGTGCAGAGAGGGAAATGGCTTAGTGCTATCATCGTTGCCTCGGTAACCATCAGAGTCTCCATCTAGCAGAGAGAAATGAGTTATGAAAAGGCTTGAGTGAAGAAGGGATTAACACATGATCCCAGGGACAGCATGTCAATCAAAATCAGCGGAGAAATTACACTGCTCTATTTGAGAATGTCTCCGGAAACGCAGCCTCGGTGGGTGGATGTGTGTGGATGGATGCAGGCGTGGTGGAGGGACCCATGGCTCTCAGCCTCCTATGGAATACATATAYCTATGTATAAAACCCACAATATGTCTGGGATCACTGCTGTGCACATGCACAACGCCCCCTGCACACTGCACACACATTCCCTGTGCATTTGTGTCCAAACACACACGTGAGGCACCTCTCTGTGGGGACGCACTTTTGTGATGTCTTGCTGGGCTCGACCCAAGCAGCCAAGTCAATGAAACCCATAACAATTTTTTCTTTTTTTTTTTTTTTTTTTTTAATAATCCAAAATGCATATTTGATCCTGACATTTTCTCATCCTCTCTCTTGTCCTTACCAGGCTTCATTGAAATGTCCATCATAGCATCCCTTGTTCTTGTAGGGGACTGAACCCCCTGAAGGCTTTTTTGTACCTCCAAAAGGGAGAGCAGGAGGAAAGGAGTTTCCCTTAYAATGCATTCAAAATGCAAAATCCAGGGCAATATAAAGACTCCAGCTTTATCCTGAGAGTCCCAATGGCTTCACCTGAATTTCTTCCTCAAGTGCCACTCTCCTGAGCTCTTCAACTTGCTGGTGAAGGGAACTAAACCCTCTTGGTTTTAGCTAAACTCTGTGCTGGTTCCAAGGGCTGGTGCTGCTCAGCCCTGTGTGGCTGTGCACACATTTCCTGGGGTGATTGCCTTGGTTCAGCTGATTTGAGCTTTACATTACCTGGGACCACAGTGAGTTTCCTGCTAATGTCRGGGGCAAAATGTGATTGCTGGGAAGGGAGGGCTTGTATGGCCTCAGAGCTGAGGAGCGTGGCTGGCAAAGGCCTTGACCATTTGTTCTGTTCATTGGCCACTTAAGTAATAGAAAAGTTTTTCTTCCAGGAAATTCTTTCTCTGTTTTTTTTTATTTTATTTTATTTTATTTTGAGTAGATGATCATTGCAGGCAAAGTAGAATTTTGCTTTGGTTTCTTCACTGCTTGCTATGCCCTCAAGAGCACTCAGGGAAGGGATTTGCCCCCTGAAAACATTGCAGGGCCACCCAGCTCTTGAGAGCCCCAGGTTTTCCCTGTGCCCATCACCCAGCACGTCACCTGGCCCTTCACATTGGTCCTGCAGCCCTGCACAGCTCATCCCACACCCACGGCTCATCCCACACCCCACAGCTACAGCCGTGGTCACTTCACCACTTTACAACCATCCCTCTRTGTTCCATTCTGCTTCATCCTGCCATTCCACCACCACAGGAAAATATTCCTKTACATCTCTCTTTTTCCCAACACCCTGATGGTGTTGTCCTGCCTGGGGATTGTCCTACCATGCCCAGCATCACCCCTAGGACCACAAGCCCCACCCAGGCTCACCCTTTGCACACCTTCTCAGCTGCACCTGTGGGGTTTTCCCCCAGCACAAACTCAGTGTGACCCCCCCAACCACACCCTACAGAATCCCCCATGTTTCCCACCCCCTGTGGCTGCACCCACTCCTCTGGGRTGCGCCCACCCACACCCTGCAGCTTCCCACTGAAAACGCCAAACCTGGAAAAGCCCAAACGTGGATGCCATCAACACTCATCCATCACCCAAGTGCTCCCAAATATTGCCCAATGATGGACAGGGACACCCCATAGCAGCCAGGGCCACCACTAAACCCTCCACCCAAGCTTTCCACAGCCCTCCACCACGGTGAAACCCCTGACCCCGGCGTTTTTGGGGGGCTCTTTAAGCCGCCACCCCCTTCCTTCCCCCTCCTTGCTTTCACTTCTCTCGGGTTTATTTCCCCTCCTCTCCCGCTCCTTCCCCCCTTCCCTTCCCTCCCCCCTGCCACGTCCGCAGCCTCCCACACAAGTTTAAAGCCATCAGCCCAGCCAACGGTTAACCAAATCGCCTTGACCTCTCTGCTATTTGATATTCGCCTCCTTGACACTCATTTAGGAGCGCGCAGCGGTAAAGCAGACATTGGACAAGTCCAGCCTGAAACCAAAGCCCTATGAAAGGAGGAGAGAGATCAGAAGAACCTGATAGCTAGGAACTTGTTCTCTCCAAAGGCTTTCTGGACATTTTAGCCTGGATCAGGGGTCCGTGGAGCGCCAGTTCGTCGCCAAGCAGGGTGTAAACGTTAAATGTTAGCTATTTGTTCCAGAGATTGGCATGAAGATCGAGCCTTTCTGCCTCCTCTCCCCCCCGACCCCCCTCCCGCAGTCTCTCCAGCCCGTCCAGAGTCTCACAGACACTCATTCATTAGCGGTTTAATAACCCTCCCGACGTGATAACATCCTTTACTCCCGGCTCTGCCAGCGGAGGTGACCCTGAGGGTGGGCTGCTCACTCAAGGTGCTCCTGGGGCCGGGGGTCGGGGGGTGCCGGCTACTCCCGACCCAGTCCTTGGGTGAGGAAAAGCATCTTCCCCACAGCATCTTCCCCACAGCATCTTCCCCACAGCATCTTCCCCACACTTCCCCCCCGCCACGCCAAAAAACCCAAAAAAACAAAAAAACCAAAAAACTCAACTTTGGTGCTCGCATCCCTAAAAGTCGGCAGGGCGGCACCGCCGGGTCCCCAAGCCTGGAGGGGACGCGGTCACGCTGCCGCCCCCACCCCGCAGCCCGTGTCCCCTGCCCGGCTCCGCCGCCGCAGCCCCGGCGCCCTTCTCGGGTGATGCGGAGATGCTGGAGATGCTGGAGATGCCGGCGGTCCCGCACCTGATGGAGCCCTGCGCTGTTTGAAATGGCTCTAATTTCACCATTTATCTCGTTTGGCCCGTAACTGCGGATTCAGGCATCTGAAACAACCTTTGGAAACTCTGATTAGTTCGGCTTCGTTCAGTGCCTTTTCCTCCCTCTCCTTTCTCCCCGTTTTTTTTCCCCCTTCTCACTCCCTTTCTGCGCGACTTTCATGCGCTGCAGAWAAGATATAAAATGCTCTATCGGGATCCTGTAATATTAAAGATCAAAAGTGGCATCAATTGAAGACCAAACGCGCGGAAAACAAAGGGGAAGGCTGGGAGATGTTCATCAGCTAATTACAACTGCAAATATTATGCAAATTTATCTTGGCACAGAAATGGAGAAAGCGAGTTTAAGTGTGGAGATAATGCTGGAATATTGAATGTTCAGCTAAGGGTGGGACGCGGTCCAATAAATTCATCTGAGGGAGAACTGGTATTATATATATGTATATTCCTATCAAATCATCTACACTCCAGATTGGGGAGGGGGGGAAATATCAAAAATTGCGGTTATAATTGATACTTGAAATTCCTTGACAAATATTGCACGGAATATACGGAGGGGGAAGAGTAAGGAAGCCGAGATTAGCGTTTGGATGGGATTTGTGAAACACCGCGTGTGAAAGGATGAATTCCACAGCGGGGAGGGGGCGGCGTGGGGTCCCCCMCACCCCAGAGCCCGGGTGGGAACCTTTCCCTTTAGGCAAAGGGGAAAAACAAGTTATTTTTCAACCTCGTTTTAGAAGCGGCTCTCGCTTCCTGGAAAAAAGGACCGTGCTAGACCTGGTTAATGATTAAACACCGTCCCTGTGCCATGAGAGCCAGGAAGGGATGAGAAGGAGCAAGGGAAACTTAAACCAAGGCAGAACGGAGCTGCCAGCACCTGTCCCCAGAAATTTTAGCATCAGGAGTGGCTGCACACAAAGGGGGAAAAAAATAAAGAAGGAAAAAAACCCACCTAAAGCAAAAAACCAATCGAGACATAGCAAAGTGACCACGCAGAGGATTTTAGGCACCATTTTCTCAGAGGCGGGGATGCTCTAGCCCGGGTCGGGAGCATCCCCCGGCCCCTCGCAGGGTTTTGAGGGGGTTTTCCCAAACCCCCTCATCGGGTYTGACCCTTGCGGTGATTTTTGTTGAGATCAAGTTTTGGGCTGAGTTGTTGCTGCTGTGGGAATCCCTCCCTCCTCCCCTCGTCCTTCGGAATGGAGCCAAGGGGGTTTGCTCGCCACGGAAAATGTTTGAAATGCAAACATTTCATTTTCCCTGCGCAGGTGAGGAGGCAGAGCCCGGCTGCTGCTTCCCTTCAAGGATTCAAACGAATCCATTCAAATCCAGCAAAAGATCGGCCGATCTTCCCCTCCTCAGGCACACGGATATCAGTAATTTCAGGTGGCTGTTTCCCCCCACCCCGCCCTCCATCCCCTGTTTCATTTCTGCAGCCAGAAACGCAGCGCAGCGTTCATTTGCATACAAAGCAACACGCGGAGTTTCTCCAGTTTATGAGAAATGCCTTAAAAAAAAAAAAAAAAAAAAAGGAGGCAGAGACACAGGAAGAAAGAGGGAAGAGACTCCTCGCAGAAATCTTATCGATTTTTTGCTATGCATGTATTTATTTGGCAACGGGGCGGAGGGAAAAAAAAAAAAAAAGAACATTATTGGCAGCCCTCCCTTTCAGAATTAAAAAAAAAGGAGGGGGGAAAAAAGAGAGATGCAAATTGTGTTTTATCTTAACCCTGCTCCGTGCTTTATTCAATGTTTATGATGCATTATCTCCCCCTTAAATAAAAAATAAATCATGTAAAATTAGGATCTCGGAGCCACCGAGAGGAGAAGCTCCGGTCGATTTTYTTAATTTCAGTCTGAAAGTGACGCGCTAATTAAAGCGCCTCATCATCCCCTTCCAACTTCTTTTTATTATTATTATCAGATTTACCTTATATTTTCCCCATTAAAAAAGAAAAAAAAATCAGTTTCGCTGCCCCCAGGATGAAACTAAACTAAAATAAGGACCCASGAATTTTTTTTCCCCCAACGTTGCCCATCGCTTTCCGCCATCAGATTCATTGTGATGTATTAGATGCAATAAATTATCCCATGTAACAAAACATTGGGAGCTGAAAGGGTGATAATCTGGAAAGCAGAGATAAGGATTCATTATTCCGAATCATTATGAATCCAACGTTGCCTCTGACTTCTTTCTTAATCAGCTCCTCTGATCCTGGATATGTGAGCAGCACAGATAAGGAAAGAGTCATTTATAATTCTGTACCTCGTCTAATATTTAAAAAAAAAAAAAAAAAGTCAGAGGCAAGAAAACGCTATAAAACACAAGCAAGAGGCGGGCTCCGAATGAAATATCACTTCGATGTTGTTAGAGCCGCAGTAAGATTTAATTAAAATTCTCCTCTTCCACGTGCTTTATATATTTTTATAAATATATTTTGCACCTTGGTTGTAAGGGATAGGGATTTACAATCGCGGCTGTTTGCTGGGGTCTGGCTTTGACTTTATTCCCAACTCCCAGATCCGGGTGAATGGAGGATGCGGACGAAGGGGGAAAGAGGGTGGGGAGGGGGGCGATTGTTTTAATTTCCGAGGGTCCCCCCGGCCCCTCTGTCCCTGCCCAGCGCTCCCACAAAGTCACCGGGGCGATCCCGCCGATGGAGGCGGCCGCGTTCAGTGGAAATCGTTTTAAAGCGAATACACTCGGCGCACACAAAGCGCAGGATCGATGCCAAAGCGCCTGATTTGGGGAGATCARGACCGAGGGGGCTTTCTTCCCCTCCCTGGAAACGGAGATTGCAACAGTGATATTAAAAAAATAACCTCTCCGAGACTCTGTTTTCACAGCCGGCGAASGGGGAATTATTGATTATTGGCAACTTCTCCCCGGGGTGGGGGCAGAGASGGTGGGTTTTCTTTGCACAACGCGAGAGGCAGTTTAATTACAGCAAATAAAACATCCCCGACCTCCTCCCTGCAGCCGGCAGAGCGGTTATCCCCGACAATAACGCCTGGATTTTATTTAGGGAGGCTTCCACTGCAAACCTTGGTTCAGGCGGAGCCGAAATCGATTGTGTGTGTGCGCGTGTGTGTGTGTGTAGGTATTTATTTCGGTGTACACCCGTCTAAATGTGTGCCAGGAGGAGAGCAAGAGGTGGGGTCAAGCACATGCAGTGGGAGAATCGCGGGCTCCCTTAGCAAGTTGGAAAACACAAGGAAAAAATTATTAAATMTATTTATATATGGAATATATATACATATATATGTGTGTGTGTATATATGTACATGCACACCATATAAATATTTCACATAGATTTATATATATATATATAWTATATATAWWATWWTAKAKATAWWATWWTWWTWWTATATAWWATWRTAKATATAATATTAWTATTATTWTWWTWTTTTTTCCGTGTRTATATATACACRCACGGAAAAACCTGTGTGCATTTTTTTCCGTGTATTTATTTATTTAAATGACCCCCGGGTGTCTGACTATTGCTTTGAATGTACATTCGGACCTCGACTGCAGGCATCGAGGCGGGTGTGTGATATTTGTGATAAACCCCGGGTGCCATTTAAAGCCTCATTAGTTATGTTTAACCTCTGAATCACCGGCCACCGCGGCTGGAAATGAACCTGGCGGTGCGGGGCGGGTGCGGGAGGGGGGATGAGCGTGGATGCGCCTGCGCCTGTGCCCAAATTCCCTCTGTCCCCTCCCGTCCCCCGGCGAGCCCCAGCCGGAGGAACGGAGACAACAGTGCGGGGTCTCCATCTCCGCCGCGCTCCCAAGCGGTTTTTGCAGGGGCATCCTCGATTTTTCGTTTCCCCACCTCTCGCCCGCCCCGGCTCCGCGATGTGCTCAGACAGCTCGGATCCAGCTCCCTCTCCCCACCCCCATCCTGCTTTTTTTTTTTTTTTTTTTTTTTTTTTTTTTTTTCTGGGCAGTTTTGGAGGGATCCGGCACCATCTCCCAGGCTGATCTCGCCTCCCTCCCGCAGCGCTGTTTTGGGGAGCAGAAGATTCCGCAGGGATTTTCCCAGCCCTGTGATGAGGAGAACACCCCCCGAGTGATTTCAGCTGTACTCTCCTTGATTTTTGTTCCTCATCCCACACCCCGCAAGGATTTATGCCCGGCTCGTCCACACGGCTCAGTCCAAACCCCACAAGCCTCATGGCTYTAAAATCCTCTTTTCCGAAGCCTTTCCTTAGCGAAAGGCACATTTCTTGTCGACGGTAGACGGGCTCATCCCTCCTCCCCCCGCCGTTGGGGTACCCGAGCTGTTTCCATCGGGGCTTGGCGCTGGGAAGGTTCCCTTCGTGCCTCTAATGAGCTTTAAGTTATTACCTTAATTGAATGTGTTTTCTAAAGATAGAATTGGGAGGCGATCGCGTTACCTTTCACCTCACAGAGAGTCACTCTAGAAGCAGCGATAGCGAACTCCCAACGTCAGCAGAAAAAC
>JACDOX010000050.1:36840-48103 GCA_014549065.1 Cardinalis cardinalis
GCTGCTCTGGGCACTGAGCTCAATGCCCAGGGACAGCCCATCTCTGGGGGATTTGGCTTTGGCCTTGGCTACGGCCTGGCAGGCCTGGGCCGCTATGGCAGAAGGGGCTATGGCTCCATCTGCTAAGGGCCCTCAGCACCAGCCCTGACACCACCAGCTCTGGCCTCTGCCAACAGCTCCTGCAAGAAAAGCACCACGGCTCATGGTTGCCCTACTTGCACCTCACACAATCCCTTCCACTTGTTTCTTTTGTCTTCTTAATATTTTGCCTCAATAAAGTTCTTTTGCATCAAAGCCTGAGACGACTCTGCTTCTTTTTGAATTCCAATGCTCTCATACACTCACACGGCCGTTTTCTACGAAATTACCAGGTCATTGAGGTGGATGGAAAAGGGGAACAAAACTTTTCTKGGCAAATAGCTCACCACCAAGAACYAACAAGACTGTTATGGGAAGCAGGGACTGAGGGGGGACACCTCCTAAAACATGACACAAGCCCACTCCCTGATACACCAAAGCATTTGACMAAATYCTCTCCTGGGCATAAAACTGGAAGGGTCACTCCATGCCTGCACACACTTGACAAAATCTCTTCCCAGCAAGACTCTTGAAGCCTCACCACAATAAAAGAAAATAACGTCATTCACTTGGGTGCAAACTCTAGAGGGCAAGTGCTTCCACTCCATTGATTAAGCAGAGTCAGCAAGAGACAGATTTCCAGCACAGTGGACAGATCAGTTTTGGATCTCCCAGGACAGACCCCAGCACTGCTTCCACTTTCTCAGCACTCTTACAATGAAAAGTTCTTGCCTTCTTWGCCCATAGAAYTGCRTCCATTTTCATTTGTGCCCTCCCCTGTTCCCTTCACTCCTGAGAACAGCCGGGCTCCCTGGATATCTCATTCCCTGCCATCAGGGATTTACACACACTCTTGACACCCCCCATCCATCCTTGTCTCYTGGGAATCCCAGMTCTGTCAGGCCCTSCTCTAGGAAAGCTTCTCCAGCCCTTTCAGGATCTTGCTGGTCCTCCACTGCTCTTCTTTCACAGTCCCACTGCCCCCATCKTTGCTGAGGATCTKGAGCAGGSWCRGCCTCATGGATGCAACTCTTRRCATCSTTCYYTTGAGRCTTGACTCCATCTSGACWTCATGCCACTGATCTCCAACCTCTCAAACCAGCCTCTCAGCCACTCTCAGGCCACTCACTGCACTCTCTGGCAACCTGGGCTTGTTCAGATGATCTGGCAGTGTAGAATGGGAAGGAGCATCCAGAGCTTCACAAAAGGGTTGAGTTCAACAGCAGCCACAGCTCTCTTCTCATGACCAGGCTGAGTCTCTGGCACAGGGCAGACACACAGCTCAGCCAAGCACCATTTCCTCAAGGGAAATCCTCCAAGAGAACTGGCCTCACCCTTTGGCACTTGCCGCAACTCAAGATCCGAGAGGCCTGGCTCACTCTTCACCTGCTGCTGYTCCCATCTGCCCTCTCCTCCCTTGCACAGCTCCCCCAACACCCCTGGAATCCCTGCAGCTGGAAAAGACACTTGACATTCAGTCCAAATGTAAATTCAATCTGTGAATGCCACCAATCTCAGAAATGTTTCATTTGTAGAAGACCTAAATGTAAAATGGCATCAAGTCCAACCATTCCGACAGCACTTCTAAGGCCAACATGGAACATCCGCAATGTCCGAATCCCCATGGCTTCTGAATTCCGCCAGAAATGCTGACTACACCACTGTCCTGGACAGTCATGCACAGGTCTTGAAAACTCTTCTTGTCAAGGAATTATCCCTAATGCCAAACTCAACCTGCCCTGGGGCAACTTGATTCCATTCCCTCTTCTTTTATGGCTCGATAAAAGGGAGACAAGACTAATGCCAAAGGATCTCCATTCAGGCAACTCCAGAAGCCAAAAGGGTCAACCTTCTTTTGAAAATTGAACATTCCCCTGTTCCCTCACCTGCTCCTCATGTCTCTTGTTCCCTTATCCTTCACCACTTCCCTTTACCTTGCGTAAGAGCCCACCTCTGTGATCCCACAGCGTGACTTTCCTGGGCCGAGGTAGGATGACAGCTAAGGACGAACAACACAAGAATTTGGGGGGCTTGGGGGGCCTCCCTAAATCACAGGGAACACTTTCCCCTGTACACGAGGAAAGGAAAGGCCTGCAGACATGGAACAAAGCAGGGAGGGAGAAAACATGATGAAAGGTCCAGATCTATCACCCTGAGTACACCTGCAAATCCCAGACCATCCTAAAAGAATTGGGATGGAATGAAACCTGTCTTCACAACACACCCACAAACAATAGCACACAAGCATTGAGGAGTGACCTCATGGATGACACCTCACTGTCCAAAGCTTTGGTCGTGTTGTCAGCCCACCCTGAAAAAAAACAGCATCACCAAACTTTGGTCTTTATTACTCGGGTTTAAAAGCTGCTGCCAAGGTCAGATTGACACAGACTCAAGAACTGGACATGGAATTACAGAAATATGGGAAGAAAAACATTCCGCACCTCATCACTCACCAGGCTAGGTCAGCAAAGAGCTTCTTCCTGCAAAATGCCCCAAGGCCGTGGGACAAGGCTGTCCCGCCCCTCCAGAACCAGCATAAAAGCCAGCCCAGAGCCTCTCTCCCTCACACACGTCTCCTCAAGCCTTCTCCTCCTGCTGACAACCAGGTAAGTCTCAAATCCCTGACACTCCTGCTTCTGCACCCTTGACCCCTCTCTTCCAGCCTGCTCAGCTCCAGCCTCAACAACCCTCATATCTCCCCACAGCCCAACAACAGCCTCCACACTTCATCGTTCTTCTAAAATTCTGCCCTTGCACTCTCACATCCCTGTCCTGCCTCACCCCTCTCTTTTCCAGGCACCCTCCACACCCATGGCCTGCTACAACCGCTGCAGTCCCTGCGGACCCACCCCACTGGCCAACAGCTGCAACGAGCCCTGTGCCCTGCAATGCCAGGATTCCCGCGTCRTCATCAACCCTTCCCCTGTGCTGGTCACCCTGCCAGGACCCATCATGACYTCCTTCCCCCAGAACACCGCCGTCGGATCCACCTCCTCCGCTGCTCTGGGCACTGAGCTCAATGCCCAGGGACAGCCCATCTCTGGGGGATTTGGCTTTGGCCTTGGCTACGGCCTGGSAGGCCTGGGCTGCTATGGCAGAAGGGGCTATGGCTCCATCTGCTAAGGGCCCTCAGCACCACCCCTGACACCTCCAGCTCTGGCCTCTGCCAACACCTCCTGCAAGCAAAGCACCTCGGCTGATGGTCTCTCTACTCCCACCTCACACGTGATTCCTTCAGCTCCTTCCTTCTCATCATTCTTTCAATTCAATAAATTTTTCTTGCATCACAACCTGAGTTGCCTCCTGTTCTTTTTGAATTCCAAGAATCTCATATCCTCATCCTGTGCAATGTAAGTACTCAAGCATTATGTTGGATGGAAAGTGAGGGAAGAATCATTTCGTAGTAAATATGTCCCCACCCGGAACAACCAACACTGACATGGGAAAGAGGGGAGCAGGGAACCTTCGAGCACATGACACAAGGCCATCACCTCATTTATCAAAAGCTTTTACACAAGAACTCTGTCCTGGGCACTGCTCTGTCAAAGTCACTGTACATCAGCATACACTTGAAAAATTCTCTTCCCAGCACCTCTCTTGAGTCCTCCCGATGAACTGTGGAATAACATCATGCACTGCGCCAGGAACTCTGCAGTGCAAGAGCTTCCATCCCCACTGCTCAAGCAGGCCCAGCAGATGCAGGATTTCCAGGATTATGGTCAGTTCAGTTATAGACCTCCAAGAAAAGGAACTCCCAAGATACTTACACTCTGTGACCATCCACACATACTGAAAAATTCTTGCTTCCTTTGCCCATGGAATTCCATCTATTTTCAGTTGTGTACATGCCTTCTTTTCCTTCATGTGTGCAGTGCTGACAACAGCTGGGGCTGCCACACACTGGTGACACCTCCCTGCACAGCCTTGTCTCCTGAGAATCCCAGCCCTCTCAGCCTCTCCTCTAGAAAATATTCTCCAGCCTCTGCACTATCTGCTGAGTCTCAACTGGTTTTCATCCACTACCCTCCTTTGTGCATCTTCCCCTGTTGAGGCCAGAACTATCCATAACAACACACACCGCATCTCACCGCTGCTCTAAAGGGAGGACGGGCCACTTCTCCTAATTTCATGGGAATAAATTTCTGAAATCTCTCTTGGACACAGGTGACGCCCCACTAAAGTAATGCCCCATTGCAACCTTCKGGTTTCTCTGTTCTCCACCAGCACCACAGGGTCCTGCTCACAAAAGCCACTTTACAGACTCTCTGCCCACAGCATCACCAGGGACAAGTGTCCTGTCCTGATACACAACTTCACAGTTTCTGCTCTTGAAATGCAGGACATTGCTTTAACTCTTAGTGTCAAGGTCCTTCTGACCTGTGGAATAACCAAATGGGGCCTCAGACACTCCATCATCTGGCAGCTCACTGAGGAGGCAACTCAACTCTGCAACTGCCCACATGGAATGGAAGAGTCCAGGTGCTCACACCTGGCACAGATGCAAAGCCCAGACCAGCCTGACTGACCTGGGATAATTTGGGGCCCCTCTTCTCAACACACACAAAACCCCAAAACCATGAGATCTACAGGCTGACCTCACTGCTGATACCCCACCTCTCTAAACTCTGGTCATGTCTTCAGTCCCTTTTGACACACACCATCAACACCAGCCTTTGCTCTCAAATACTCTCACTTTATAGGAGCAATGACCATGATGGAAGGGGCAGCTCCTCATGCACAGCTCAGTTGCAAAGCCCACACCAGCCTGACATGACTGCGATGGAATGGGGCCCCTCTTCACAACACACCTGCCAAAAAAACCCATACGAGGACCACAGAATGACCTCACTGATGATACCCATATAATTCAAAGGCATTTGTGGTATATTTCTGTTATTCAGACATACATCTTCCAAGCAACTCCTCCCAAATACCAATTCTCACTTAAAAGCTGACACCAAGKTCAGATGGAAATGGCCTCAAGAGCAGGACATGACACTGAAGGATTGTGGAAGAAAAACATTCCCCACATCACAATGCACAAACCTATGACACACAAAAATGATGTTAAAACCTCCTTTCAAGTACCTCTAGAGCGGAATAAGGTCAAGAAATTTTTTTGAAAAATAAATGTCCACAATTCCTTCAATTGCTCCTCAAGTTTTTATTATTCTTCACCCGTTTTTCTTTCTGTGTTTCTCTCAGAGACCAGCAACAGGACCCCACAGTGTGACCATGCTGGGTCCAGTTGAGACGAGCGCTACAGATGAACCAACACAAGACATTGGACAGAAGGGGAGGCATCACAGGGAGTGTTCTCCCATATCCACCTGGAAAGGCCTGGCATAGAGATAGGCTTAGAATGTTGGCAACAGGAGGGAGAGGGAGAGAATGCAATTGAAGGGGACACCCGTCAGCCCCAGAAGAGCTGCAAAGCCCAGATGAGCCTGACGTGGCTGTGGGGGAATGAGTACCCTCTCTACAAGATACCCACAAGCCACAGCACATCAGGGCCATTGGGTGACTTCACTGTTGACAATCCACTGTCCAAACTTCTGGTCACGTCAACAGCCCTCCACAAAAATCACCTTCATCAACAGCATTTCTTCTTGAATACATGTATTTAAAGCTGCTGCCCAGGTAAGATGGACACAGACTCAAAAGGAAAACATGACACAGCAGAGTTGTGGGATGGAAAACACTCCCCACCTCACGACCCACCCCTCTGAGCCAACCAGGAACTGTGGCCTGCAAAATGCCCCAAGGCCATGGGACAAGGCTGTCCTGCCCCTGCCGGACCAGCATAAAAGCCGGCCCAGAGCCTCTCTCCCTCACACACTTCTCCTCACACCTTCTCCTCCTGCTCCTGCTGACAACAAGGTGAGTCTCAAACCCTGACCCTCCTGCTCCTGCAACCCTGGCCCCTCTCTGCCAGCACAGTCCGCACCAGCCTCTGCAGCCCTCATGCTGCACCACAGCCCCACAACATCCTCCACACTCCCTCACCCTGCTGATACTTCTCTCCTTGCAACACCATGCCTCTACCCTTCCTCACTCCTCCCTCTCTTCCAGGCAGCCTCCACACCATACCCATGGCCTGCTATAACCGCTGCAGTCCCTGCGGACCCACCCCACTGGCCAACAGCTGCAACGAGCCCTGTGCCCTGCAATGCCAGGATTCCCGCGTCATCATCAACCCTTCCCCTGTGCTGGTCACCCTGCCAGGAYCCATCATGACCTCCTTCCCCCAGAACACYGCCGTCGGATCCACCTCCTCCGCTGCTCTGGGCACTGAGCTCAATGCCCAGGGACAGCCCATCTCTGGGGGATTTGGCTTTGGCCTTGGCTACGGCCTGGGAGGCCTGGGCTGCTATGGCAGAAGGGGCTATGGCTCCATCTGCTAAGGGCCCTCAGCACCAGCCCTGACACCACCAGCTCTGGCCTCTGCCAACAGCTCCTGCAACCAAAGCACCTTGGCTGATGCCCTCTCTACTTGCACCTCACCCTGGATCCCTTCAAGATCTCTCTCTTGCCTTTTCATTCTTTTGCCTCAATAAAAATTTTCTGCATCAAAGCCTCACATGTCTCCTCTTCTTTTTGAATTTCCAAGCTCTCACACCCTCAACCATGGGCTGGATGGCAAACGAGCACAACACCTTCCTAAACAAGTACAACCCCAACAGTAACAACCAAGACTGGCACAGGAGGATGGGTTGAATGGTGACCATGCAGAACATGACAAAATCACATCGCCTGCCACACCAAAGGTTTTGAAAAAACAATCTCTCCTGCTCATTCCTCTGGCAAAATCTCTCTATGCCAGCATTCTCTTGACAAGATCTCCTCCCGTCACAACTCTCAAACGACACAATCACAAAATCATCCACTCTCAGAGAAACTCAGGTAGTGCTGCAAGGGCTTCCATCCTCTCTGCTCAAGTGTGGCTCCCCAAAGAAGGATTTCCAGAACCATGGACACTTCAGGTTTTCATCTCCCTGGACACAGAGACCTTCCCGCACCTCTTCCACTCCGTGACCACCCTCACAATCAAAAAGGCTTGTCTGCTCTGCCCATGGAATTCCATCTGTTTTCACTTGTGCCCTTGCTGACTTGTAACAACCCCACATCCAGCCTGGTCTCCAGGAAGTCCCAGCTCTCTCAGTCCCTGTGAAAAATCCTCCAGACCTTTCAATATCTTGGTAGCCCTGAACCGGCCTTGATTCACTAAGTCTGTGGGACGCCTCCCCTTTGGCATCCAGACCTGCTCACACTGATTCACATCATTTTTGAGGATGTTCAACAGTTCTGGTCTCATGGATACGATTCTTGAGTTACTTCATTTGAGGTTTGACTCCAGCTTGACTACTGGATCACAAGGCTCCAGGTCATGTTGTTTCAATATTACATAAATAGAGCCGTCCACCTCATTGACCCTTCACACCACTGTACATCCTTGCATAGTCTGTGAAGATGCAGTAGGACAAAGTGCAAGAGATATTGCTAAGAGTTGGAGGCAAACACCAGCCATTGCTCCCTCATCACCCACAGTAAGAATCTTTCTTTTCTGTATGTAACTCAGAGGTCACTAGGACAAGATTTTGCCTTCCAAAATAAACTCTCACTGCTCCACATTACCTTATTAGACCTGCACTAAGAAATGCTTTGTAGGGGAAAAATTGTCCCATCCTTGTCCACAGGAACAAAGTCCCTGGCAATCCATGGGCAAGGTGAGAGGGAGTAAACAAACTGGAAGGGGCAGGACCTAATGCCCAGCACAGCCACAAAGCCCAGAGCAGCCTGACACGGCTGCAAAGGAATTGAATCCCTCTCTCAAATGCAGCCACAAACCAAAACACATCTGTCCCCATGGCTTGAATTCATTGATGACATAACAATTTTCATGGCCATTTGGGGTTTATTTTGGTTTCTCTGACACGCACCCGCCTAGCAAATCCTGCCAAGTACCAACTCTCACTTTAAAGCTGCTGCCAAGGTCAGATGGACACAGTTACAAGAGCAGAACATGGAATTGTAGAGTTGCAGGAAGGAAAACAGTCCCCAGCTCATGATGGATCAGGCCGGGCCAGGAAAAACGGATATTAAGATTTTCAGTCGGGAACCTTGAGAGAGTAACAAAATCAGCCCTGTTTTGTAAAGAAAATTAAACGCCCTCAGGCTTTTCAACTGTCTCTCACATGTCATCTTTTATCCTTCACCAGTTTTCCTTTCTAGGTGTCACGCAGAGCCCAGCAATGGGACCCCACAGTGTGATCTTGCTGGGCCCAGTTGAGACGAGCGCTACGGATGAACCAACACAAGACATTGGGCAGCAGGGGAGGTGTCACAGGGATTGTTCTCCCATAGCCAGCAGGAAAGGCCTGGCATAGAGACAGGCTTTAGAATGTTGGCCAGGGGATAAGGAAAGAAAAAATGCAATGGAAGGGGACACCCATAATCCCCAGAAGAGCTGCAAAGCCCAGATGAATCTGACGTGGCTGTGGGGGAATGAGGACCCTCTCCACAAGACAACCAAAAAGCACAGCACACCAGGACCAGGGGGTGACTTCACTGGTCACATCCCACTGTCCAAAGCTCTGGTCACGTCCACAGCCTACAACAAAAAACATCATCATCAAAAGCCCTTGGTCTCTAATAATTGCACTAAAAATCTGCCGCCAAGGTCAGATGGATATGGAAGCAAAAGTAGGACATGACACTGCAGAGTTAGAGAATTTAAAACACTCCCCACCTCAGGACTCACCACTCTGAGCCAACGAGGAACTGTGGCCTGCAAAATGCCCCAAGGCCATGGGACAAAGTTGTCCCGCCCCTCCAGAACCAGCATAAAAGCCGGCCCAGAGCCTCTCTCCCTCACACACTGCTCCTCAAGCCTTCGCCTCCTGCTCCTGCCGACAACCAGGTGAGCTTCAACCCATGATCCTCCTGCTTCTGACACCCCTGCCCCCTCTCTTCCAGCACACTCAACATCAGCCTCTGCAGCATTCATCCCTCCCCACAGTCCCACAACAGCCTCCACACTCCCTCACCCTGCTGATCCTTCTCTCCTTGCAACMCCATGCCTCTACCCTTTTACACTCTCTCTCTTCCAGGCACCCTCCACACCACATCCATGGCCTGCTACAACAGCTGCAGTCCCTGCGGACCCACCCCGCTGGCCAACAGCTGCAACGAGCCCTGTGCCCTGCAATGCCAGGATTCCCGCGTYATCATCAACCCTTCCCCTGTGCTGGTCACCCTGCCAGGACCCATCATGACCTCCTTCCCCCAGAACACCGCCGTCGGATCCACCTCCTCCGCTGCTCTGGGCACTGAGCTCAATGCCCAGGGACAGCCCATCTCTGGBGGATTTGGCTTTGGCCTTGGCTATGGCCTGGGAGGCCTGGGCTGCTATGGCAGAAGGGGCTATGGCTCCATCTGCTAAGGGCCCTCAGCACCACCCCTGACACCACCAGCTGTTGTGTCTGCCAGCAGCTCCTGCAAGCAAAGCCCCTCGGCTCATGGTCTCTCTACTTCCACCGCACACCTGATTCCTTCAGCTTCTTCCTTCTCATCATTCTTTCATTTCAATAAAGTTTTCTTGCACCGCAACCTGAGTTGTTTCATCTTCTTTTTGAATTCCAATTGTCTCACATCTTTACCCTGTGCAATGCCAGCATTCAACCATTATGTTGGATGGAAAGGGAGCCAAGAACGTTTCTTAGCAAATATGTCCCCACGAGGAACAACATGGTGGGGACATATGCAACCTTCCCAATGCTGACATGAGAAACAGGGGAGAGAAGAGACCTTCCAGAGCATGACACAAGGCCATCACCTACTCTACCAAAAACTTGGACACAGTAGTTCTCTCTTGGGCACTGTTCTCCCAATGTCATTCCATACCAGCATACACTTGGAAAATTCTCTTCCCAGCAATACTCTTTAGTCCCCCCCGTGAACAGAGGAACAAGAGCATCCACTTGGGCAGGAAATCTGGAGAGCAAGTGCTTCATCCCCTCTGCTCGAGCAGACTGAGAAGGAGGAGGATTTTCAGGATCATGGCCAGTTCATTTTTGGACCGCCAGGAAGAGGGACCCCATTGTCTCTTACACTCTGGGACCATCCACATATACTGAAAAATAGTTGTTTCCCTTGCCCATGGAACTCCATCTATTTTCACTCACGCACGGACCCCATTTCCCTTCATGTGTGCAGCACTGAGAACAGCTGGACTCCCACTCACTGGTGACACCTCCTCTGCCCAGCCTTGTCTCCTGAGAGTCCCAGCTCTCCCAGTTTCTCCTCTAGCATAGATTCTCCAGCCCTTGCACTATCTGGTTGCCAACAACTGGTCTTCCTCCACTACTCCCTAATCCTTCTTCTCCTGTAGAGGCCAGAACTGTCCACATCACCCACATGGGATCCCACCAGTGCTCTAAAGAGAGGAAGGGCCACCTCACGCAACCTCATAGCAACAATTTTCAGAAATCTGTCTTGGACATAGGTACCATCCATTGAAGTAAAGCTCMACTGAGACCTTCTGGTCTCTTTGTTCTCTACAAAATGCTTTCCTRACTCTCCATCCATAGCATGAACTCGTGCTCAATACCTTCCCCATCCAGATGCAGAACTGCACGTTTTCTGCTCTAGAAATGCAAGCAATTTCTTTAACCCTTYGACTCCAGATCCTTTTGACTGGTGGAACAACCAAGTGGGTCTTCAGACACTCCACAATCTGCAAACTTGCTGAGGGGCAACTCTTCTACTKCTGACAAGGAATGGAAGAGTCCAAGTGCTCACAACCTGGCACAGATGCAAAGCCCAGATCAGCCTGACTGACCTGGGACAGTTTGGGTCCTCTCTTCACAACAACTCTCACAAACCAAAAACCATGAGTTCCATTGGATGACCTCACTGATGACACCCYACCTCTGCAAATCTTGGTCAYATCTTCAGTCCCCTTTGACACACACCATCAACACCTGCCTTTGGTTTCAAATAGTCACATTTTAAAGGAGGAATGACTGTGATGGAAGGGGCAGCTCCTCATGCACAGCACAGCTGCAAAGCCCAAACCTGCCTGATATGTCTGTAGTGGGATGGGGGCCCTACTCATAACATACCCACAAACTAAAGCACAAAACTGCCGTAAAATGACCTCATGGATGACACCTATATTTTT
>JACDOX010000050.1:90624-142066 GCA_014549065.1 Cardinalis cardinalis
CCAATCTGCCCTCACCAAACCCCAACAATTCCTCTCCTAGGATTGGGTTTTTCCTTGGAAACACCTCCATTTGCTCTGCTGACCTCACTGAATCCCAGAATCTCCCATTCCAGGAGCAGCTCCGAGACCAAAGCCCTGTTTGAGCGGCACAAGCCCACCCACGTCATCCACCTGGCCGCCATGGTCGGAGGCCTCTTCAAAAACATCCGCTCCAACCTGGATTTTTGGGTGAGCACCCATGGAATTGGCACTGCCGGGATCCCTGTGGGTGCTGCACTCCCTAAACTGGGATATGGGCACACAGGGATGTGGTTTGCTCTGCCCACAGTGCCAAGCCACAGCTCCAGTGGTTTCTGGAGTTATTATGAGTTGTTGGTGAAGGAATTTGGGGATCCCTGACCTCRTGATCCTGATAAATGTCCTTTTTCCCAGAGGACAAACATCCACATCAATGACAACGTCCTGCACTCTGCCCACGAGTCAGGGGTGCAGAAGGTGGTCTCCTGCCTCTCCACCTGCATCTTCCCAGACAAGACCACCTATCCCATCGACGAGACCATGGTGAGAATCCCCATTCCCACACAAAATCCGGGAAGCTCCCTCCCCTGCTTAATTTGTCCGCTCTGATATTCCCAGATCCACAACGGGCCACCTCACAGCTCCAACTTTGGCTACTCCTAYGCCAAGAGGATGATTGATGTCCAAAATAGGTGAGCTGGGGASATGGGAGCAGCCATTGGATTTCAAGGCAAGGGGAGTCCAGTGGGAATTCCAGGTGGAAGTTGGGGAGATACCTGGGGCTCAGCAGGTGAAGGTGCTGCTGGCTGGGGTTTTTTGGGGGCACATCAGTGCTGGAGGAAGGGGCCTGAGAGCCCACCCACCCTCCCTTCCCTGCTCTCATCCAGGGGTTATTCCGAGCAGCATGGCCGACGCTTCACCGCCGTCATTCCCACCAACGTCTTCGGGCCACATGACAACTTCAACATCGAGGACGGCCACGTCCTGCCAGGGCTCATCCACAAGGTCTACCTGGCCAAACGTGAGGGTGGCAGGACTTCCAGGGATTTTTTTCTGGGGAGAAATGAGGGTTTTTTTCTTTCCCACCTGCTCTGTGGGGTGGTTGGAGGTGGTTCTGGTGGTCATGGCTCCTTTCTCCTTCAGAATCCGGCTCTGCTCTGACCGTCTGGGGAACAGGCAAGCCCAGGAGACAGTTCATCTATTCCCTGGTAGGTGTGGCCTTGGGAAGCAGGGAATGGGGYTGGAGGACCCGCTGGCAGGACCCTAGAGGGGTCTGAACCCCCCTGGCTTCTCCTGAGCCACCGCCAGAGTTGTGTCCCCKTGGGATGGGAGGGCTGGGGGACATCAGTGACCCCTCCAAGAGTTGTCTGCACTTCCACAGGACCTGGCCCGACTTTTCATTTGGGTGCTGCGGGAATATGATGAGGTGGAACCAATCATTTTGTCAGGTAAGCCCTGGCTGTCCCCCAGGTGTCCCCTCTCCATGAGGGAGCAGCCATGATCCTTCCCTTCTCCACAGTGGGAGAAGAAGATGAAGTCTCCATCCGGGAAGCAGCAGAGGCCATCGCAGAGGCCATGGAATTCAGGGGAGAGCTCGTTGTATCCTTCACAACAGGCCAAGCCCCTCTTCCCACCAGCTCCCCATGGAGATTCCACGATCCAGAGGATCCTTCCCACCAAAGGAGCAAAAGCAAGACGTGGTTTTCCTCCTTAACCCTTCCCATCCCAGTTTGACACCACCAAGTCTGATGGACAGTTCAAGAAGACGGCCAGCAATGCCAAGCTCCGGCGGTACCTGCCCGAATTCCAGTTCACACCTTTCAGGAAAGGTGAGATGGGGGAGTCTCCAGGAAACACCRGGCATCCTACCCTGTGCCATCAGCCTTGGTGGCATCATGGTGGTCCATCCTTTCTGGATGAGGAATGAGGGTGGTGAAACACTGSCACGTGTTATCCAGGGAGGTGGTRGTTTCTCCATCCCTGGAAATATCCAAGGTCAGGTTGGATGGGGCATGGAGCAACCTGGTCTCTTGGGAGGTGTCTCCTTGCATGGTGGTCGGATGAGAAGATCTAAAAAAAGTTCCTTCCAACCCAACCTATCCCATGATTCTCTGACCAAACAAAATCCATTCCCAGTCCCCAAACCCATCCTAGGATTCTGTGACCAAAATCCATTCCCAGTCCCTAAACCCATCCCATGATTCTGACCAAAATCAATTCGCAATCCCCCAAATGTCCCATGATTCTTTGACCAAAATCAATTCCCAATCCCAAAACTTGTTCCATGATTCTCTGACCAAAATCCATTCCCAGTCCCCAAACTCATATTGTGATTCTCTGACCCAAATCCATTCCAGTCCCCAAACCCACCCCATGATTCTCTGACCAAAATCCTTTCCCAATCCCCAAACCCATCCCATGATTATCTGACCCAAATCCATTCCCAATTCCCAAACCCATCCTGTGATTCTGTGACCAAAATCAATTCCCAATCCCAAAACCTGTCCTATGATTCTCTGACCAAAATCCATTCCCAGTCTCCAAACCCATCCTGTGATTCTTTAGCCAAAATCAATTCCCAGTCCTAAAACTTGTTCCATGATTCTCTGACTAAAATCCATTCCCAATCCCCCAAATGTCTCATGATTCTCTGACCAAAATCAATTCTCAATCCCAAAACTTGTTCCATGGATTCTCTGACCAAAATCCCTTCCCAGTCCCCAAATCCTTCCCATGATTCTATAATGAAAATCCATTCCAGTCCCCAAACCCCATCCTGTGATTCTATGACCAAAATCCCTTCCCAGTCCCCAAACCCACCCTGTGATTCTCTGACCAAAATCAATTCCAAAAATCCATTCTCAATCCCAAAATCCATCCTGTGATTCTATGACCAAAATCCATTCCAGTCCCCAGCCCATCCCACAATTCTATAACGAAAATCCATTCCCAGTCCCCAAACCCATYMCATGATTCTCTGACCAAAATCAATTCCCAATCCCAAAACTTGTTCCATGATTCTCTGACCAAAATCCATTCCCAAAATCAATTCCCAGTCCCCAAACCCATCCCRTGATTCTGTGACCAAAATCCATTCCAGTCCCCMAACCCATCCYGTGWTTCTCTGACCAAAATCRATTCCYGAAATCCATTCCCAATCCCCAAACCCATCCCATCTTCTCCCTCCCCAGCCGTGAAGGAAACCTGTGCCTGGTTCAACGCCAACTATGCCAACGCCAGGAAGTGACGGCACCGGGACCGCCTGGCACCGGGATCATCCTCTTCAACTCAGGGTTGTCCTTTGCTGGGGCAGAGGACGGGGCTGGGGGGGTGACAGTGACATTTCCAAAGTAAAAATGGGAGCCTGGGGAGCTGCTCCCACATTCCTGCCCCACTGCTGGGAGCGGCGCAGGACGCCCAGGGCAGGGGGGAGGAAAGCTGGGGCATCCCAAAAAGATCCCAAATCAAGTGGTAGGAGCCAACTGGAGCCATCGCCGTGGCTGTGTCCAAGAGGGTGGTGGCTGTGAGCTGTTAATGAGCTACTTTAATTACCTGCAATTAGGTGTAATAAAGGGAAGGCAATCAGGAATCCAGGGCATAGAAATGGCAGCAGGGAATTTGCTGCTGCTCTTGGCACATGGGGATGATCCCACAGCCCCCTGTCTCAGGATAGGAATGGGAAAGACTCCAGCTGTAATTGTGGCATTTATTAAAATATATGCAAATAGCTTAAAACTGGTGGGATAATGAACATCTGCCCTGTACCCACATCCAGTGGCATCCTTAGGGTCCATGTTCTCCACCAGGATCTGGAATAGCCATAAAAAGGGTTAAAACCCCTCAGGGAGGGGGTAGAGGGTCAGAGATGGGGGGATGAATCCATGGACAAGCAACTGCTGGTGGTATGGATGTGGCAGAATTCCAGCCCAGGAATCGCTTTCTTCCGGCACCGYTGCCCAGCCCTGGTGAGGCCCTGGCACAGGGACCTACAGAGGAGACACCCATCAGCACCTCAGGAAGCCACCAGCACCTTGGTGTCCCCCCTGAGGTGACACCAAGCCATGGAGAAGGGACATTCTGGGTGGTTGGTGCTCACAGGTTGGCCCTTGGGCTGCAGGGTTTGGGCTCCAGGAGCTTCCCAGCATCCATGACCAGCTCCGGTGTCACCYGGTTTGGGAAGAAGGGGGTTCCTGCAGATGTCCCTTGCTCCCTGGGGTGCCTTGGCAACCTTCAAGACACCCTCTTCCACCCCAGATTCCTCCCTGTATGTCACGTCCCCARCCCTGTCTGTCTGCCCGATACCCAGAGGTGCCACCATGGTGAGGACACCCCAACCTTGGAGGACCTGACCCTCAGTGAGACCCAGCTGGCCCCCAAGAGCAGGTTTTGGGGGACAACACCAACATGGGGACATCCCACCAGCACCTTACCCCACATGAGCTCGGTGTTGTYCTCTGGCCATCAGGGTCAGGTGACACCTGGCCTGTGAATTTGGCAATGCCCCTGGCCACCTCTTGGGGCTGCTCCAGGTGTGAAGGCTCTGCAAGAACATGGCAGGGGTGGAGATACCCTCCGAGGTGGAGGATGGGGACACTGGAGTGGTGGCACATGCCCTGGCAGAGCTTGGGGACACTCTGGGATAACACACATGTCCCAGAACAAGATGGGRACACGTCAGGGCTTCGGATCTTTGTCCTACAGCCACCACATCTCCCACCTTGTGGGCGCCTCTCATTTTGCAGGCAGCTCATCTCCATCCTGTCCAGCTCCTCCTGCAGCAGCTCCATATCACATTCCCTGTGTGGGAAGAAGGAAAATTGGACTCCTGTCACCTTGGTGGCTTCTGTGTCACCACCACCATGGAGACATGAACCTCTCCAGCCTCTCCACACCCTTCTCTGAGCAGAAATAGGTCAGGGAGTTGGGAAGAGGTGCCCAAAAGCCACAGGAAAGCCACCAGGATGTGTTCTGTCCTTCCCTGGAGACATCTGCCAGGTGGCTCCAGGATGGGACACCCAGGGATGTGACATTGTCCAGAAACAGGACATGGAGTGGGGATGAGATGTCCAAAATCTGTAGGAAAGCCATCCAAGATATGTCCTSTCCTTTCCTGGAGACCTCTGCCAGATGGCTCCAGGGTGGAAATTCAGGATGAGGCACCAAGGATGGGCCATCCCAGATGGWACATCTGAACAGAAATGGTGCAAGGARTTGGGATGAGGTGTTCAAAAGCCATAGGAAAGCCATCCAAGATGTGTCCTGTYCTTYCCTGGAGACCTCTGCCAGATGGCTCCAGGGTGGAACATCCAGGATGGGAAATTCAGGATGAGGCACCAAGGATGGGCCATCCCAGATGGAACATCTGAACAGAAATGGTGCAAGGAGTTGGGATGAGGTGTCCAAAAGCTACGTGTGTCCTATCTAGGGAAGCTACCAAGATGTGTCCTGTCCCTTCCTGAGAACTTGTGCCAGATGGCTCCAGGGTGGGACCCAGCAGCTCCCRAAGGTTCCATGCCACCTCCTCAACCATCTCCCACCTTTCCGGGGTGGAGGTGAGCCGGTACCGAGCCTTTTCCCGGGGAACCCCTGGCCGGATCCTTCTGGCACCAYGGCAGCCGGATGCCAGCAGCCAATGCCCTGTGGGAAAACGAGAGGTTGGGAGAGGACAGACCCTCCCCTCTCAGGGTGGTTTGTCCCCAGCCACTGTCCCCACACTTGTCCCCACCTGCTGCAGCAAGGAYCAGGAGAGTGGAGATTGCTGGAATGCCGAGGGCGCTGGAAGTGAGGAAGAGGAGGAGAAAGATGGCCTGGAATGATGCTGGCACCAGTGGGAGAACCAGGAGCACGAAGTATGAGCTGTGTGGGATGCAGGAGGAGGTGACACTTTGGCTCTGACCTGTGGGACAGGGAAGAAGAGCCTGGKGTTGGCATCCAGCAGCTCCCATCGATCCTCCAGCCCCCATTCCCGCTCACCATCCAGGTCAGGGATGGCTTTGAGGTGCKCCAGGTGCTTTTCCAGCCGGCTTTGTGCATCTTCCAAGGCCATCAGCACCAGCTCCAGGCTCTGGTTGACCTTCCGCAGCTTCTCCATCACCTCCTGAAGGACCAGGATGCTCTCTGCACACGGAAAAGGTGGAAACAGCAGTGGGATGAGCCRGGGAAGATGCACCCCAGTGTGAAAAAAACCTGGGAATGGGATTTGCTGTGTTCCCACCTGGTTGGGGATGAACATCCTGAGGTCTTTCCTGCTYCTGATGGAGGTTGGATGGGACAACTTGGTGTCCTCCCCAGAGCTGTGCAGCACCAGAGCTGCTCACATTCCCTGCGGGGTGGGAAAAGAGGTTGGATCAGTCCCAAAGTGGGATATGGGAATGTTGCAGCATCCCAGCCCTGGCTCGTACCCATCCGGTGGGCGATGTCCTGCACGAGCTGGGCCATGGGGGTCTCATCCAGCACCGACCTCATCCAGGTCTCCCAGAGCTCTTCCTGAGGTRAATATTTAGGGGGTGATGATGAGGGAATGCTGATTTTCCCCATGGACACCCCAAATGCACCCCTGGGTGCTCCCAGCACAGGATGGGGGGACAGAGAAGGGGATTTGGGGATGTAAAATATGTAAAAATGTGGTGTAATCCCAGAATTTGGCCTTCACCCCCCAAAAAACCATCCCCACACCAAACAAAGAGGCTGCCCAGGATAGGGGATCCCAGAACCCAAATTTCCCAGCCAGAGGGAGTCCCACAGCCACCGGACAGTAACAGGAGTCCAGGTGTGACATCTCCTGGGATGTGGCTTCATCCCAGAACCAGCTGTCACCCGTGGTTGTCTTGAGGGAGATTTGTGGGGGGAACCCCAGCTCTGAGGGGGGGTCCCCACCTTCTCTGGGGGGGCAGCGAGGCCCAACCACCCCAAAAACCCAGCAGCGGCGCAGAGGAGCAGCACAGCCCAGGAGCTCTGGAGCAGCATGATGGGAATGGAGGGGGTCCTGTGGGGAAAAGACGGTAGGAAAAAGCCCCCCATATTCATGTACAAATTGCAGGATTCCCCCTCCCCAAATTTCAGGGTCCACCCCACCAGGGGAACCTCCCATAGTCCCAGGAATGCTGGTGGGTGAGGAGCACCCTGGAATGSGAAGCAGCTCCCACATCCACCGACAAATTAGGGGATATCCCCTCAGAAAGKACCCCCCACAAACCCGTGGATGCTGGCGGGTGGGGGGGACCTGCGGGGCCGGGAGAGTGGGGAGCACCTCCCACATCCACGGACAACTTTGGGGACCTCCCCCACCCCCGTGGTGGGGATCCCCCCGTGCCCCCAGGGRTGCCGGGGCTCCGCTGAGCGCTGCAGGGAAGGTTTGGAAAGAGTTTGGGAAAGGTTTAGGGAATGGTTCGGGAATTCCCTCCAGGACCCCCACGCGTGCACCTGCGCGCACCACGTGGCGGCAGCGCCTGCGCAGTTTCCCCTCTTTACCCCGTCCACCCCGCCCCYTAAAGGCGGATCCACCAATAGAAGAGAGGGGTGTGGCTGCCTGAGCCTAATCAGCGCCGGGGGTGTGGCTCTGGGGGCGTGGCCTCGCTTAGCGATGGAGGAGTCGGAGCTCCTGGTCGGGTTCGTGGGCGCCGGGCGCATGGCCGGGGGGCTCATCCGGGGGCTGCTGCAGGCGGGTACGGCACAGGGGGGACCGGAGGCTCCGTGACACACGGAGCAGGGCAGGGGAGGGGGACACGGCGACAGTCCTGGTCTGGCGCCTTCCCGGCGTGACCTGTGGAGCGGGGAAGTGCGGGGGGACATGGGGACAGCCCTGCTCTGGACGCTCCCTGCACTCCCTTCTCTACTGTCCAGTGGAGGGACRTGGGGACAGTGGCGTCCTGACCCGCTCCTAAAGTGCCACCCCGTCCCCGGGTCCCTGTCCTCCAGTGCAGGGATGTGGGGACAGCCCTGTCCTGGCTCGTTCCAAAGGTCCCAGCCCTTCCCCRGGTCCCTGTGCTCCATTGGAKGGACATGGGGACAGCCCTGTCTTGRCCTATTACAAAGGTCCCAGCCCTTCCCCGGGTTCCTGTCATACACTGGAAGGACACGGGGACAACCCTTTCCTGCCACTCTTCCCCAGGGACCCTGCTCTTCTCTGGTTTCCCTGTCCCTCAGATCAGTGTGGGGACATGGGGACAGCCCTGTCCTATCCCAGTTCCCCGGGGTCCCTGTCCCCCAGATCAGTGTGGGGACATTGGGACATCCCTGTCCCACAGACATTGAGGGCACAGCCCTGTCCCTGCTCCCCGTGTGTCCCAGATTGTCCCTGTCCCATAGCTCCGTGTGGGGACAGCCCTGCCCATTAGGGCCACCTCCATTGTCACTGCACCGTGACACAAATAGTGCCAGCCACACCAGCACGATCCATCCCCAGCCCCCTTTGCTCCATGTCCCCCTTTGGGATCGTGCTGGGATTGTAGGAATCACATCCAGGTGGAAATTGGGGTGTCTGGGCTGTGCTGGGTGTCCCCCCAACCCTGAGGCCACCCTGGCCACTCACCCCATTCCCTGTGTCCCCCCTCAGGGAAGGTTCCAGCCAGCAACGTCCTGGCCAGCGCTCCCTCGGACAGAAACCTGGAAGCCTGGCGGGTGAGTGGGCCCTGGGGTGGGAGATTTTGGGGTGTCCCTCACTGTGGGCTCAGAGCACCCTTTCCTCCACACTGGTGACTCATCCTTCCCAGATCTGGGTGAGATCCAGGCACAGCCTCGGTGGCTTTGTGACCAGAGCAGGTCCCCAGGCTGTGTCCCTCCCTCTGGATGTGCCCTTGCTGCAGGGGTGCTGGTTTTGGGATGCTGTTTTTGGGGGTGCTGGGCTGTGATCCCTCTCCCTGTCCCTGGGCAGGAGTTGGGCTGCCGGACCACGCACTGCAACCTGGAAGTGGTGTACAGGAGCACCCTGGTCTTCCTGGCCACCAAACCCCACATCCTGCCGGGTGTCCTGGAGGAGATCCGTCCTGCTGTGGGGTCCCAGCACATCGTCGTGTCACTGGTGGCTGGTGTCACCATCCAGACACTGCAGCGGGTGAGACTCCTCCTTCTCCTTTTCCTTCTCCTTCTTTTCTCCTTCTCGCCTACTCCTCCTTTTCTCCTTCTTTTCTCCTTCTCTCCTGCTCCTCCTTTTCTCCTTCTCCTCCTTTTCCTTCTTTTCTCCTTCTCTCCTGCTCTTCCTTCTCTCCTGCTCCTCCTTTTCTCCTTCTCCTCTCCTTTTGCTTCTGTTTTCCCTTCCTCTCCTCCTTCTTCTCTCCTTCTCCTCCTCCTCTCCTTTTTTTTTCTCTTCCTCCTTCTTCTCCTCCTCCTCTTCCTCCTCATCCACCTCCTCCTCTCCTCCTTTTTCCTTGTCCTCATGCTGGTTCTCCTTCTCCTTCTGCCCTTCTCCTCTTCTCCTTCTCCCCTTCTCCTTTCCTCTCTCCACTTCTCCCCTTCTTCTCTCCTTCTCCTCCTCCTTCTCCTTTYCGCCTTCTCCTTCTCCTTTCCTCCCACTCCTTCTCCCCTTCTCCTTCTCTCCTTCTCCTCCTCCTCCTCCTTCTCCTTTCTCTCTTCCTTCTTTTTCATCTCTCATCCTCCTCTTCCTCCTTTCCTCCTCCTCCTCTCCTTTCTCCACCATTTGCACCCAGGCCCATACAGGACACACCTCTGTGGCCTTGTCCCCTCCCAGCTGCTCCTCCAGCTCCCTCCCCATGCTCCTCACTTCTCCGCCAGCCTGATGGGTGACACCCCCCGGTGTCTCTGGTCACCTTTGGGTTCTTCCCATGGCTGGCACCCCTTCTCCCATCCCCATCTTTCCCCAGCTCCTCCCGCCCGGGACCAAAGTGCTGCGGATCATGCCCAACCTGCCCTGCGTGGTGCAGGCAGGGGCCATGGTCTTTTCCCGGGGCAGCAACGCGGGTGATGAGGAAGCCGCGCTCCTCAAGAGCCTCCTGTCCTCCTGCGGCCTCTGCGAGGAGGTCCCCGAATCCTACATCAACATCCACACCGGGCTCAGCGGCAGCGGCGTGGCCTAYGTAAGCCACRGGGACAGGGGATGCTGTCCTGGGATTTGGGGCGCCCCCTSCTTGCTCCAGGCTCACCCCTGGATGCTCCCTTCTTCCCAGGTTTACCTGTTTGCCGAGGCGCTGGCTGAGGGCGCGGTGAAGATGGGAATGCCGGGCGCCTTGGCCAGCAGGATCGCGGCGCAGACGCTGCTGGTGAGTCCTTGGCACATACTGGAATCACCCCCCTTTTCTCCTGCCCCTGGGCTCCRTTCCTCYCTTGGGATGAGGGAGGAGGTKCTGGATGCTGCTCTGCCTCAGTTTCCCCTCTTGGWAGCAAAAACCAGAAGGAYRARGGGCATGGCGGTGGGACAGTCCCTCGCCATGGGGGTGTTGGGATGGTGATGCCATCTGTAGCCGTGGTATTTTTGGAAAAATCCTTTCCTTAGGATTTTTCCTCCTGAGAAGCTGAGAGGCCTCAGGAACAAAATGTAAACAATGGTTRTCTGCAGSTGTGGAATGCAACAAGTGCATCTGTGATTGGTCTCATGTGGTTGTTTCTAATTAATGGCCAATCACASTCAGCTGGCTCGGACTCTCTGTCCGAGACACAAGCCTTTGTTATTCATTCCTTCTTTTTCTATTCTTAGCTAGCCTTCTGATGAAACCCTTTCTATTCTTTTAGCATAGTTTTAATATAATATATATCATAAAATAATAAATCAAGCCTTCTGAAACATGGAGTCAGATCCTCGTCTCTTCCCTCATCCTCGGACCCCTGTGAACACTGTCACAGCCATCCAGCCGTGGARAGGGGAATTTGGCAAGTCCCAGATCTGACCTTCTTGGTGTCCTGGTGTCCCATAGGGCGCAGCCAAGATGCTGCTGGAGACGGGAGAGCACCCGGCCAAGCTGCGGGGGGACGTCTGCACGCCCGGGGGCACCACGATCTACGCCCTGCACCAGCTGGAGAAGGGAGCACTTCGGGCCACTGTCATGAATGCCGTGGAGGCAGCCACCAACCGGGCCTGTGACATGGCCAAGGACTAGTGGACGAGCYCCTTCTGGGACAGGAGGGGGTGATGGGGACCAAAGCGAGCTCCTCTGAGGAGCAAAGGGATCCTGAGATCTTCAGGAGAACGTGGGTGAGGGTGGGAGGTGGTGTGGGCACGTGTTACCTCTGCAGGGCTGGAACCAAATAAACGTGGCCAGAGCAATGGGGGGTGTGGCTTGTTGTGGTCCCTGTGGTCSTGGGAGGTCACCACAGGGTCACTTCCAGGGGGAGGTGACATCCATGGTTTCCAGGGGTGGAGCTGGTGCCACGCTGGCTCCGTGCTCACTGGGGATGGTGCTGGCACCAARGATGAAGCTGGTGTGGGATGTGCAGCACTGGGGAGAGACTTTTGGGAATGAGGTGATCCCAATTTAACCCTGCTGGGGCTGGGAGAATGGCTGCATCCCTATGGTCAGAGCCACAYCCATGAGGAYGCTGCCCACATTCCAGAACTAYGGGCAAGAGCTCAACCAGCCAAAAAAATTGCACCATGATCCCCCCCTGGCACCAGGGAATGGGATGGAAGCCCTGATCTGCTCCCATCTCCAGGAATATCGAGGGGGTAGAAACTCAAAGTTGCCCATCAGGAGGAGATCTGAGCCTTTTCCATGCCCTAATTAAGATGTGCTTGCCTCCCAGCACCTGCACAGATGCAATTAGAGATGATTTGGGAACTGCTCTGAGGATGAAAAGGTTTTTTCCGGACAAAACATCATTGGTGGGAACATCTGGATGCTGAGCCCTGACTTTGGATAAGGGYCTGGAATGCCAGAACACAGGGAATGGCTTCCCACTGCCAGAGGACAGGGTTGGATGGGATATTGGGAAGCAATTCCACCCTGGRAAGGTGGTGAGGGGCWGGGATGRAATTCMYAGAGAAGCTGTGGCTGCCCCATCCCTGGAAGTGTCCAAGGCCAGGCTGGACAGAGCTTGGACCAACCTGGGATAGTGTAAGGTATCCCTGACCACAGCAGAGGTTTGGAATTTGATGGCCTTGCAAGTCCCTTCCAACCCAAAMCATTCCATAATTTTATATTCTCACCCCACAAGCCAGTTCAAAGACCTCCAGCCCAGCACYTYCTGCTGATCTTTGCAACATTTTGGTCACACAACTAAACTTTCTTTCATTCACAAATTCCCGTTTGAAATGAGCCACGTCCCAAGCTCCAGAATCTTTTCGTGGGGTGATATTGGTGWAAAAGATGATAAACAGAAATGTGATTTTACATGATTACACCCCATTGGTGTGGAGAAAGCCACACTGARAGGACACAACCCCATGAAGAYCCYCCTGGTGCCACCCCAAATCCCTCTGGGATGGCTCCACCTGACAGTTCACAGACRACAACCTCCACGTGGGAATAAAAATCCATTTAATTTCCATAAACTCTGCAGCGAGGAGACAAAGAACCAACAAGTAAAAACCCCCACCCGCCCGCTGACATGGGGCACGGCAGCACTGAGGAGTTAATTTCATTTCCCTCTTCCAGTAACTCAGCTAAACACCCTAAAATTTCATCCAAATCAGGTCAGGAGCTGCTCAATTCCTATCAGATGCCTCCAATATTCCAAGGCAGTGCCAGGAGCCCAACCTCAACTCACCCAGATCTGTCCTCCAGCCCTGGCCACCCCACAAACCCCATGAGGGACACCTCAACCCCCATCCCTGGAGCCTTCAGCTCCASAGGGATGCCTGGATGATGGTACCTGGATCAGCAGGTCTCCGTGGTCCAGGTGTTCCCAGCTGTGGTGGGAATGATGGAGGTGACTCTTCCTCATGGATGCCACCCAAATGTCCCTTTCCCAATCCAGTGCCTGAAGGAAATTGTCTTAAACCAGCCCCAAACCATCCTGGTGTAACAGGATTCTGTTCTGGCAGTGGGAAGGGCATCACCAGCCTCTTCCAAGGTGGAATATTTCCCCGGCAGCACCTCAGGAGTGGCCCATGTCCAGYTGGCTGTGCCCACCTCAACYCTGCTCTGGGATYTGGGGATTTTTCAGTGTAACATCCYCCATTATCCCATGGACACTGAGCAGGTCCTTCCCTCACCCCTTCTCCCCATGGAATTGGGGGAACTGGGCAGTTCGGGGGGTGGGGGGGGGGTCATTCACTCCCTTTCTGGCAGTGCCAGTGACCAGGGGCCACAAGGGATGTAAAAAATAGCACCTCCTAAATATATTTAGGTAAGGAACAACCCTGGAATTCGAGTTGTTGCACAAAAATCCCCTGAATTGTGACCCACAGGCATCTGGGCTTCCTGATCCCCAGGGAGTCACGGTCACAGAGGGGCGAGTGGCACCTCCACCACCATSCYCCGGGRACAAACCGGGGTGTCCCCAGCTCTGTGGCCAACCAGGGGTGGTCGGYAGCCAAAAAGTGGCAGCTGGCCCTGCCCTAGGATTGGGGGCTGCGGCCCTGGCGCAGCCGCTGGGCCATGGAGATGAGGGAGCGGAGCTGCACCAGCTTCAGCGGCCCCACTTCCCGGGGGTCCTGTCCCTCCAGCCAGCGCAGCGCCGTCTCCAGACCCTGGATGGCTTCCCCAGCCGTGGGCAGCAAAGGATCTCCTCCTTCCCCACCCCTTTTGCCACCAGCTGCTTCCTCCTCATCATCCTCCTCYRCCCCGCAGCCCTCGGCGCCTTCCTCCTCGCCATCATCGTCCTCCTCCGCACCCGGAGCTGCATCATCCAAGTGCAACCAGTCGGACACTTCCTCGGGAGCCAAGCATTTGAAGGCCAAGGCGGCCAGGTGGGTCAGGTCACTGAAGACCTTGCTGTCCCCGCCGCCTTCCTCCCCTCCCGGGCYGTCCCCGTGCTCTTCCTCGCCGGGCTGGGGCTCGAAGGCGGCGCGCAGCCCCAGCAGCCAGCACTTCTCGATGGATCCGGGCGGGATGAGATCCCAGGAKAGCCCAGCCAGGTACAACATGTCCTTGAGGAGGAAGGAGCGCACGAAATCCGCGGGGCTGCCGGGGCCGCCGCAGGACACGGCCAAGCGCAGCAATTCCCGCTTGTAGAGCTGCTTGAAGGCCGACACCACCCCTTGCTCCAGCGGCGCCGGGATTCGGCCTCCTGCTCCGGCCAAACCGCCCCCAGAGGGACCCTTGGAGAGGAACAGCGCACGGATGGACCCATCCGGAGTCTGGAGCGGTGGAGAATCCTCAGTCCCCGCTCCAGAGCGGGATGGAGCGGAGCTGAGCAGCAGCACCGCCTTCTGCTGCAGGCAGCTCCGCCTCAGGTACCGCTTCACCCCCGGCACGAAGTCCTCAAAGAACCAAGCCCTCAGAAGCGCCGGCRCCAGCCGGGCCTCGGGGCTGTAGCGGTAGCAAGCCGGGAATTTCTCCTGGTTGTGATGCCGGAGGCTGGCGGGATCGCGGAGACCCCCGACCACCAAAGGTTTGAGTTTGTGGGAGCCGGTCAAGTTGGCGGCCAGCAGCACCGTGACGCGCTCGCCGCGGGCCGGACGYCTCGCCGTGATTCCAGCACTGGGGAGAAGCTTCCAGAAGAGCCTGGTGATGTTGGCGTTGTAGATCTGCTCATCCCCGTAGCCGCCGGCATCGGGCAGGACCTCGGCGCGGGCGGCCGGGGCGCGCTCGGGCTCGGCGGGGAGGCCGCCCTCGCCGTAGATGCGTTGGCTGGAGATGCCGTGGCGCTTCTGCCAGCGCCAGAACCAGCCGTGGCTCGCCTTGAAGGTGCATTCAGGCCCGTAGATCTGCCGGGCGAAGGCTTCCGCTTGTGCTTGGATGAGGGGTCCGGAGAGCGGCACGCCGTGCTGGCGCAGGGCGAGGAACCAGGCGTAGACGGCGCGGTCGATCTCCTCCTCGTTGGCCAAGCGCATCTTCTTGCGCTGGGTGCCCACCTCGCCGCCGAGCTGCTCCAGGAACCAGCGGAGCTTCGCCTCGTCCTTCAGCCACCCCCGGAGAGTGCCCCCCGGCACCCCGAAAGCCCGGCACACCGACGCCTGGCGCTCGCCCTTCTTCACCCTCTCGATGGCCTGGAGCTTGTCCTTGATGGAGTAGGCGCGGCGAAGCGACATCTTCACCGACACCCCCCCGGCTGATGCGCTGCTGCCTCCACCTCCTCCTCCTCCTGCCCGCCGCCCTCCTGCCATTCCCCCGCCCTCCTCCGGCTCCCCTCCGGGCATGGAGCGACACCCGCATCCATGGGAATGGGGGGCGCGTTATAACCGGGGAGGAATGCGGGGATGGGGTGGGGGGGGCGCGGCGGCGCCTTTGTCTCCGCTCCGGTCYCCCGCATGCGCGCACCCCACCACAGCCACTAAGTTGCGCCGCTCCCGCTCCCCCTTTTCGTCGCCAAGTTGGATTCTTCCTCCTATCTCCACCAGCGCCTATGGGTTGTACCACTTTGCGAGAAGGGGGGAGAGCGCCACCCCGCTGCCCCCTTCCCTCACGTCGCTTTCCCCCTTGAGCTGTTCCACTTGGCTTTCACGGGAGGGAGAAGAAATGCGCGGAGGGAGACAACACGCCGCACGCACAGCGAGGGGATTCCTCCTCCCCGTAACACTGCCCGTAAAATACAAGGCATCATCCTGTGGGAGGCAGGGAAGTAGCGTGAAGGAAGCAGAGAGGTGCCGCATACCCCTTTTCACACAGTGGTACAACCCACGGACGCTAGCGGAGGTACGAGGACGAATCCAACTTGGCAAGGAAAAGGGGGGGCGGCGCATCCTGATAGTTACAGAGGGGTGGTTGGCGCATCCCGCTTCCATCCCTCCGTGATGTTCCACGTCTCTTTTATTGTGGGGGGGACAGGCCCCGCTCTATGCGTGTCACACGTTGTCTCCCCACAGCGCACCTCCTTCGCCACCCCCCTGCTCGCCACGTGTGGTACGCGCCTCCCCCATAACCCTCCGCGCGGCGCRCGCCGCCTCCCTCTATCCCGGCGGTGGCCAGAGGGAGCGGAGGGCCCTTAAGGGGTCAACGCTGTTGGTGAGTCCTGGTTTCCAGCCCCTTACGGCCCCTAGGAAGCCTTATATCCCCAGTCGGGGTCCTTTATCCCCCTCCCTGAGCACCGGTAGGGGGAGTTTTGGGGGTTTTCGGAGCGTCCTTTATCCCTCTAGGGCGGGAGGTGGGGGGCCCCCTCATGATATATGGGAGGAAGGGGCTTAGGGGGGCCGTTTAGGGTGTGTAAGGTTCTTTTATCATCTTAGAATCCCCAAGAAGGAGGTTGTGGTCACCCCTTCTGTTCTCTTTAGGGCACTTTTCCTGCAGAAAGAGGGATTTGCGGGTTTCCTCATAGGGAATGGGGCTCCTTCCCTGACAGTGGTGGGAAGAGGGGAGTTTTGGGGGTCCTTCCTTGGATGTGAGGATCTCTCATCCTGTTAAAGCCTCAGAAAAGGGGGTTTGGAGGGGRTTTCCTATTGTCTTTAGGGTCCATTCCATTCCCCCAGAGTCCTGAGGGAGAGGATTTGGGGTGCTCTTGGCTTTTGGGATAACTTTTACATGCCTAGAATCCTATGGAATAGTGGGGTGATCCCCCTTTCCCCATGTTCGGTCCCTTTTCCCTTAGTAGGTTTGCAGAGGGGGTCATGGGAGTCCCTAAGAGTTCTGAAGGAAAGGATTTGGGGGTGCCCTTGTTTCTTGGGATTACTTTCCCCGCTTAAAATCCCAGGGGATATTGTGGAGTCATTCCCCACTCTGAATATTTTAGGTTCTTTTTCCCTTAAAAGTTCTGGGAAGGGGCATGTGGAAATCCCTTYCACATTCCCTGTGGGCTCTCTCTTCCCCTCACACCCCAAAAATAAGAGGATGTGGGAGATTCTTTCCCCTTGCCAGGCACAGGGAGGAGAGGTAATTTAGGATTCTCCATGTCTTTGTGGTCCTTTTCCTTTCCCAGGATTTAGAAACACTCTGCTACAGGTAAGGGGTGGGTGGGGGTCTCCCTAAACCTTTGTGGTTTTCCATAGGATGTGGGGACGTATTCCTTGTTTTTTGGCAATATTCCTGATGTATTAAAGCCTCACCTTTTCAAGTCTGGGTCGGGGGTGGTGGGGAAAGGGATCAGTGTTATTCCTGCCCTGGTAAGGAAGGGAATTTAGGGGTCCCACACTTYCCCAGCTGCTCCAGGTGCCTCAGGGATCCGCTCCTCCCCCTATTCCTGGGATTTTTTTTGTCCAGTCACTTSCTGCAAAGGGAAACTGGAGCTGCTGCCGTGTCCTGGCACAGAACAGCCAATCCATCCCATATCCCAACCCCCTTGGCTGCCTTTCCAAACTTATCCTGGAGCTGGGAAACCTGGAAAATCAACTCCAGCTGCACCTGGGCTCTGCTTATCTCACCTGCCCCTTTTTCCTCCTTCTGCTGTTCCTGGATTTCCTTCACCTTGGCGGGGTTTGTCCTCTCCCTGTTTTTTTTTGATCTCGATGCTCAGGAGGGAGGGATCCATTTCCAAACTATTTTGGGAACGGGCAGAGGCTGCTGCTGTTGTGCTCCATGGGGTTTTTGAAGGATTACATCCCTGCCTAAACTTGCTGAGGCTGCCGCATCCCAGAAATCCCTGATGGATTTGTTCTGTCGCATCCAGGTCAGCGATGATTTGGGATTGATTGGGATCCTGATGATCACAATCTTTAGGGATGAGAAATTCCCTTTTCTGAGCTGCTTTGCTGGAATTCTTTCCTCTCCTTTTCCAGGTTTCTCCCTGACCTTCAGGTAGGGCTTTTCCTCACCTGAGCTGTTCATTCCCAACTCTTTTTTTCCCCCCTGTTTTTCCTGAAGGTGACACTTTCCAAGTCTTTCCCTTCTGCTGATTTCCCATATCCATGATTGTCTCATTAGGAATTTTCAGCTTGGAGCAGAAAGTTGTGGTGTTTTTGGGTGATCAGGGATGGGAATTGTGTTTTCCTGGAATGTGGAGCTTTGTCTCATARCAAAGGTGATGATAAGGATCTGACTTAGGGAAGAGCCAATTTTAGGGAATGAAATCAGCAGGAATTTAGGAACAGCCAAATTCCAGCTGAATTGGAAAAACCAGCAGAAGATCTAGTTTTAAATGAATAAAATATTAGATAGAAGTGTTAATATTTTGATTTATTTTGATTTCCCTGTTGTTGAACTCATCCTGAATTTCTGGGCTGTGACTTTTCCCAGTGGAGARCATTCCCAATGCCACAGCGTGGTTTATAATCCTAAAACTTTCTGTTTGTGGAGGTAAAAAAATGCCAATTTTGAGTGGAAAATGTTGAAAGTTGATGGTTTGTGTGATTAAAWTTCCTTTTTCCCAGGTTCTTCCAGGAAAACTGATGGACACAGAAGAAAAATAACTTTCTTKTCGCAATTTTTCCTTGTTTAGAAGCTTTATTTCCTTGGAAATTTGGGGTTTTTCAGGACTGAACATAAGGTCTGACTGCTCATGGAAGCAAAAAGGTGCTGCAGGAATGTTTGGAGTCACCCAAAAATTTGGGATCCTGAATTCCATCAACACATGCCAGGACTGGGATGGCAGGTTGGGAATTCTCAGGCTGCTGGGATGGGAAAATCCTTGTGGATAACATCACAATAATGTTCCTTTCATTGTTATTAAAATGAAAATAAAACTTTTTTTCTGTGGTGTTGGTTCACAAACTTCATGGAGTTCTGAAAAGTTAATGAGCTCTAATTAATTAATTAATTAACCCATTAATTATTAAAATTTTTTTTGGCTGAGAAGCTGCTGCATCGATTGAAATTGGAATTTTTCTCTAAATTTATCCTGTGTTTCTTTTTTTAATGCTGTCATAGGAGCAAAAAAAGTAAGTACCTTCTAATTGTTGTGTGTTTTTTTGGGAATTCTGGAAAATCTGGGAATGTCAGCACCAGTGGGATATTTATTAGACAAATTCCTGTAGAGTTTTCTTGAAAATAATTAATTTTGAAGAGTTTTTWAAAATTARTTTAAGCTCTGTCAATGGGACAGAATCTCCTGTGAGTTCCTCATTATGGAATTCCTACTCCATAATTCACCTCATCCATGAGGGCTGCAATTCCAGGGCTTGGAGCTGCTTAAAAACTGGAGCAAAATCACTTAAAAAAATAAATTCAATAATGGGGAAAACATTTATTCTTGAATTTATTAAAAAAATTTCAAATTTAAAATTTAGTTTAAAAAGAAATAAATTGTAGAATTTTTTTGTGCAAAATCCCACAAAATTTTTTTACTGGTTATTTGCTGTAATAAATTTATTGCTATGTAAAGGTCCTAACATGAATTTATTGCTCCATAAAATAAATGCAAAAGTTCTAAATAAGCTTTAATTTTGAAGTTTTTCTTGAAATTCAGAATTGAMATCTCAATTTTTAAGCATTTTTAGGTGTATCAAAGTTTCCCAACTCCAAAGGAAAAAAAGAAAAATCTCCTTTTGCCATTTCTAATAATTTGTCTAATTAATATTTTAAACTCTATCAATTTAAATGTTTAAAGGCAAAACTTTAATTTAGTAATATATAAATTTAAATGGAAATATCCATAACCTGAAAAAAACATTTATGTGTAAATTTTAAATTAAATTTTAAWTTCAAATAATAAAWTTTAAATTGAATTTAAATGRCAATTAAAAATTAAATTGRAATTTAAAGTTAAGCCTTGGACTTGAGGCTTCCAAACTCTTCCAGAAATTACTGGAATTACAAACTTTTGAGGATATTTCATCTGTCTGGGAATTTTATTTGGCAATGTGCCACAGGTCAACTTTTATTAATTAATTATTGAATTAATCACGAGATTCCCAGGTCCTGGACAAGTTTAATTTGCCAATAACTTGGATTATATCCCAAAATTCAATCCCAGTTTTTCAGCAGCTGCCTTTTACTATGAAAACCTAATCAGGAGTAAACAACAGTCTCCAAAAATTTGAGCCAGTTTTCCTAAAATTTTGCCTAATTAGGAATAAATAACAAATAACTAATGACTAATCCACTAACTTGGAATAATATCCTCTAATTCCCAAGGATTTGAACAAAATCCTGTGGGTTTTTTCCTGCCTTAAAATTTCTAATAATGGGGGGAATTCTTGGCAGGAATATTTTAGGAGGAAGGCGGTTTCRGCCGCATTGAATTCCTTGGAATTCAGACTTATCCCAAAAGGGAGAAATAAATGGAATATTTGCGTTTTTTCCCTGGGAATATTAATGGATAAAAACATCTCCTGCATGCCCKTGCTTTGCTCTGCTGCCACTACATTTGTTGTGCTTGTCTCTCCATGCTGCCCATTTATTTTTGGGAAGATGAGGACACGGAAAAATCCCTGCTCTGCCGACAAAGTTTGGCTGGAAAAACACCGGAACGACGAAGCCGAGCGRGAAGCGCCGGAGCGGGAAGCGCCGGAGCCCGAGGCCATCAACGGGATCTGCCACGAGGATTCCATCGAGGGGGAGCTCAAGGGGGACCCAAAAAAACCCAGGAATGGCAAAAAGCAGCGGAAACGGAAGCGCTCGCCAAAACCCAAAGCTCAGGATTCCAAGCTGGAGGCGATCCTGGCGGGAATGTCGGCGGAGCACGTGTGGTTTGACAAGCCCTTGTATGACCGCGCCGAGAACGCCTACAGGATAAAACTGGCTGGTTCCCAGAGTTGGGAGTCACCTGAGACTGGAAAARTGGCTCAGGAATCTCCTGCCGTGGCCAGGTCGAAATCCAGCCAAGATATTCCCAAGGGAAGGATGCTCCCGGCGTGTTCCCACGGAAGCCTGGCCGCTTGTCACCACGTGGTCCAAGGGGTTTGGATCAACAAGCTTGACTTCGATAAGGCCGAGAGGGCGTTCATGGAGAAATCCCAGTTTTTCCTYCCTCCCAACGTCCTGGCCATCCCATCCGTGTGGGCGAATTCCAGGCTGGGAACGCCGGATGAGGGCTACGGCACGGCCTTGCCCACTCCTGCCACGCCAGGCTTGGCTCCCGGCATTCCCAACTCTCCCGTGGCCTCCACTCCCAGTTTGCCCAGCTCTGACCAGCAGACGGTCAATGGGAAGCCGCAGATTTCCAACTGGGAAGTTCTGGCATCCGAGGTGTGGCTGGAAAAGCCTCTCTACGATGATGCTGAGAAGAATTTTTATGAGAAGATGTTGGATGGGCATCCCTTGGATAAAACCCAACAGCAGCAACRTGGCTGCCCGGAAACATCCAAGAATCACAACCCTGGGAAACAAACGGGAATTGCAGCCACCAACCCTGAGCTCCCTGATATTCCCAAGGAAAATCCCACCTGCTTTTTCCTGCACAAGGACAGCGAATCCGTGTGGCTGAATAAGGTGACCTACGACAGGGCTGAATCCCGATATTTTGCCCTGGAAGCGGCCAGAGCAGYGGAGAAAACAGGGATCCAGGAATCTGCTGCAGAAAATCCCTCCCATCCAGCTGCTCCGAGCGTTCCCACTGTGGAAACGAAGTAGGAGAAGTTTCTTTGGGGGTAACACCCATGGAAAAAAAAAAAAAGGCAAAAAACAGCCGGGTCGGGATTGAGCCAGAAGGAATTTGCATGTGGARAAGACTGGGTGGACTTGGAGATAATCCCAGTGGGCAGGGAGCAGGGGGGAAAGTCCTTCAAGGAATTCCCCTTCTCCTGAGGAATTCTGGTGGATAAAGGCTGTGTTTGTGTGGAGCTAGAGGTTGAATGTGTAAATGCAGGGCTGGGAAGTGAGCTCATTATCCCCCTTTTTGCATGGATTCAGCACCATCCTCCTTTCCATCCTCTCATTCCATGTGAAAATCAGCATCATAACCAGGATCCAGCTTGAAGAAGGTTTGGAAGTGACTGGAATACAATTTAGGGAATCACTCTGGTGGGAGCATGTGCTGTAGTTTGGTTTTTTGAGGGAATTTATATCCTGTCTGTTAATTTTTGGAATGCCCCTGGATCTTCTCCAAAGGCAGAGCTAAGGTAGAGACAGATATTCCTGGAAAAAAAGATGCTTGGAGCATCCATCCTTATTTCTGACACTTCTGATCCATGAATTTTGTTGGAATTTGTTGGAAAGCTTTTAGGATCTTTGTGTCAAGGGATTTAGGGGTCAGATACCTTTTCACCTGGTCCTGTTTGGGATCATTTCCTCTTTAGTTGGTCGTAACTGGATATTTGGGAAAATCCACGTGTCTCTGTAAAAAAGTGGGATAAATTTGTCTGTATTTGGGATTTTCTGCAAATGATCCTGGTTGGAATTCCAGCAGGGCCTGGAGGTCTGGGTGTGGAAAGTGGTTTTGCTGCAGCTCGTGTGTCTGGTGGCCTTTGGTCTCTTCCAAGTGGGTAAATGAGATAAGGAGGGATTTGATTTCTGGAAAATCATCTTTGGCTTCCCTGGAAGTGTTTTATGGAAAACTATGGGATTTAGGATGATAAGGAGAGTTTTCTTGTGCTGTGGTTTTCTTGTGCTGCTCTCCGCCTTCTCAAACTTCTGCTGGCTCTGTCCCTGTCCCTTGCTGGAATTCAGGGCACTTCCTCTTTTCCACTTTTTTGAGGGCTCCCTTTCCCTTCAAATTAAGAATTTAACCCACCTTTGCTCCATAAAAATCCCCCGTTTCCCAGCAGGATTTGAGGTTTTTTGCTGTTTCTCCATGTAGTTCCAGGTCTGTCCCCTCCAAGTGTTGCTGATTCTTAATCACGATTTCCCAGTGAACTTGTGGGTGCCCCATCCCTTGAAGTATCCAGGGAAAAGTTGGATGAGGCTTGAAGCAACCTGGGATAGTGGAAAGTGTCCCATATGGCAGGGGGGTGGAACTAAATGATTTTCATGATCTTTTCCAACCCAAACCATTCCATTATTTCAATTCTCTTTCTGTTCTCCTACACAAGACATTTTCCTTAGCATGAACTGGAAAATCCTGGTTTTTTGTTTGGGTTTTTTTTTTGTGGAATAAAGTCAGGATCAGCTGATTCATCCCMTCCCCACTCCACACCAGGTCAGGCAGGTGGGTGATTAATCTGTCCTGCTTTTTTAAGAGGATCCCGGATACTTAAATCCGCAGCCAAGCCGAGCTGCAGGCACAGAACACGCTCCTGACGAGCTGTTAACCTTCAATCCTTGCAGGAATTCACTTTTTGTGGATATTTTCCCAGGAAAATGGCTGTGGATTACTTCCTGCATGACAAGATCTGGTTTGAAAAGTTCAAGTACGACGACGCCGAGCGAAGGTTCTACGAGCAGATGAACGGCCCCGTGGGTGGCTCCTCCCGCCAGCAGGTAATTCCCAATCCCAGGAATTCCAGAGTAAGTCAAAGGACATGATCCTCCTGGATTTTTGTGGGATTTCCACTCTTTTTTTTTCTATTTTTCCCCCCAAGTCTTCCTGGAGTTCTCTAAGCTGTTTAAGGACCCATTTGGGTTTTTTTTAATCCACTGTTTTCTGTAGAATCTAAAGGATTTGATCCCAAGGAACTGGGAGATCAGGTGCCTTTCTAACAGGTGAACCAGTCCCAACTTCCAGCAGTTATCCTTAATTTTTCCAGGCTGCTGGGATCTGTGGGGGCACAATTTGAGCTGAAAATTCCCCAATCCCCAATTTTATTRGCAAAGAGCATCCCTGTCCCCCTTCATCCAGGGAAAATTCTGCTTTGCTTCTRTTTTGGAGCAGTCCTTTGGAATATTCCAAGGGAATACAAACCTGAAGTTTGAACGGAGRCACCACAGCTGCAAAGATTTTTTTGGGGGGGAGGATTTTTTTATCCCTCTCTTTGTGCTCCTGGAAATATTCCAGGTGTTCCAGTGGAAGACTGTTCGTGGTACCGGTGAGTTGGGGAGGGGAAGGTGGAGRGGGAAGCATGATCCTGCTGAGCTGAAATATTTCCAGCTTCAATATTATCCCAAAATTATTCCTGTTCCAAGGTTAAGAGCTTTCCTAACCTCTTCCTGCTCCTAACTGCTTGTGCCTTTGGAATGCTGAGTGTTCAGTGCCTCTTTCCAAGTGTTCACGGGGAAGCTTTTTGCTGAARTTTTAACTTTTAGGCACATTCCAGCTGTTCCTGCTTCCCATCCTGGCTTAGGTGCTGGCACAGCACCTGGGAGACTGGGAATAAAAAAAATTGGGAGCTTTGGATAAGTGCTGGAAGTAGGTTTTGGAGTGAAAACCTCTTGGAACAGTTCAACTATTTCAAGGCACATCAGGAGCTTCCAGTGAAGGAGTTTGGCCTGGGAGAGGTGGTTTGAAGGATGTTTGGAGGAATTTATCAGCCACCTCCTCCATGGAAAAATATTCTTAAAACCTCCTTGGAMGTAGCAGGAAGTGGAGCCCACCTGGATGTGTCCAGGCTGTTTCTGTTTTATTTTCTGTTTAACTTACGATTTGAGGGTTTGTGGGAAATTTCACATCTCTGGTCTTGCTGGTGGGAGTTGCACTCTGGGAAAGGCAAGGAGKGAATGGATGATGGAATTTCCAGGGAGGGAATCTTGAAATCCAGGCTAAGGCATGGCAGCAGGAGCATAGGGAGAAAAATCCTGGTGTTCTGGGTCCCACCTCTCTGGATAGAGCTGAGTCAGGGTTGTCACTTCCTGCCTGAACTCAGGTAATAATATGGAAAAATCCTGCTGGAGGCTGGGTTTTAAGGAGTTCTGGAGTCACTCCAACCTTCTGGCAACATCCCAAACTTTTCAGGGTAATTATAGGRAATTTAAAAGCTCTTTGACTGGATGATCCTTCTGGACACGTGACCAGGGATTGCCCGATTTAGCCCCAATCCTTACAGCAAAAATCACTGAATCACGGAAAGGACGATTCCCAATTTTCCCAATTCCCTCACTCCTCCTTCCTTTCATTGTTTTTTGTTTTTTAACTTCCCTGATGAATTTTTTTTTTTCCCATGCTTTAATATTTTTTTTAAAAAAGAAACTCTTGGTTCTTTCTGCGCTGTTTGCAGGAGAACGGAGCCAGCACGATCCTCCGCGACATTGCCAGAGCCAGGGAGAATATCCAGAAATCGCTGGCCGGAGTGAGTACCCAAGCTCTCACCAGCTGGCTGCCTGCATCCCATTTTTTTTTTTTTTTCTTTTTATGGAATTCTAATCCCATAGATCATTTGGCTTCTTGGTTGGAAGCTAGAGGAGAAGACCAAGGTGTGCAGCGCCGTGTGCCACCAGCTCCGCCCTGTCCCCACGTGCTGCTCACCTGCAGTGCTGTCAAAACTGGATTTGGGTCAAAAGAATTCCCTGAATTGGGCTTTTCCTTCCCTTTTTTTTTTTTTTAAATTTTTTTTCCTGGTGGGATGTTCCCATGGGTCTTAACTAACAGGTTCCAACTCGCTGAGCGTGTGGCTCTTTTTTGGGATACACTGGGCTGCCACCTTCTCTTCCCTGTTTTGCTTCCAGTTTAGGGGATGTGAAAAAAAAAACAAAACAAAACAAACCAAAACCCCAAAAAAGTTGTATTTTCCATCTGCTGCATCCAGGGAATTCAGCTTGGCTACAAGCTCCGAGGCTGGAGCATCCTGGAGGAGCTCAGGAATGCACTTTGTGGAGGTGTTCTTGTGCTGAGTGCAGACAAGACCATTAAAAAAAAAATCTTCATTTTTGTAAAAGAAAGTTAAAATACTAATGAGTGGTTTTATGGGAAAGGAAAATCCATGGAATTCAGCCCAGGTGTCTTGATTTCCTGCCTTTGTACTGGAATTCCCAAAGTAATCCATCCATTATTTGGCCTCATAATTCCCAAGCACCYTCAGTTTCTATCTTTGATCAGTCCAATATCAGGCAATAACAAGGAATTCCCCTTTCCCAAGGGGAATATTCCATATTCCTCCTTACACCAATAGAAAGGAGCCAGACATTTGAGATCAATATAAAGAATCAGGATTTCAGTCAACAGCTTAATGAAAAAATTTCCTGAACTGGCTCATTTTATAAAAATAAATATGGCTAAAGGAGGCCCCCATCCCAAACAGGGTAAAAGGTTCCTTTGGGAAGAAATTTGGAATTGGAAAAGGGGCAGGGAATCCAAACCCAAACCACCTGGAAGTGCTGCTCATCCTTATCTTCCAGAGTGTTTTGCCAAAACTAAGGAATTTCTTTCCTGACTCCTGTTAAAGAGCTTTTTTTGGGAGAGAATCCAGCTTTCCAGAAGTTTGGATCATCCAGGTGCTGCAACAGGGAATTGGTAAAGCAACAGCCCAAAGCCAGGAGARGAATTTTGGGATATAAATTGTTTGGAGATGTTGTTGGGGATTAGAGTTGGATGTAAGAAATTGCTGGATATCTTTGTTCCTGGGGAAGGGRTTGGATCTTCCATGTAGCTGGAAAATAGTTGGAATATCCCTCAAGGATCATCATTGATGTTGGGTAACCAGGCTGGACTTCAGGACATTCCTAAACTTCTTCCTTGCATTCCCAACCCCCAGATTTACAGTGTGTGATCCAGAGAAAAGTGGGAAGAGCAAAAATCCCAGGATTTTTGTCTTTCCTTCCTCCAGAGTTATTGTCAGGGGTCTTAGGATGTGACAAGGGAAGAGCTGGCTGTGAAAAGATGGGAAAATGGGAGTTTAGTGCCTTTTTGCTGGGAATTTCAGGCTGGGATTGTGTAATGAAATGTAGGAATGAGCACTTGGAATATGATGGGAGTCTGGAGTTCCTTAATTATGAGGAAAAGCAGGAAGTAGAACAGGAAATTCCACCTGAACATGAGAAAAATTTTATTGTTGCTGATATTTAAAATGTATTTTAGGGATTCAAACTTCAGGGAATAACAGATGCTTATATCCCAAGTTGTTCTGCCAAAGTCCTGTTTTGTACCCATCATAATTCYCAGGGACTTGATTTGTTTGGATAATTAAGTTTATGCACAATTCCAGCTTTCCCAAGCACTTCAGCTTCCCAGAATATTTGAGATAGGCTGCAGCTTTAAGGTGGGTTCAGCACAAAAATTATGGCTTAAAAATAAAGGATTTGAGGACTTTATGCAAGAGTGCAGAGGGAGGGAGGGAAGTGATGCTGTGGATCTCCCCACCTTTGGAATTTTGAATTTTTATCCCTGATAAAATTCATGGATGCTTGTGTGGAGCTGGAAGTTGGAAGAGGGAATGGGTTTTGTGTGCTATAATGRAGGTATGGTGTCCACATTCCCAAAGCTTGGAGCATCTTCTCCTCAGGGAAAATCTCACAGTCTCATGAAGGCAAATTTTCCATAATTTTTGAGGATATGGGACATGGTTGTGCCTCTTGCATTGTCTTATGGGTTGCAATTAAGATCTCGTGATTGCTTCAGCTTAGGACAGGTATCCCATGTTCTTCCGTCTTTTTTTGTTTTTTTGAGGAATTATTACTGATAGGAAAGAGAAAATTCCTCTCCCTGTGCTGGCRCTGCTGGGGCACATCCAATCCTGGAATCAGTTTTGGGCCCTCAGGACAAGAAGGACATTGAGGGGCTGGAGTGTTTCCAAGGAAGGGAATGGATTGGGAAGGGTCTGGAGCAGCTGTGGGAGCTGGGAGAGCTCAGCCTGGAAAAAAACCCATGAAGTTCAGGGGGGACCTTCTCACTTCCACAAATCCCTGACAGGATTCCCAAGTGGGAATCTCAGGATCTACCCCCAGGGAATGACAGGATGAGAGGAAACCACCAGAGGGCAAATTTCKCTGGAATATTGGGAAAATTCCTCATGGAAAGGGCTGTCCAGCCCTGGCACAGAGGTGGAGTCCCCATCCCTGGAGGGATTTAACATCCCTGTGGATGTGCCACKTGGGAATGCAGTCAGGGGTGGCCTTGGGGGAACTGCTGGACTCGATGGGCTCAGAGGGATTTTCCCACCTCTGATTCCATGATTTCCATCCTTGGAGCATCAGGGCTGGCATGGTGTGATGAGCCCACAGCGCTGCACGAGCTCCCTGCACACACCAAGGTGTTCATGGAGAAGATCCCAGAATTCCTGGGGGAATGTTTGCAGTGCAAGGCTGTTTCCCACCGCTCCCTAACTTCCCCTTGCATGCGGCTCTTCCCTGTGCTTGAGTTCGCTCCGGAATTGYGAAACCTTTTCCCATCTTCCCAAACTTCTTCCCACCCTGCAGCAGAAGACCCCTGCTCGGAGCAAGGAAGCTCCTTGTGCCCRTCCCAAGAAACAGTCGGGACGCTCCTCTGTAAGTGAGCCGTGCATGGATGGAGCCTGTGGAAAAACGGGAGAGGATTTGGTGGGATGAGGCTATGGAGCAAGTTCTCCTTCCTCAGGGTTTGTCCTCTGGCACTGGGATAAACCTGGATAATGGGATCTCATCCCAGCTCTGTGTCCAGGGATCTGCACTCACCTTCCTGAGCCTCAATCCACAGCTGAGGCGTCAGAGATGGAATTTTTTCCTGCCCCTTTGGTATTTCCCAGCCTCATTCCTGGAAGTGTCCAAGGCCAGATYGGACAGGGCTTGGAGCAGCTTGGAACAGTGGGACATTGTCTGGATGATCCTTAAAATCCCAACCTAAACCATTCCATGATTCAGACCTTTCCTCCTTGTGCCTTGTATTCTTCATCTTATCCCTGCTTTTCCCTCTTTCCATCTTACATGACTGCTGAGATTCCACACTGGAATAAAACAATAAATTATTCTCTCTTCACTTAGAAATGACAACTCAAGGGCAAATCCTGTTATTTTCTTTCCCTTTGTTGCCTGAAACTGATGGATAAGGAACCTCCTTAGCATTAAAAAAAAAGCTCTTTTTTTGCTGTCAAAAAATCCACTGAAACCAGAGTTGGAATAATTATTCCCTCAGGATGTGTTAAAGCAGATTGAAATTGTTAGGAGCTAAAGGCTGGGCTGGGGAAGGTGGGAGTGTAGAATTCTTGGGATCTTTCCAGCTTTCCCAGTRTTACCTTAGGCAGGTCATTCCTGTCCCTCAGTGGTTTGGGAGAGGGAGACCAAGGGACTCCCAAGATTTTTAAGGGGCTTGGTGTGAAATTTTATACAAATTTTATGTGGTTTTAGTGGCATTTTGGGATCTGAGAGTGGGAGAAGTGATTTTATCCTTTGCTCCTTGTTGCCAGCTGAAATTCCTTGGGATTTAGTCCATGCTTCATTTTATAGAGCTGCTCCATTAGTTTCTATCCTAATTTAGAGAAAATATCCTTGATTTTAGTTCAGCTCCTGAACTTCCTCTCTCCCTGAAGACACAACTCTGCTTTGCTTCATGGATTTTTCAGGAGGAGGGGAAACAACTCAATTTCATCCTGGTTTTCCTCGTTGCAGAGTGCAAGCACAACCTCCCCTGGAGCTGCTGGTGACCAAAATGAGCTCCTGTCCCGAATTTCCCACCTGGAAGTGGAAAACCAGAACCTCCGCAGTGGTGAGTGGGAGAATTCCTTGTCCTGCCTGGAGACCTGACATGCAACTGGGAATTTTAGGTCATTTTTCCTACTTTTCCCTCTGTTTCCCCAGTTGTTGCAGACCTCCAGATGGCCATTTTCAAGCTGGAAAGCCGCCTGAATGCTCTGGAGAAATCCTCAACTTCCCACCAGCCCTCATCTGTTCCGCCAACCCAGGTGAGCCTTGGAAAAATGCTGGAATTCTTCTCTAGGAATTATAACCAAAGATCCACGTGGACAAACGTCCTGTTTTGATAAATCCATATAAATCCCACTGCATGTCCTGATCAGTGGAGATTCCCATTCCTGAGCTTTTTTAGGCAACTCCAGGTTAATATTTTCCCTCTTTTTCCCTTTAAAAAAACCTCGGATCCGATGAAGAAAGTGGAACCGTTCAGCGTTCCCTCCAAAAAAGTGGAGCTCCCGGGCAAGAAATCCGAGCCAGCTGCTGCTGAGGAGGATGAGGATGATGACATTGACCTTTTTGGGAGCGAYGATGAGGAGGAAGACCAGGAAGCTGCCAAGGTCCGGGAAGAGCGGCTCCGGCAGTACGCGGAGAAGAAGGCGAAGAAGCCGGGACTCATCGCCAAGTCTTCCATCCTGCTGGATGTGAAGCCGGTGAGTGGCCTTGGGAATTTGGGAGCTCTGGGAGTGGGGCTGGGAATCCTCTCTCGTCCAGGTGGATGGTGGTGGCACCTGTGAAATTCCAAACAAGGGCTCGGAGCGAGGTGGGATTTGTTGCCGTGGAAGCCTGGGATGGGTTTGGATGGATGGCACCTTAAATCCCATCTCATTCCATTGGCAGGGATACTTTCCACTATCCCAGGTTGCTCCAAGCTGGCCTTGGACATTCCAYGGATGGGGCAGCCAAAGCTTCTAAGGGAATTCCATTCCAGGGCCTCACCACCCTCCCARGGAGGAWTTTTTTCCCARTATCCCATCTAATCTTACCCTATTCCAGTGGGAAACAATTCCCACTTCTTCTGTCACTCCATCCTTGTCCAAAGTCCCTCTCCAGCYTTCTTGGATCTCCTTGAGGCACTGGAAGGGGCTCTGAGGTCTTCTGGAGCCTTCTCCAGCCAAGAAAGGGCATTTTGGATCAGTTGTGACATTCCCAGAGATGTCACCTGGATACCCCTTGGAGCTGCTGGTGATCTCCAGGAAAACCCTAAAACCTCCCAATTCCCACTTTTCCAGTGGGACGACGAGACCGACATGGCCAAGATGGAGGAGTGTGTCCGGTCCATCCACATGGACGGGTTGGTGTGGGGAGCCTCCAAACTGGTCCCAGTYGGATACGGCATCAAGAAACTCCAAATCCAGTGCGTGGTGGAGGACGAGAAAGTCGGGACAGACATCCTGGAGGAGGAGATCACCAAGTTTGAGGACTACGTAAGTCTTGGAATGGGATGTGGGAAGGGCCTGGAAGCCATGGGAGGGGGTTGACTCAGGTGYGTTTTCCTGGGAACACCTGGATGACTCCGGCTTTTGTCCCCTTCCAGGTGCAGAGCGTGGATATTGCTGCTTTTAACAAGATTTAGAAGGGAAAACTGTATCCCCCTCATCCGAACCTGGAATTAATAAAGATGAACATTGGGAGTGCACGTTGGGTCGTGGGTTTTTCCCTCGGGTGCAGCTTCTCCAGGGGGATTTGATGGGAGATTCTGGGATATTGGAGCAACCTGAGGTGTAGTGGAAGGTGTCCCTGCCCATTGCAGGGGATTGGAATGAGAGACACTTAAGATCTTCTTCCAGCCTAAACCATTCCATGATTTCCCCATCCTTCATGGAAGGAAAGATTTCAAGACATGGACCTGAATTTTGGGGCTGGAATGAAGGTCTCAGGGTGTTTCCAGCCAYCTTTCCCAAGGTTTAGAGACCCCAGTCACTCCCTACAAAAAAAMCAGGATGAATAATCCAGGAATTGCATCTGATTTGGGATGGATTTCATCCCTCTTTTCCCACTGACTCCCTGCCCAGCTCACTTCAGCTGAGTGTGGCCTGGCAAGGGGACAGGTGACATTCCTGAGCGTGGCCTGGCGAGGGCACAGGTGACATTCCTGACTTCRGGAACACAAGGTCTGTCCCAGTGCCAGAGTCCAAAGGTCTGGRGCCACCAAGGGACACGGGAAGCTCCCTGGGATTGTGCYGTCAGGGSACAGGTGACATTCCTGACTTCGGCAACACGAGGTCTGTCCCAGTGCCAGAGTCCAAGGGCCACCAAGGGACACGGGAAGCTCCCTGGGATTGTGGTGCAAGCCTGTCCCTTGTCCTGCTGGGGCCAGTCACTTGATATGTGACACGTGTCCCTCGCAGGGTCCTGCCACCCCCAGAGCACTGCTAGGAGTGCCCCTTGTCCCCTGTGCTGCCATCCTGAGTCCCCGCTGGTCCAGGCAGTGCCACGTGTGCCTTCTGAGTCCCATTTCTGTCGTGTCACCACCCCTGTGTCCTCCATGGGCCACCATCCCTGTGCTGTGTCCCCTGTGTGCTGCCATCCCCTGTGCCCAGTGTCCTGCATCTGTCACCCTCCCAGTGTCACCAGTGTGCTGCCATCCCTGCTGCCCTGTCCCCGTTGTCCCCCRTGTCCCTCTGTCCCTGTATCTTCCCTCTGCTGCCATCCCGGTGTCCCCCTTGTGCTGCCATCCCTGCGCCACATGTCCACTGTGCGCTGCCACCGCGCGTCTCCAGCTGTGTCATCAACCCCGCCCTGTGTCCCCCCTTGTGCTGCTATCCCGGTGTCCCCCTTGTGCTGCCATCGCTGCGCCACCCCACGTGTCCAGCTGTGTCACCAACCCTGTCCCGTGTCCCCCTTGTGCTGCCATCCCTCCTGCCCCGTGTCGCCTTTCCCGCGTTCTCCCACCCCGCGCTTCCGTATCCCTCCTATTTTCCCCGCTCCTCCCCGTGTCCCCACCCCTGTCCCCTTGTGCCCGCCCTGCCATGGCGCCGCTGGCGGACCTGTACCAGGTGTCCATGGCCTACGGGCACTGGCGGGCCGGGCGGCACCGCGCCCCGGCCGCCGCCGAGCTCTTCTTCCGCCGCCCTCCCTTCCGCGGCGCCTTCGCGCTCGGCGCCGGCCTGGCCGAGGGGCTGCGGGGGCTCCGAGCCTTCCGCTTCTCCGCTGCCGGTGCGTGGTGACAGCGGGGGACGAGAGGGGGACACGTGTTGGGGTTGTAGGGAGGAGTGGTGGGCGAGGGGAGCGTCCCAGTGGGACTTTAGGGGATCGGGGAACAACTCCAGGGGGCAGAGCGGGATGGAGGAGAGGGTGAAGAAGGGACGGGAGAGGGTCAAGGGGGAGGGAGGGGGGGGTTACAACTCAAGGGGACGGTGGGGACAGGAGGGGACAGGGGGGAGAAGCGTTGTGGGGAGCGGTGGTGGGAGAGGGAGAAGGGGAACCTTCCCGGGGAAACTTTGGAACAACTCCAGGGGATAGGAGGGGAAAGGGCAGAGGATGACGGAGGGATAGCGGGGAGAGTGGGAGGGACGTGGGGGAAAGAGGGAAATTCCCCCCGGAGGAGGATGGGGGAACAACTCAAGGAGACTTGAAAGGGATGGGACAGCATCCAGGGGTTTCTGGAGACATTTCAGTGGGACTTAAGGGGGGCAGAGACATTTCTCRGAGTGATCTGGGGATGGGGAACCCCTCAGGGGGGCTTGGGGAGGACGGGAATTCCTCAAGAGGATTCAAGAGGACTTGATGGGGACAGGGACGTCGCTCAGAGGCACCTGCGGGACTGGGGACCTGCGGTGGGGGAGAGGGACAGGGGAACCCCCCTGGGAGACTGCAGGAGATCAGGACAACTCATAAAGGGACAGGGGCATCTCGCAGGTGAACTTAGGGGACAGGGAGACCCTTCAGGGGACACAGGGCAGGGGTGGACACAAAGAGCCCTCAGGGAAACTTGGGGGGACACRGGGACACCCTCCAGACATGTCCCTCAGAGGGCACTTGGGCCACCCCACCCTGTCACACTCCGTGCTGGGGGTGCTGTCACCCACCTGCTGTCACTCACCTCTCCACGGGTGTCCCCCCGCCACCTCCCCCTGTGTCCCTCGTCCCCGGTATCACCACGCTGTCCCCACAGATGTCGCGTACCTGCGCTCTGTCCTGCCCAGCACCATCGACGACGCCTTCTTTGACTACCTGGCCACCCTGGACGCCTCCGAGGTGACCGTCACCGCCATTCCCGAGGGCTCCGTCGTCTTTGCCAGGGTGGGACCCCCCTCCATCTTCTTTCCTGACCATCCCACCTCTCCCAGCTCCCAGACCTTCCCTTTTCCTTCACACTGGGAACCCTGGACCGCCATTCCCACCTTCCCACCTCACAGGCCCTCCCACTTTCCTTAACACCATGGACCCCTTGAACCCCCATCTTGGCCACCCTCATGCCCCCACCCTGTTGCCCCCCTTTTCCTTCACACTGGGAACCCTGGAATGCCTTTCCTGGGCCCAGGGACAATCTGGACCCTCATTCCTGGGCAACAGGATCCCCCTGCACCCCCTTCCCTGGCACTGGAATTCCCTCATACCCCCTTTTCCTTCACCAACATCCCCCTGCAACCCCTTTCCTGACCATCCCACCTCTCCCAGGCCCAGGCCTTCCCTTTTCCTTGGCTCTGGGATCCCCTGGACCCCCCATTCCTGCATTTCCCAGCTCCTCCCTGCTCYAGAGGCACCAGGATGTCACCTGTGTTCCCTCAGGTGCCGTTCCTGCAGGTGAAGGGGCCGCTCCTGGTGGTGCAGCTGCTGGAGACCACCTTGCTGTGCCTGATCAACTATGCCAGGTATTTTGTGATGGGGATGATCYCAAAGCCCCCCTGGAAGATGGAGGGGGCCAGGAAAGGGAGTGCAGCTCCCCCCAGTCCTGGGGGTACCATGACCCCACAAGTCTTCTACTGGGATTTAACTGCTGGAATTCTACCAGTTGAATTTAACTACTGGAGGGTGTGCCCCAAAGTTTTCCTGAGGGCTTCCCATGTCCAGCCCACCCTGAAGAATCTCTGTCCCTCAGAGAGATGTCCTGCTCCCCCACAGGTCACCTTTAGGCTCTCCCTGTCCCCCAAGTCTCCTTGGTCAACCCCACCACATCCCTGCTCACCGAGTCCCGTGGTGATCCCTGCCTCGTCCAAGCAGGGAGGGTCCTGGAGCCCCTTCCCCTTGGCTGTGCTGGCTCTGTGTGACCTGTCCCCTTTGTCCCCCAGCCTGGTGGCCACCAACGCTGCCAGATTCCGTCTCCTGGCCGGCCCGGACATGAAGCTCATAGAGATGGGGCTCCGCCGCGCGCAGGGGCCGGATGGAGCCCTCTCGGCATCCAAATATTCCTACATTGGGGGTGAGTCCCACCCCACGGTGCCCGGTGCCACCGCGGCCCTGCCATCACCTGGGTGTCCCCCCTGTCCCTCCTCGCAGGCTTCGACTGCACCAGCAACATCCTGGCGGGAAAACTCTACGGAATTCCCGTGCGCGGCACCATCGCCCACTCCTTCATCATGTCCTTCAGGTGCCTGGAGGAGGTGCAGCCGCGGGTGAGCAGGGCCTGGGATGGGAATGGGATGGAATGGGAATGGGGATGAATATTGGATGGGGATGGGATGGGATGGGAACGGAATGGGAATGGGGATGAATATTGGATGGGTATAGAATGGGATGGGATGAGAGTTCAGGTGAGGGTGGGATGGGAATGGGATAGGGATCTCATGAAGATGGGAATGTAGAGGGGGATAGGAATGGAGATGGGAATGGGTTGGGATGGGAGAGGGATTGAGTGGGGTTGGGGATGGGATGTGGATGAAAATGGGATATGGGTGGAATTGGGATGGGGATAGGGATGGGCAGAGGGAAGTGGGATGGGGATGGAGTTTGTATGGAGTTAGGGATGGGAGGAGATGGAATGGAGATGGGATAGGGATGTGGTGGGAATTGGGGTAAGGTAGGATGGAGATGGGGATGGGATGGGAATGAGGATGTGGATAGAGGTGGGAATGGGATGTGGGATGAGATAGGGGTGGGATGGGAATGCAGACAGGGATTAGAGTGGGATGGATGGGGAATGGAACACCCCCCCTGTTCCCACACTCCTGGCACCTTGGATGATGCCACGGGCTGTGCAAATCCCATGTTCCCCTGGCAGGAGCTGCCGCCTCGGGCCGGAGGAGATCCCGTGGATCTGGCAGACCTGGCTGTGTCCTGGCTGCAGCGGGTTTGTGACCTGCTCCAGACTCCTCCCAGCAAGGCCAACCAGGGCGAGCTGGCCGCCTTCGTGTCCTACGCTGTCACCTTTCCGTGTGACTTCCAGGGATTGCTGGACACCTATTGTGTCAGGAGGTGAGGACACCAGGACTTTGCCACCATGGCACAGGGCATGGATGTGGCCCTGAAGTAGGAATGTTGGCTGGTGCAGGGTTTGGAAGTGCTGCTGGATCCACCCTGGATCCGTGTCCCACTTGTCATTAATGCTTTCCTTGCCCATGCCAGGAGTGGTTTGCCCAATTTCTGTGCTGTGGCCTTGGCACTGCACCAGCTGGGATACCAGGCCATCGGAGTGCGCCTGGACAGTGGGGACCTGGCCCAACAATCCAAGGAAATCCGGAGAGTGTTCCAAGCCTGCGGAGCTCAGTGAGTCCTACGCCAGCTCTGAGATGGATGTCACTGATCCCTGTCATCCTCACCTGCACCCAGCCAGGATGTGGGAGCCCTCTTGGCTCTGGGTGCTGCGGGTGGATCCATGKATCCTCCCAAATTCTGCTCCTTGCAGCTTCCAGGTGCCCTGGTTCGGGACCATCCCCATCGCTGTCAGCAACGACATCAGTGAGCAGAGCCTGGAGCAGTTCAGGAGGGAGGTGAGGAACCTGCTGGCAGGGCTGGGATGTCACCTGGGTGCTTCTGGCAGGGCTGGGGTGTCACCTGGCCTGTCCCTGCTGCTGGCAGGGCTGGGATGTCACCTGGGCTGTCCCTGGTGCTGGCAGGGCTGGGATGTTGATGGTTTCTGTCTTCTCTGCTGCCTCAGGGGAGCGAGATCGACATGATCGGAATTGGGACCAACCTGGTGACGTGTCCCCTGCAGCCATCGCTGGGCTGTGTCTACAAGGTAAAGGTGGCAGCCTAAATCCCAAATATCCCAATCCTCCCTGAGCCACTTCCAGGTGGTTCGTGCCTGCTCCATGGCCATCCAGCCCCTATCGAGTCACAGAGTCACAAAACAATTTGGATTAGAAGGGATTTTTGAAGGTTCTCCACCACTTGGAAGGGACACCTTCTACTATCCCAGGTTGCTCCAAGCCCCCTYCAACCTGGCCTTAGACACTTTCAGGGATGGGGCAACCACAGCTTCTCTGGGAATTCCATTCCAGCCCCTCACCACCCTCACAGGATGGAATTCCTTCCCAGTATCCCATCCAGCCCTGCATTCTGGCAGTGGGARGCYATTCCTCCTCATCCTGTCTCTCCATCCCTTGTCCCAAATCCCTCTCCAGCTCTCCTGGATTCCCTTYAGGCACTGGAAGGGGCTCTGAGGTCTCCTTGGAGCCTTTTCCAGGCTGGACATTCCCAGCTTTCCCAGCCTGGCTCCAGAGCAGAGGGGCTCCAGCCCTTGGAGCATCACCTCCTCTGGACCTGCTCCAGCAGCTCCACGTCCTCCTGATGYTGGACCCCAGGGCTGGAGCAGCTCTGCAGGTGGGGTCTCACCWGAGCAGGGCAGAGGGGCAGAATTCCCTCCTCTCCTGCTGCCCACACTGTGGGATCAGCCCAGGACACAGGGAAGTTCTGGGTGCCACTGTTGGGTCATGGCCAATTCTTTGCCCACCAGAAGCCCYGAGTCCTCCACAGGCAGGAGGAGGCAGAATGCCCAACTTTGGGGTAGCTTTAGGGTTTTTGTCTTTTTCCAGTTGATTTGCATCAGTTGCCTCCCCAGAGGGGTCACAGGTTTCCTTTTCTCCCACAGCTGGTGGAGGTCAATGGCTCCCCATGCCTGAAGCTCACAGAGGATGAGGAGAAGATGACAATCCCGGGGATGAAGGCAATCTATCGGCTCTATGATGCTGCTGGTGAGTCYGGAGACCCTTCCCACAGTCCTGGGRGAATCTCCTGCTCCATAACTCTCCCCCTGATGTCCTCCTGGCAGGTCACCCCTTCATGGACCTCATGGCCCTGGAGGAGGAGCCGTCGCCCAGCGCGGGGCAGGAGCTGGGGATCCGAGTCCTGGGGCGGCTGGAGGAGACCACCAAGGTCATTCCCACCACCGTGGAGCCCCTCCATCGCACCTACTTCAGGGATGGCCAGGTCAGGGGGTGGTCCCATCTCCTGGGAGGGCTCCTCTTCCATGCTGGAGGGTGGATCCAGGGCAGTGGTGGCTTCTGAGATGTGCCAACAACTCCGGTGCCAACCCAGTGGCGCATGGGGATTGGTGCTGGGTCGTGGCTTCCCACATGGATCTTCCCACATGGATCTCCATCCCTGCAGGTGTGTGAGCCCCTGCCCAGCCTGCCTGAGGTGAGGACCCAYGCCCAGGTGTCCCTCAACCTGCTCAGCCCTGCTCACCGCCGGCTCCAYGAGCCACAGCCCTACCCGGTACGTCCAGCACCTCCCACATCCCACTGGCACACACCTGGGAATGCCACTGGGTTGGGTGGCCTGAGCAAAGCCAGCRGCATTCCACGGGATGCTGCTCAGGCCACCAAACGCAGGGGCATTCCCAGGAGCTRCTCCCTGACCCRTCTTGTTCCCATTCCCAGGTGGCCGTGACGGAACGGCTGCACCAGCTCTTCCTGGAGCTGCGCCAGGGCAGCCTCTGAGGGGGTCCCTGCTCAYCCCCAGCTCCTGCTCTGCTCTTTTTTGGGAAGCCCAGGTGCCTCGTTAGGAATTAATGGCTCTAATTTAGACCTGGTGCTAACCGGAGGAACCTGCAGGAACTGGGAGAGCACCCTGGGATCCCAGGAGGGAAGCTGGGAACACAGGGATGGGGAAGGCAGAGCTGTCCCTGCATCCCCTGGAAGTGACAGAACTGTGCCCAGCTTGGTGGCCCTGCCACTCCTGTGCCTTCCTTGGTGGCCCTTGTGCCAGCCTTGTGCCTTCCTTGGTGGCCCTGCCACTCCTGTGTCCAACTTGGTGGCCCTGCCAGCCTTGTGCCTTCCTTGGTGGCCCTGCCACTCCTGTGCCTTCCTTGGTGGCCCTTGTGCCAGCCTTGTGCCTTCCTTGGTGGCCTTGCCACTCCTGTGTCCAACSTGGTGGCCCTGCCAGCCTTGTGCGTTATCTTGGTGGCCCTGCCAGCCCTGTGCCCTCTGTGGTGGCTCCCCATCCTGAAGCTCCTTGGTGGCACAAGACCAAAGTCTGGAGTGCCACCAGAAGGGTGACAAGGGACACCCATGGGGTACCCATGGCAGACACTCGTTGCTTTGGCAATTCCAAGCTTCATCTCTGTGGCCACATTCCAGCTCTTTCCATTCTGGCCAAATTCCCTGGGATGTGGAGGCTGGCTCCAGGCTGATCCCAGCTCCAGGTTGCCACCTGCACTCTCTAACCCCTGTTCCCACAGGAAACGTGGCTCTAACCCACACTGAGCTTCACACTAAGCAAAAAATKTCAAATAAAGGCCTTTTCCCACCATGGCTCTGACCCTAATTCCAGTGAAAATCCCCTTGGAGCTCCATTGGGAATGGGAAGGTGAGAGGGAAATCCCCAGGGATCAAACCTGTGGCCTTTGCTGTCCTCTCCATGGTTTGGATCTTGGCAGAAATTACAGGGAAGAAAACAACTAAGAGCTTAACAAAGCATGGCCTGATGGTCTTGGAATTCTGGGAATTCCAACAGCATTGTATCCCATTTTAAGACAGGAAAAAAATACTCCAGAAAATCCAGGATCAGTTTGCTAAAAATTAGATTTGTTTTTTTAAAAGCAAAGGACCAAAGATAAGGAGTCCATTATACCTGAGTAGAGATTTTCCTGAGTTTTTTGGGAGAGGAGGAATGAAGAACAAGGAGAGTGATCTGGTCCAGCATTTGCCACCCTCATGGATAAGATGCAATTCCTGATGTTTAGGAACCATTTTGGTGGGCAGAGAAGCTCCTGGGTGTCTTTGCACTTTCTCCTCAGGCATTTTTGGATAATTGAGGAGATTCCTGAGCCTTTTTTTCTCCAAGCTGGGCAATTCCAGCTCCCTCAGCATCTCCTCATAGGAGATGCTCCAGTCCCTTCATCATCTCTGTGGTTTTTCCTAGGATTTTGTCTCTCATGTACTGGGGAGCTCCAAACAGGACCCAGTATTCCAGGTGTGACCTATCAGAGGTGAGCAGAGGGAAAGAATCCCTCCAGGACCTGCTGGCAACACCTGGAATGCCAGAAAGATCCCAAACCATGCATCCCAAACCACCAGGACCGATCCAAAGCTCCAAGCTTTGTTAAAATTATTCCACTCTGTATTAAAGAGGGGGTGGGGGGAAGAGAGGAACAGGGTTAAACCTGCACATCTGGGACTCCTGGATGCYTTCCTTGAGGTTTTTGTGGAATTTGGGCAGCCCACTGACTCAACTTCCCACTTAATAGCAGGGAACCCCCAAGTGTAAAAATTTATTTAACTTGAGGAACACCAGTTCCCACCCAAACCCTAAAACCTCTGGCAGAAAATCCCAGAGTACTTGTTTTTTTTTTTTCTATTTTTGCCCTTGGAATTCTGGTATTTGACCCCAGAACTTGGAAGTGGATGCAAAGATGGGACAGAAAGTGCTGAAAGTGAGGTTGTAACACTGAATCCTGTGCAGATTTTGCCAAAAACAGGAAGCAGCAGGAGCCCAGATGTTGCTCCTCTGCTCCCATCCTCCTTCCAGTTTTGTTCTTGGAAAAAAAAATCTATTTTTAAAGCATAGCTTCAGCTCAGGATATCCATGATTGGATATAAGGGATGGTGGGTAAAAGTGCCAGATAGTGCTGGATAAGGGAAGTGCAGGGAATTTAGGGACACAGGTGAGGAAAATCAATCCTGACCTGATTTTCCCCACTCCACAAATCCAGGTGAGGATGTCTTAGGAAAGGTTGTGGTTTCCTGGTAAACCTGTGGATAATTCCTTGTGGTTTGATTTCTGCTGGTYCCCAGCTTTGGAGGGAAGGGATGGCAGGGAAACAAGGATGTGGGAATGCTCCAGCTGCAGGGTACCCAGAGAGGGAGAATTGTGGAATGTGGGGAATAAGAATGAATTTGAGCATCAATAATTCCAAGTCCAGCTGTGCCCAAGGACCAACTACCACTGGATAAAGCCAGGATTTAACAAACCCAGCCTGGCTTGGATAATTTGACACCAAGAGAGGCGAGAAGAGGCAGCTCAGAGCATCCAGACTTGGCTGCTTCCACCTTCTGGGATGATCCAAGCTCCCATTCCTGATGTTGCTCCTTGCCATCAGCTCTGGRTGGTGTCACTTGTAAAGTGCCATTTTCCTGCTCTGATACAGGTACATGTAGGCGTCACAGAAGAGGCGTTTGGCCACCCCATCCATGTCCCGAGGCTGCTCCAGGGCCAGCACAGCCAGGGGCAAGTCCAGGTATTTGGCAACTTCTGGGCACAGCGTCACCATGGGAATGTTGAAGCCGTTTTCGCCACCTGAGGTGGAAAGGAGGAGAAAGGTCCCAAACCAGATCCCAAAGGGATGAGTTCCTACAGCTCCAGCAAATCCCAGCACACTCAAGAGTCATGCAGGGCCTCAGCTGGGAGATGTGGAGGCCAAAARCACTGGAAGAGGTTGGATGAGGGGAGACCATCCAACCTAAAGGGGMTCCAGGAGAGCTGGAGAAGGGTTTTRGACAAGATATGGAGGGACAGGACACAGGGAATGGCAGAGGGCAGGAACAAATKGGATATTGGGAATAAATTCTTCCTTGTGAGGGTGGTGAGGAGCGGGAATGGCATTTCCAGAGGAGCTGTGGCTGCCCCATCCCTGGAAGTGTCCAAGTCCATGTTGGATGAGGTCTGGAGCAGCCTGGGATAGTGGAAGGTGCCCATGGCAGGGGCTGGAACTGGATGAGTTTTAAGGTCCCTTCCAACTCAAACCATTCCATGATTCTGTGATAAAAGCACAGTGGGGAAGGACAGGAGAAGCAATCTGTGCCCACAAGCTGAGCCAGCTGGGATAGGATCCCAAATCCCTTGTTTGACCACAACCAGAAGCTGGAACCACCTGGAAAAACCCCCTTGCAATCTAATTAAAGGAAAGCCAAATCCACAGAAAGCCTAAACAGGGGGAGTTGAGAGGAAAAGGTGGACTGAGCATGCCCGGGCAGCTTCCCACATCCTATTCCCACATCCCATTCCCATTCCCTCACCGTGCCGGTCGGCCATGCTGTCGAAGAACATCCAGTGCTCRTTGCCAGGCCCGTATTTCACGAAGGACACGTAGTGACTGGTCTCGATGCAGAGCACTGCAAACAGCTCCAGCTTCTCCCGTGGCACCTGCTGRCAGCCCCGGGCGCTCCAGCTCTGGAATTCCTCTGGAATGTGCAGCCTCCGGGGTTTGTGCGCTTTGCGGTGTCGATGGGAGTGAACCTGAGGAGAGGGGACAGGGTGGCATTGGCACAACTGGCCCTGGCATGCCAGGAACAGGGGGCAGAGGTSAGATTCCCAATTTATTCCCTGTTGATGTGATTCCCGTGCTCCCTGCTTGCCTGGGAACAGCCTGGCAGCAGGAAGCTGAGATGGGAGCTTGCCACCCTGCAAGAGGCAGAAACTGTGGGAATGCTCATGGAGAAGCAGCAGGGAGGGATCAGCACTCAGTTCCTGCAGGATTGCACCTTATATATGGAACAGGTTGTCCAGGGAAGCTGTGCATGTCCCATCCCTGGAATTGTCCAAGGTAGGACAGAGCTTGGAGCAACCTGGGATAGTGAGAAGCATCCAGGGGGTGGAACTGGAATGAGCTTCAAGGTCCTTTCCAATCCAAGTTTTTCTAAGATTCCATTATTATTTAGGCTCTGTGCAAGCAGAGGGTTCACAACCTCTGGCTCCTGGTGGGAATGACCCTCAGGAAAGGGTTGAGCAGCTACAGGGACAGCCAGGGGAATGCGGGGRTTTTGGGAGGGTTCATCCCACTGACAGCTTCCAAGGTGGATTTTKGGAATAGCCATGGAATACCTGTCTGGAGCAGGAGCTGCAGAACTGCTTCAGACCCGTGGCTGCAAACACTTTGTCCTTGAAACACTCTGAGCATTCCAGAGTGGCAACATCCCCACACAGGCAGCATTCCCTGGGACCTGCCAGGGAAAAAAACAGAGCTCAGAGGGAGTGTCTCCTCCAGGTCCAGCTTGTCCTGCCAGAACTGGGACTCAAGGAAGAAGAATCCCACCCCAGAGAGCCCTGAGCTGGTTGCTCACAGCCCATCATCATCACTCACTGTCCAGCAGCAGATCTGTTATATCCAGCTCCAAGGAAGGGATGATTTTGCTGAACATTTTATATTCCTTCCCAAAACGTGGCATTTGGATAATGAAGCAAGATGGGATCTGGGAAAAAAAAAAAAAAGGGAAAGGAGTCACCCTGCCAGAAGAGCCAAATCCCAGAGATTTTTTTGCTTATTCACAGGACAAAAGGGAAACAGGGAAAGCAGAGGCCTTTTCCTAAGCCATGCCTGGATTCAGTGTTGGATATAAAACATCCAAGGCCTCACAGGTATTTTGGGAAGCAAGAAAAGCAGGAAAGCAGAAGGAAACTGGACTCACCTCCACCAGCTTCAGATCTGAGGACAGGAAGGAGCGTTCCACCAACTGCTGGACGTCGGGAACCACCAAATCCTTTTGTTTATCCATAAATATCTGGTAGCAGTAACATTCCTGCTCCTGGCCTCCTGACCTGCAAGGAGAACTCGTGGGATTGGGGATGTGGTGACACAAAAATTGGAACTTCCCAAAGTTTGTCATGGGAGAGCTTCTGGTCTCAAGGCACCGAGGGTGGTTTGGTGCAACACAAAGCCGTTTTTCCACCCAAACATACCAAATTTATGCCAGGGGAGCAGTAGCTAAGTAGGAATTTTGGCCTCATTATCCCTTTGGACCAGCACATCCTATAAGCAAAATTCAATTTCCCCTCAATATAAATCTAAAAGATAATTTAGTATTAGTAAATTTAGTATTTAAATTAACAAACAGATGCTTCGATGAAGGATTAATTAAAAAAAACATCCAAAACTCAAGGTGAGTTGTGTGCAGATCTCCCACAATCCCTAAAGAAAGCAGGGAAAGGACTTCCTTGGGCTGACCCCGTGCAGGGGAGCTGCAGCACAGAGTCCTCTTTGTGCTCAGCCTTTCCCAGCACTCCACGATCCACGGCTTGAGCGGCGGCTCCACAAAGGAGCACAGAAATCCAACAATTCCCTTTCTGTGCTCACAAACAGCACAGTTATTTTTGGCTTCCTCCAGCCTCTCATCCTCTTTGTAGAGTCCCCAAAAAACTGGGACTGCATCCATGGGCTGCCTGTTTTGAGAGGCTGTGGGAGCTGAGCCAGCTTGGCAGCCTGGACACATCCCAGATTCATCCAAAGGCTGTCGGATAACTGCTGGATCTGCCCCAAAGTCGGACATCACCTTTCTCAAACCCCTTCTGGCTCTCCTTGAGGACGGCACAAGGTTTTTATCCTGATTTTCTGAGGCAGCACCCTCCAGGGAGGGCTCAGAAATGTCTTTGCCCAGATGGGAAGATCACAACAAGCAGGATCAGAGTCTGTTYCTAAGGAGCTGAGAAAAACTCAGAGCCATGATTCCAAAAAACTTTGGTGGAAAGGGACAAGTGACCCTCATCTACCCAGGGTTTCTGAGGTAGAAAATTAATGAGCCTGGCCCTGGGAATTGTATCCTTCAGCTGTGGAAACTTACTGGAGTTTCAATAGTGGCTCAATTCCCAGGATCTGCTGCATGATGAGATTGAGGAACTCCTCAGGATCTGGAAAGTGAGARGAAAGGATGGATCAGATCACACCAGGAACTGCCTTGTCCCACTGCATCCAAAAGCTGCCAGATAAACATGAGCCAGTGTTMCAGGGGCCTGGAATTTTCTCTTCAGTTTAGGGGACAACTGGGATAAAGGCTGAGAGCTCRTGGTTAAAGCACAAATTCCAAAGGGAACGTGGAAAATGCCAAGCAGCCTTCAGAGACTGCACTTTCATGGAATTCCAGGATGGTTTGGGTGGGAAAAGACCTTCAAGATCATGGAATTACAGCCATTGCCATGGGCAGGGACACCTTCCACTATCCCAGGTTGCTCCAAACCTCATCCAACAYGGACTTGGACAATTCCAGGGGTGGGGCAGCCAMAGCTTCTCTGGACATTCCATTCCAGCCCCTCACCACCCTCACAAAGAAGAATGCCTTCCCAATATCCCATCTAACCCTGCCCTCTGCCATTCCCTGTGTCCTGTCCYTCCATATCTTGTCCAAAACCCTTCTCCAGCTCTCCTGGAGCCCCTTTAGGCACTGGATGGGGCTCTGAGGGTACAGAGAGATTTAAAAACTGAAAGACTTTWACAAGTGAATTTTTACACCAATTAACATCAGCACCTAATTAAAACACATTCCTGGGAGAAGCACAAGAGGGAAGTTGCCAGCTAGTGCCTGGATGAGGCAAAACACAGGGAAGCAGCTGGGGAAGGGCCCCAGGGAGCTCCTTACCTTTCTCAGCGTTGGTAAAGCTGGARCACTGGCCCTTGTCCGTGAGCTGCTCCCGGAGGTGCATCACACTGCTGGCCCTGACAAAGCCACTCCTGGGAACAACAACCAGCTGCAGGTGAGGGAAATCATGGAATGGCTGGGCTTGGAAGGGATCTTCGACTTCATCCAGTTCAACCCCCTGCCATGGGCAGGAATGCCACCAAAGAGACCAGGTTGCTCCAAGCCCCATCCAACCTGGCTTGGGACACTTCCAGGGATGGGGCAGCCACAGTTTCTCTGGGAATTCCATTCCACCCCCTCAGCACCCTCACATGGAAAATTCCTTCCCAATATCCCATCCCAATCCATGCTCTGTCAGTTTAAAACCATTCCTCCTTTTCCTGAACACCTTTGGATCTAACTGCCAGGTTTCCCTCAGTGCCAGGTACCCCCTTTAGGGCAGCAGGGAAGGAATGAGGGCAAATGGGACAAATTCCAGCATTCCCTACACTCACCTACGGAGGGGATTGACGATCTCATCCCGCAGAATTCCCTGGACATTCCTGTCACACAGTGGGAAGGGCATGAAGAGCATGGAGTCCAGCACAGAGGTACAGGAGAAGAGGCTGTGGGAAGAGAGTGGGATGGGTTTGAGTTTGAGGGTTTGGAAGCAACAGCTGGAACCAAATGTGGTGGCTGGTGACAGTCAATGGCTTTGATGCCCAACAATCCATGCATGGAATTACAGGGAGGTGAGGGAAGCACATCTGTACAGTGAGGCACATCTGGAACAATGAACACTGGGATAAAACAAGGGAACAGCTCAGGGAGAAGGAAATTCCTACTTTGCAGCCAAAACTGCTCAGGGAAGGGCACCACTGAGTCTTTTCATCTCCAAGCAGGGAAGTTGGGACCTCCTGGGTGGGTTCTTTGGAATGATTCCAGCCAGAACTTCCAGGGACAGAGTCAGCACAGTCCAAATCCGGAAAACTACGAGCTCTCAGCACCCTGAATGACAGACACAGGGGTACAGGGGGTCTACAGGGCTGAAAAACCTACTGGATTTGGGAAGGAGATCCAAAACCACCATGGAGATTGCACCTCCACACAGTTACACCTTGCTCTACACCAGGTAAACTTCCAGCCACCTTGGAAATCCAGGGAAGTGCTGCAATTTGGGGCTTAGCTTAATTAAAAAGCCATTCATTTTAGGAGCCTGCACCACCCAAGCAGGTCCTTACCTGAAGAGWGCTGCATCCATGTAGCAGGAATTACAATGGCCTTGGATGCCCTTCATCCGCCCTTGGAGAACACGGACTGCTGCCTCATTCCTGAGGGGAGGAAAACTCTCTGGACCCTCTGGAAGAACTTCCTGTCCTCCTGCAAGAAAAGGAATTGCTTTCACCTTCTCATCTGGGTCAACTCTGCCCTTTCTTGATGCCTCAAAAGTCTGAGGGGAGCCTAAAACTCTCAGACCTAAGGTGGCTTCTCAATCCAGCTTTTCATAAATCACAATCTCTCAGACTTGAGGGATATCCCTTAAGGAATCATTTAAGTTGGAAAAGACCTCYAGGACTGAGTCCAGCTCTTAATCCAGCCAAAGATGCGGCATGGGATAAACACCAAAAAACAACACTTGAAGGAAAGGAAGAAACGCTGCCCACGGGGTTTTTCCACATCCTTCTCCCATCACAGCCCYGTTTTCCTGCTTCCCAGAGGACTCACTGTAATCCGCCAGGGATAGGTCAGAGCTGGGGAAGCTCTGGAAGCGCACGTCGGGCTGGCAGGAGTTCAGCCTCACGAAGAGGCCGCGCTTCGGGGCGCAGTGGAAGTAGGACTTGCCCAGCCACTCTCCAGCCGTGACCCCCTTGTCTTCATCCTGGGAAAACAGCACCAGAGACGAGCCTGAGAGCGGGATTTATGGAATTAGGGGTGGAAAAGATGTCTGAGATACAGTCTAGCTAYGCAATGCTGCTGAGGCCACCATTGGATTGTGTCCCCCAAGTGCCGCAYCCACAGGGATGGGGACCTCACTTCTGCTCTGGGCAGCTGTGCTAGGGCTGGACAACCCCATCCATAAAGGAATTTTCCCAATATCCAGCCTAAACGCCCACTGGAGCAGTTTGAGGCTGTTTCCTGTTGTTCTGTCCCTTGTCCTCTGGGAGCAGAGCCCAATTCCCACCTGTCCCCACCCTCCTGTTAGGGAATTGCAGGGAYCCAGAAGGTTCTCCCTGAGCCTCCATTTCTCCAGGATGAGCCCTCCCAGCTCCTCCTGGCGCTCCAGACCTTTCCCCGCTTCATTCCAGCCCCTCAATATCCATTACCTGGGGATCCCAAAATTCCACCCTCCATATTCAGCCACTGCCACCAGCACTCCCAGGTCCTTTCCCAGCTTTCCAGCCTCACCAGTTCAATTCCAGCCATTTTGTCCTTGATTTGAGGCAGGTAGCCCAACCAGCGGATGATTCCTGAAACTTGATTCCCCTTGTCCAAGGTAATCTGGACCATGGAATTCACTTCCAGGGGTGAATTCCCACCTTCTCCTTCCTCGCTGCTCTCGCTGATCTCTCCTTTCATTGGGTTTGGTTTTCCAAAGCCCACGTCAGAGTTGAACATTGGGAAAAAACCTGAYGGGCAACACAAAACATCAGGAGAGCTGGGAATTGGATCCTCTGGATCTAATTCCAGGTCTATTTTGGAAATTCCAGGCTACACACACAAGCAGGAAGCTGAGCAGCAGGGACACAAGGTGTAATTCCCAGTGTGTCCAAGCTGGTCTGACAGGATGAGAGGGAATGATCCTGCTCCTTGTTTCCCTGCTCAAAGCTTCACATTCCAACCTCTGGCAGGCCCTGGAGCTAATCCAGCCCTTCCCAGGCTACTGGAATGGCAGCAGGGGGGTTATTTCCTAATTTTTCTACTAATTCTTTGTCTTGTCCAACAATTCCCACCATTGCTGCTGGTACCTGAGCCTTTCCCACCAGGATGAAGCTCCTGCTCCATCTTTTACAGCTGAATTAAAGACTTTTTAACCAGTGGTGCCTCTTCCCTGAGTGTATTCTCTGCTACCATCAGCCTCTCCTTCCTGACAAATGGGATTCAGCTTTAGCTTTGTGTGGAACTTGAGATTTTTCAGTAAATCCTGGTCCATTAAGACAAGCTGTAAGTTTTATTGGGATTTCAGCTCCTCAGTACCCTGCAGAGAGGGAATAAATTCCAAATTCCCCCAGGATGGGATCAGGAGAGATACATCCAAAGATCACCTACTTTGCAAGCTCTCCTTCACAACATATTCCATTGGGATTTCCCTGAAAATGTCAGTCGTTCCTTCTTCTTCCTGAAAGGAGTGAAAAATCCATCAGCTAGGGAAAAACCCATCAGCTAAACACTGGAATATGAAGGATTTTTTTTAACAGTTTGCACAGAACCTCACATCCCTTCTGGATATTCCATCTATTTCTCTTTCACATCCAACCATAATGTGATTTTTTTCCTTTAAAATCCCAAAAAACCCCATGGAAAAGCTGCTCTTACCGGGCAAACCTTCACAAACCATTGGCTCCCTTCCCTGTAAACTGCCATGGCAATTCCTTTGGTGGGGATCTCATCCACRAAGAAGCTGACGGCGTCTCCCACTTTCACGGGGACCACCTCCTCTGTGTCCTGTTTTCCCGGCTTCTGCTTCCCATTATCGTTGCCTGATGTGGGAATAAACYGGATTTTGCTGAAGGGCAGGAAGATCCCACAGTTCCTCTTGCACTTGAAGTACTCGGTGCCGTGGTAGGACCCGTCGCTTCTCCCTCTGTTTTCCCCCTCTCCCTGAAAACACACCAGAGGAAGGGATGTCACACACAGAGAAATTTCATGGAAAAAACAAGGAATTCTCTGCTTTGGGCCTCCCCCTTACCTGCAATTCCACCCCAAAAAACACCGGAGTCAGCACAGCCAAGCTGGGCTTGTAGATGCTCCCGATGTAGCGCACGACTCCCGGGAAAAATTCCCTCTCCACCTCCACCGTCACATTTTGACCCGGCACGGCTCGGAGAGCTCCTTCCAGGCTCTGCCTCTCCAGGAAAAAATCCAAGCGCTCGCTGTGGCTCCCGATGGCCAGGAGGAATCCGGCGGCTTCCTGGCGCACGGGCTGCAGGATTTCCAGGTTGATGGTGACCGTGGAGCTGTCGTCCAGCATGACGACCTTCAGGAAGCAAGCTGGAGGCCCATCCTCGGAAAAATTCCGCAGGTAGCTCCTCTCACTGCAGAAGCACAAGTTCCCAGCTTGGAAGTACTTGTTTCCATAGGCACAGTCCTCTGTCAGGATGTAGAAGCAATTCCTGTCCRCTGCCAGAGGCGGGAGGTTGGACATGGCAGATTCCCCTGGGTTGGGAGAGTCACAGCAGTGGAGATTTGTGAGTGTTGGCGAAGAATTCCCGAAGAATCCRGGGGTTGGAAGAGGTTTTGGATCCAACCCCGCTGCTCAAAGCCTCGCCCAGGTGAGTTTGAGCCTCTCCCAAAACTTCCCTGCTCCCTTTTTCCAGGTGTTTAATCACCCTCGTGGTGATTCAAAATTCCATCTAACCCGGTTTCCCACATTCCTGCTCATCCCTGTTCCCTCACTGTGCTTCCATGGGAAAAGTCCAGCTCTGCCTTCTCCACTAAACCCTCCCAGGATGAGATTTCACAAAAAACACRAAAACATGGAATGGTTTGGGTTGGGAGGAACCTTAAAATCATCTYGTTCCATGGGCAGGGACACCKTTCCCTATCCCAGGTTGCTCCAAGCTCCATCCAGCCACACYTGGAATAATTCCAGGGATGGAGAGGCTGCTCCAGCTGGTCCAACCTGTTCTGACACTGTCCAGCCTCATTAAATTCCATGTCTTCCCTCCTTACTCACAGGAGAGAAGCAAAGGATCAATCCTGCCTTTAAAAATTCCCTGGAAAAGGGATTCCTGCTCCTCTGTGTTGCTACATCTGATGAATATTCATTAATATTTTTGAATATTCATTCAAAACATGCAAATCACCCCTGGAGGTATCAAAGATCTCCAGCTTTCCTAGCAAATRTTTATTTATTATTTAATTTATATTAAAAGAAATACAAGTATCTGGAAGCTAGAATATATTTTGGTGCTTATTTTTTAGTTCAATTCTGACAACTGAAAATTCCTGTAGGTTAATCTGACTGGTGGAATTCCCATTAAATTCCAGTGGTTACATTCTAATATTTAAATTCCAGTAGTAATTAAAATCCAGTCATTGAATTACACTTTTTATCCTCCCTTATCTTCTCCTTTGATTATTCCACGGAAAATCAGGATCCAAAAATTTTTGTTTCAGCATGAAGAAAGAAACATTTTCCTCACTAAAAAGCCCAAAATGAATTGATTTTTCTCATGAAACTCCCAATAATAAACTATTTAATTAACCAAAACCCCAAAAATAAATTTTCTCATAAATTAACCAAGAATCTAAATRAAAGAATATAAGAACACAAAATAACCAAGAATAAACTTTTCTCATCAAGCCCATTTTCCTCATGMAAGCTCCAGAATAAACTACACAAATAAAGTGTTTCCCTCACAAAAAGCAAAAAATAAACACATTTTTATCACAAAACCCGCAAGACTAAACAATTTTTCTCATCAAAAAGCAAGAATAAACCATTTTATTAATCAAACCCCAAGAATAAACCATTTTCCTCATCAAAACCCTCCGAGAAGAAGTCATTTTCCTCATAAAAAACCCACAAATAAAGAATTTTCTTCCTTAAAAGCCGAAAATGAACTTTTTTTTTCCTCAAGTAAAACGCAAAAATAAACCACTTTCCTCATCAAAAACTACGAATAAATCATGTTCCTCRTTTTCAAAAGAACCAAAACTTATTTCTTTTCCTCATCAAAACGCCGGAATAGACCCTTTTTCTCATTAAAAACCCCAGAGAATAAACAATTTTATTCGCCAAACCCCAAGAACAAATAGCTTTTCTCACAAAATTAAACAAGAATATACTAATTTCCTCACCAAAACCGCCAAATAAACCATTTTCCTCACGGAACCACAGCAATAAACCCTTTTCCTCATCAAACCCAAGCGCAACACAGGTATTTAAACCAGAATATTCCSAGTTTCCTCCGATTTATGGGAATAAATTCTCGTTCCCAGAGCTCCAAGCGGGGCTCGACCCCTCCCCCCTCCCCTCACCGTCTCCGCCGCCGCTCCGGCCCCGGCACTTCCGCGTCCGAGCGCGCGCGGCCCGCCAGCCAATAGGGAGCGGCACGGAGAGGTGGACGACCAATAGGAGTGAAGGGGCGGGATCACAAGGAGGAGAAGGGGGCGTGGCGCTGAAGGGGGCCCCGCCCCCTGTCGGCCGGCCTTGGGGGGAAGGCGGGAACTGCGTGAGGGGCGACGGGCGGGGGGTGTTTCCGTGGCCCCAAATCCCTGTGGATTCGCGTGTTTTTCCACAGTCCTAAAGCCCTATGGATCCTGGAGTGTGTGTCTCCATGGACCCAAATCCCA
>JACDOX010000050.1:142701-163122 GCA_014549065.1 Cardinalis cardinalis
AAGTCCCTGTGTATCCGTGGTGGGTCCCCATGGACCCAAATCCTAATGGATTAGTGTGTGTTTCCACAGTCCCAAAGTCCTATGGATCCCTGAATGTGTGTCCCCATGGACACAAATCCCTATGGACTTGTGTGTATCCTAATGAACCCAAGTCCCTGTGGATTCACATGTGTTTCCATGGTCCCAAAGCCCTATGGATCTTGGAGTGTGTGTCCCCATGGACCCAAATCTCTATGGACTCGTGTGTATCCTAATGGACCCAAATTCTAATGGGTTCAAATGTCTTTCCATGGACCCAAATCCYTTGGAATTCRCRTGTGTTTCCACGGTCCCAAAGCCCTATGGATCCTAGAGAGYGTGTCCCCATGGACTCAAATCCCTATGGATCCCTGAATCTGTGTCTCCATGGACCCAAGTCCCTGTGTATCTGGRGTGTGTGTCCCCATAGACCCTAACTAATCCCAATGGATTCACATGTGTTTCCATGGGCCCAAATCCCTGTGGATCTGTGTCCTAATGGGCCCAAATTCTACTGAGTTCACATGTGTTTCCATGTACCCAAATCCCTTGGAATTTGTGTGTTTCCACAGCCCCAAATCCCTATGGATCCCTGAATCTGTGTCCCCATGGACCCAAATCCCAATGGACTCATCTCTTTCCATGGACCCATATACCAATGGATCTGTGTGTCCTAATGGGCCCAAATCCTTATGGATTTGTGTGTGTCCCCATGGGCCAATGTCCTGATGGATCTATGTGTCCCCATGGACTCAAATCCCAGTAGATTCATGTGTATTTCCATCAACCCATGTCCCTATGGATTCGTGTGTGTCCCCATGGACCCAAATCCCTATGGATCCATGTGTGTTTTCCCATGGACTCAAATCCCTATGGATCCATGAATCTGTGTCCCCATGGACCCAAATCCCTACGGATCCATGTGTGTCCCCATGGCATGGCCCTGTGATCCTGCATAGCTGTGTGTCCCCAGAGCCCTGTGTCCCCATGGCCTCATGCCCCCATGGCCRTGTCCCCACAACCTTGTACCCATTGTCCCTGTGTCCCTCTGCCTTGTGTCCTTCCTGGGTGGCCCTGCCTGCCACAACACACCCCCAAGTGTCCCCACTGCTGCTGGGACAAGGGTGACACACTGGATCTGGGACTACCAAGCCACCTCCTGGGGGACATCACCCACTCTGGGGACCTTGAGGTGGCAGCAGAGCTGGAAGGGGACACCAGGTCACAGCAGCAGGGTATAAATATTGGCTAAATAGATTTATTTTCATACAAAGAATACACAGGTCCCCCCTGCCGGGACACCCCAACCCCAGGGGACACCCCAAGATGTCCCCAGCCACCATCAGGCTGGCCACCACCTCATCTGGCTTTACTGTCAGGATCTGTCCCCATTCCCAGAGTTAGGTGACAACTCTGGGTGACCCTGGGGACATCCCTGTCCCCTCTGGGGCCACCTTGCTGCCTGTATTTACCAAGTGCCTACTCAGGGCACCCTGTCACAGGCCACTCTGCCTTGTGGGATGCCCCAGACTTGGTCCCCTGCTCCCTTGGTCCCATGCTGGGACACCTCTGGACATTTTGGGGTCCCCCTTGTGCCCTAATACTGTGGCTGGTACAGACACTCCCTCCCCCCACGCCATATGTACACGCTGAATAAAAGAAGAAAATACAGATATTTATAGCAGGGGAGCAAAATACCCCCCTAACCCCCCCAAAAGTGTCCCCTGTGTCCCCATCCTGATGCCTCACCACCAGCCAGTCCTGACACCTGTGCCCAGGATGGAGGTGGCTGGTCCTGCCCCATCCTGGGCCAGCTGGGCCCCTGTGCCTCAGTTTCCCCATCGGTCATGGGGCTGCCATGGGATGGTGGGACATTGAGAATGCCGGGTGAGGAAGAGCCACTGTGGCCACCTCGTGGGGACAAGGACGTGGCCATGAGCCCCAGGGAATGTGGGATGAAGCCGGAGGCACCTCGGATTGAAGCCAGAGCGTCCCACCTCCCGCCTCACCCCCGTCACAGGCACAGCTAGCCAAGGCCCCCTTTCATCCCCGAATTTGTCACGCTGCTGTCACCCAGCCCTGGGCGTGGTGGGAGGTCCGGATGTGGCCACCCCACCTCTCTTTGTGGCAGGAGAGGAGGTGGCTGGGGGAGCTCCTCAGCTCTGAGTCCCTCCAGCTCAGCTGCGTTTGGTGACCATCTGCCGGTCCCTCTTCTTCTTCTCCATCAACCTGGTGGGGAGCAGGGCGGTGGCCTTAGGGACCGTCCCTGAAGAGGGACCTCCCGAAGCCACAGGGAGGGGACAACTCACTTGCGGTTGCGGACTTCAGTGAGCTCCATGAGCCGCTCCTGGGCCGCCCGSAGCTCGTCCAGGCGCTGCTGGTAGCGGGAATCGCAGCCGTTGGTGCGCTCGTAGCTGGACACCTGACTGGAGAGCTCGCTGGCACGGTCCCGGAGCTGCTGGATGGATGAGTAGAGGTTCTCCTCATCTTCTTCCTGCTCCAAAACAAGCGTGTGAGGATGGTGTGGTGGGCAGGACATCCCAAAGAGCTGGTTCCCCTTGTTCCAGGTCTCCCAAGCTGCCTGGGCCACCTGCCTTGGCGTTGATGATTTCGATGTGGATGAGGAGGGAGGCGAGCTCCAGGTCCTCGGTGTAGCTGTTCTTCAACGGCACTGACCGGTAGCCTGGACACAACATCACAACACGAGCTCAGCACCACAGCAGGGTCCGAGCCCCYCACCATGGCCAGGACCCCAGGGAGATAACGATGATGATTGCAGGGGTTTGCACTAGAAGAACTTTAGAGGTCCCTTTCTACCCAAACCCTTCTATGACTCCATGACTTAATGATGGAGGTCATGATGATGATGATGACAATGCAGGGGAGCTGGACTCAATGACTTTCAGAGGTCCCTTCCAACCCAAACCCTTCTATGACTCCATGACTTAATGATGGAGGTCATGATGATGATGATGACAATACAGGGGAGCTGGACTCAATGACTTTTAGAGGTCTCTTCCAACCCAAACCCTTCTATGATTCCTTGATCTATGATGGAGATGATGAAGGTGATGGTTGAAGGGGATTTGGACTGGATGACCTTTAAAACCCCCTTCCAACCCAAACCCTTCTATGATTCCATGACTCCGTGATGGAGATCACAATGATGACAATTGCAGGAGGGTTACACTAGAAAACCTCCCTTCCAAACCAAACCCTTTTATAACTTCATGACTTAATCGTGGAGATCATGATGATAATGATGGAGATAATGATGATTGCAGGGGGGTGGACGAAATGACCTTTAAAGACYCCTTCCAACCCAAACCCTTCTGTGATTCCATGACTATGATGGAGATAGTGATGATGATGATGGAAAGACCATACCTGTTTTGAGGCCCTTGACAGGGAAGGTGGCTTGTGCCAAGAAGTTGGGGTCACTGAACATGTCCTCCTCATACACCACAAAGCGGAGGAAGGCAAACTCGGGGTTGTTGATGTCAAAGACGAACTGCTTGAAGAGCCAGACGGGGTTGAAGCCATTGTCAGCTGTGGGAGAGAGCACAAAATCCAGCCACATAACCCAGGTGTCCTCTCAAGAGGATGACAGAGGGCAGAGTCAGTGTTGTCCCTAAGGGTGGGGACATCACCCGTGTCTCTCACCTACGACATCTGTCTTGTTCTTGCTGTTGTCATACTCGGAGCCACAAACCTCCACCTCCACGAAGGGGCACACGATGCTCCTCCCGTTCTTGGGGAGATGCCGGGCACCAAGGATCTGTGGGAGAAAGGGGAGGAAGAATAGGGTGAGGTCTGGCCACACTGGATGAAGAAGAACTCCCAAGAGCAACAAGCTCCATGGAGCAAATACATAGCTGGAACAAGTAAAAACCACCCCTGGTTGACCCAAAAATAAGGAAGGAGTTCCCATCTTGATGGTGACCACCTCAAGGTGGTTTTGCTGTCCTTGCACACTTGCCTGCAGCTGGACTGTGATGGGCTCCACAATTTTCAGGCTGTTCTTGTCAAAAGGGTCGAAGGTCTCGTCCCTCATGATGTCTGGCTGCAGGACGTAGCCGCTGCGGCCACCGAGCATGAAGAGCGCCTGGTTCAGCTGCATCGGTTTGTCTGTGGCCATGGGGACAGAGCAGATCTGAGCGTGGGGCTCAGGGACCTCCCTGAGGTCCTTGGTTAGAAGGTCCTACCCTGCAAACCCAACTAAGAGCCCCCAGCTGTGCTTGGAGSAGGGATGCAGCCGAATTTTGTATGAATCACCCAAGGATTGCATGGAGATATCCCCATCAGGATGAGAACAAAGACTTGAGAGAATCCAAACCACCCTTGTYTCCACCAGGATAAGGACAAAGGCTGGAGAGATCTTTCAAACCACCCTCTGCATCCCCATCAGGATGAAACACGGGATGGAGAGCACTCAAACCACCTCCTGTGTCTCCATCAGGATGAGGACAAAGCTTGGAAAGATCATCCAAACCACCTCATCTGTCCCTATCAGGATGAGAACAAAGCTTGGAAAGATCATCCAAACCACCTCCTGTGTTCCTATCAGGATGAGGAAAAGGCTGAAGAGCATCCAAACCACTCGCAGCCCCATGAGGATGGAGACAAAGCTTGGAGAGATCACCCAAACCACCTCCAACCAGACGACCCAGGGCAGAAACATTGGGAATGGGAATTTTGAGACAACCTTTGGAGATGAGCCCAACAACAACCCCAGGAGCAGGATTTACCRGGTGTCTGGAAGTTGAGGGCCACAAGCTGGCTCCCACAGATCCACATGGGCAGTGGGTCGTAGTTGGAGGAGTCCAGGCGCTGTCCTTTGGGGTAGATGCGGCTCAGCTGGCGGCGGTTGTACTGCAGGAACTTCTTGCCCTTGCTGCGGTTGGCGTATTTCTCCGCCTTGGTCTCGGGGAAGGAGGACATGTCCCGGTAACATGCCTTGTCCGTGCCAATCTCTGCAAGCACCAAGTGGCCATCAGGGAAGGAATGAGACCTGGATAGTTCTTCCCACCTGCCTCTTTCCATGCTTCATGCCTTCATCCCACTTCTCCAGGACTTACTGTCTTCATCGAACGGCACTGGGCGGCAATACACGACCAGCTCTGAGAGCTCCAGGGCGATCTTCTTCCTCCGCTCCATGATCTTCCCCTCTTGCATCTGCACCAGGAAAAACASCAGCTGCAAGTCTTCCCCCAGACTCTTCCTTTGGAGGAGATATGAGGAACAATCTCCAAGAGAAAGGGACCATCCAGCCCCATCCTCTGCATCCCCTCACCCTGGCGTCGGCGTTCTGCGTGGCCTCCCGGATCTTGGCCACCCACTCGCTGAGTTCCTCCTGCGTGTCTGCGGCCACGTCCAGCGACTGGGCTGCGTGGGACATCTGCTGGGAATGGATGGTGAAGACAAATGGTTTGGAGCTCCTCCCGTCTTTGGAGATAACTATAAGGACATCAGAGGGGGGCTTTACTCGAAGACATTCCCAACGGATGGCTCTGTGGAGCAAACGAAACCTCAGCGGTCCCGCTCCCGGGCCCCCACCAGCCCCTCCTGGCACCCCACCATCCATCAGGATCCTCCTCCTGTGGGGATCCCATGTTTTTCAATGTGTGGCTTCAGCTTTCCATGCTGAAACACGCCCTTGGAATCAAGGGAAAAAGTCCCCTGAATCATCTGGACATCCCAACTCCTCCAAATTCCCCCCAAATCCATAAGTAGGGACACTCACCGACGTGGCAGGATGGGACATCAATGAAGCCCTTCAGGAAGTTCCCCAGGGGGCTGTTTTCTGATGACTGCAAGAGAGGAAGGAAAGGTAAAATGGGGGAGGCCTGTGGGTTAAAGGCAGCAACCACCCAGCCCTCTGAGCTGGACAAATCTAAGGAAAAGAAGGGGAAAAAATCACCCCRAGAGCTGGGTTGGAGTAGGACCAGGAGCATCCCCCAGCCTCTAGATAAGGGTCTGCGCTGGTACAGGGCTGGGAGCATCCCCCAGATTCTGGATAAAGGTCTGGGATGGAGCAGGACCAAGAGCATCCCCTGACTCTGTGGGACCAGGAGCATCCTCCAGATTCTGGATAAGGGTCTGGGCTGGCAAAAGGCTGGGAGCATCCTCCAGTTTCCAGGAAAGGATCCAAGCTGGAGTGCGGCCAACATTATCACCCAGCCTCCAGACAGAGATCAGGGCTGGAACAGGAACAGGACTGGGAGCATCCTCYAGCTTCTAATAAACTGTCTAAGTGAGAGTGGGGTCAGGAACCTCCCTCAGCCTCCAGATAAGGATCTGGACTGGAGCAGGAGAACGAGCATCCCCCAGCCTCAGGGTGGTGGTCTGGGTGGAGAGGACCAGGAGCATTCCTCAGCCACTGGATAAGGATCTGGGCTTGTACTAGACTTRGAGTATCCTGCAGCTTCCAGAAAAGGGTTCAAACTGGAGTGGGGCTGGGAGCATCCCACAGCTTCTGGATAAAGATATGGGCTGTAAAAGGACCAGAAATAGGTCCAAGTTGGAGTAGGGCYAGGAACATGCCCCAGACTCTGGATRAGGGTCTAGGCTGGAGCAGAACCATGAGCATCCCTCAGCCTGTGGATAAGAATCCAAGCTGGATCAGGATCGTGAGCATCTCCCAGCCTTGGGATAAGGGTCTGGATTTGGTCAAGGCTCTTGGGAGCCTCCAATGTCCTCGCTCCCAGGGTCTCAGGGAGGTGTCACTCACAGCCTCATCCTGCTCCTGCGCCTGGGTGCCGACGATCTCCTCCACGTAGTTGGCCGGGAACCAGAGCTGCTTCTTGCCCCCGTAGTCCCCCCGCCACCTGCAAGGGGTGAGAGGATCAAGGCAAGCGGACAGATTTTGGGGAGGGGGGGACAGGGGTGTCCCTGCTGCATGCAGTGCCAGGGGGTGGTTGGAGAAAGGGTGGTGGGACAAAGAAGGAGGCTGAGTTAAAACCCGCTGTGGGAATACYCGGGGTGTCCCCTCCATCTCCCGCCCACAGTGACACCCAAGTGACCACCCTCACCAGCCACCGTCCTGCTTGTCCACGTTGTGGATGATGGCCTGCTTGCAGAATGACAGCTCGTCCTCCCGTTGTGCTTTGTAGTCATACAGAGCCTTCACCGTGCACTGGGGACAATGGGAAGAGGGATATGTGCGTCACCACCCAGCGCCTGGTGCCCCACTCAGCCCAGCCCCTCGAGCCCCCACAGAGGAGTGTGGGGGATCCTGACCCCAAATCATGGCATGACAGAATGTTAAGGGGTTGGAATAGACCTTAAAGGTCATCACATTCCAACCCATCCCACCATGGGCAGACACCTTCCACTAGATGCTTCAAGCTCCGTCCAACCTGGCCTTGGGCACTTCCAGGGATGGGGCATCAACGACTTCTCTATTCTGGTGTCTCACCACTCTCACAGTAAAAAATTTCTTCCTAATAKCTAACCTGAATTTCCTCCATTTTGTATCCATTACTCCTTGACCTATCTGCCATTCCTGACAAAAAGTCCCTCTCCAGCTTCCACTGGGATGGGTTAGAGGGGACAGAAGAGCTGGAGGTGCCTGTGGTCCTGTAAAATCAGCACATTCAGAGCAGATCAGGTTCCTTTTTTTGGCATCCCCAACGGTTTCTCCTGGTACACTGAAGGGTTAATCCTCTGATATTACCACATTCCCTGGAAAAAAACCCTCTGGGTTAGGTTTTCCTGTGTGTSGTCTTACCTTGCTGCAAAGGGACCATTAAGGCAGCAGCAGTGCTGGACCATGGGATTGTAGGATCACAGGAGAGGAACCTTAGGGCTGCAGTCCAGCCTCTTCCAGGGTCAACTCCAAAGTATGTCCAGTCACAAAAACCCCCAAGGGTGGAGACTTAGACAACTCCAAGAATAACCAAGTCCCAAAAACCTCTGAGGGTGGAGACTGCATCATCTGGGAGCTGACTCTAGACCTGCTTTTTAAGGGTTTCCCAGTGCAAAGGGATTTTCTTGCTGTTGGGGCAAACTTCTGCCAGGTCCCTGCTCCAGGATGGGGTCTCTCCAGCCCTGTCCCCCTCCACAATGTGACAGTGCTGTCACTGGAGCTCAGACTGTCCTCAAGTGATGGTGATATTGGCTGGGTCCTGCTCCAGCATCACTTGAGGGTCTAAGAAACGGAGCACAACTCAACCATTCCTCCGGTCAGAGGTGCTGGGAGGCGTGGATCTGACCACCCAGGAATCCCAGCACTTGAATTGCCATGTCCCACCACCTCACCTCCCCATGACCCCAGCTTGGCCCCTTACCCTGGCCATTGGCATCTTGTTGGCCTCTACATAGAAGTGGGGAGTCCGCACCTCATACAGGGCTCCATAGTCCAGTTCCTGCAAGGAGAGATACCTGAGGGGGTCACCTGGCTGTGGGCAGGGGCTATGAGGGGATGAGAGGAGGTTGAGTGGCATCTAATATCCCCTTGCAACTTGTTGGAAAAGGGAATTATGGTGACATTTTAATGCTGGGTGATGACAGTGGAATGAGCTTGGCCACTTCTGGTTGGGCTCCAACCCAAATTCTGAAGATGGTGGAGCTGAGRATGGGGCTTGGTTTCCTATGGCACAGAACCCCCACTATCCAGAATTGCTGGGAGAACTCACAGTGGTGCCCATCTTCTCCAGGGTCTCCTCGTTGATGGGGTAGCGCAGCTTCATCTTGCGGTACAGCGGGTGCTTCTCGTAGTAGCTGATGAGGTCCACGAGGCTCTCGAACTCGGCCGAGCTGCCCAGCATGAAGAGCCGCCCTTCCTGCTGGATGCGGCAGTGCTTGATCTTCCCCTCCGCCCTGGGGCCAGGAGAGATGGGAATGGGATGAGTGAGGGGTGGCCAAATCCTGGCTCCATGATGGGGAAGGGCGGGAGGTGATGCTTGGAGATGCCACCAAGGTGAACACTCTGAAGATGTCACAGAGAGGGTTTCCCCTTCATGACACCATCACGTGTCCCACTGTGTCACCCACAGCAAACCCCTGCCACCTAGCTTGGGATCACAACAGATAGGTTATCACAAATCCTCAGCTTGGCCAAGCCCAAGTGGCCTCGTGGTGGCCACACTYACCGGAAGGAGATGGCGTAGGAGTTGGGCTCGCTGCGCTTCCGCACCAGGAACGCTCCATCCCGCGGGACCCGCATCAGCATGTGCTCGGCCTGGAGACGCGTCAAACTGGCGTGGTACCACCTGCCCAGGGAGAACATGGAGACTGGGGGCTGGCATCGCCATCTCCACACCCTGCTGGGGCTGGAGGAGGCTGGTGGACCCCTGGGATCGAGGGGATTGGGGTTGGAAGGATCCTCACTCTTTGCTCTCATGGGCGTTGGGTTGGGGGACGGGGTCAGTGAGGCGCATCTCGAACTCGTTGCAGCGCAGTGGCACCTCTCGGTAGTGGCAGATGAGGCTGTAGAGGCTGTCGAAGACCAGGTTGTCTGTCAGGTAGAACTTGGTGGCCCCAGCCTCCTGCCTCGAGTGGATCCGGCAGTGCTGCACCCGGCTGGACCTCCTGCCATGGGGGTGGAGAAAGCCAAGTCAATCTGGGTCCACGTCTCAACCATCCCACACTTTGGGGTCTACAAGCTGCACAAAAAGGTGACGTTTCCCCCAAAAAAGCCATTCCAGCCACCAAACCAGGCACTGACTGAGGGTCACCCAGGGAAGGGTGGGATCCTGCCTCCCTGCTGGAGCTCCTACCAGAAGGAGAGGGTGTAGTCACCCACGAAGGTCTCGCTCTCGCGCACCAGGAAGGTGCCATCCTTGCCGCCCGTCTCGGTGCAGTACTCGTGCAGCAGCTTCTCTGCAATCTGTCTCCCGTCACGGCCACCCCCGAGCTTGCCGTGGAACCACTTCTCCGTGAAGTGCAGCTCGTTGTTGTTGAACTCCTGCAAGTTCATCCCAAAGTGGGTGTTGTCACCCTGTCACCCTCCCCACGGAGTTGTCACCTCGCCCTGTGGGCGCGTCCTGCCCCTCACGCACCTCCTTCTGCTCCACCTCCTCTTCATCCTCATTGAACTGGTAGCGGGATGTCTCCTCTGAGTAGTAAATCTTGTTGCTTGTCAGGACAAAATAATGAGGGCTCCAGGTCTGGGAAGGAGGAAGAGCATTGGTGGGGCAAGGAAGAGGATGACATGGAGAGATGGAGCTTTGGGATGGGGTTTTTAATCCCTTTTTTCCCCCCTCACAGCATCGCAGTGGTCTCGGAGAGCCCATCCCAAACCCCACTGTCTGACAGATCCCCCTCAGCTCCTGAAGGCCTCCCTTACGTGGTCGATGGGGTCTTCAAGGTAGAGAATTCCATTCTTGATGGAGTTGCTGATGTCGTTCTCTGAGTAGCTGGCGGTGGAGACCTCCTCGTACAGGTTCCCTTCGACCAGTTTCTTGTGCTGAGAGACAACCAGGGAGGGGAGCTCAGTGGTGGCCATGGATCACACTGACCTCCCAACCCTCAGGAACAACCTCCCACAGGTGCCTTCCCACCATCCCTTGTTCCCCTTGACCATCTCTTGGTGCAGAACCTGACACAATCTGTGTCCCTCCTGCAAAGACGGGTTTTGGTATTCGGCCTGCTCCACACCTTGATTAGGATTTTCTTCTTGAGCTGGGTGGGCGAGGGCAACTCATCAGCGTTGATGTCCACTGGCTTGGTGAGGAGCATGTCCCCAAAAACCTTCTTGAAGTGGCAGGCCATGTTCCTCTGCTGGACAATGCTGCAGTGGTCTTCGATGGAGAGGATGATGGGGAACCTGGAGCAAGCAGGTGGGAATGGTGACCTCAGATGAAGGTGAGGGAGAGGTTCCCAGAATTCAGAGGTTGTTGGGGGAGCTGGGGCTTACTCAGAGGTGACAAAGGCGTGCTCCTTGATGGTGTGCAGCACATCCAGGAATTTGATCTTGGAGGTGAGCGTGTGGCCGTGGTAGATGATGGGGAGATCATCCGGGCCGTCCCAGCAATCCACTGAGAAGGAAAACACCTCGGTTAATTCATGTTTGCCATCAACTACGTGCTGAGAACCATTTTATTTGACCACCCAAATGACAGGGAAAGATCCTCTGCCCTGGTGGCATGGGAATGGTGTGTTTGATGGGACATGAGGGGTTCCAGCATCCCTGTGAAGGGCTGGAGGGACTCACACTCGATACAGCGGCAGCCCATCCGCAGGCACCGGGCGTATGCCTCCAGGGAGGACTCACTGGAGAACTGGTCTCCTGTCAGGTACCTGCAGAGGAGAAACAAGGATGAAGGGATGCTCATGGACATCCCTGAGGAACGCCCATACGGGGAAAATTCCTTACGTGTTGTGGGATGAGGAGATCCAGTACTGGGACAAGGGGTGGTTCATCTCCTCAGGCACCACACGCTCGTACTTAGCATCCATCACCATGTTTTCCTTGGAGAAGAGGTATGTGAGGAACTGGTGGGGGGAGAAGCAGAGAGGTCAGAGCCTGATGGTGCTGAGGAGATCCCTGTGAGGACACTATGTGGGGCCACCCACCTCATCCAGCTGGAAGGAGGGCTCCGACACGTCGTTGGAGCTCTCCTTGAGGTAGGAGCACATGTAGTCCCGCACCACGCCCACGTCACTGGCCCAGGATTCCTGGGATACAAACATGGCTGTTGTTAGGGGAGGAACTGGGCTGGAGCATCCCATGTGGGTTCCTTAGGCTGCAGAGTTCTCAGGGAAGCCCCACCTTCTGGTCATGCAGCAGGAACTTCTGGAAGTCGTAGAGGGACACTTGGCACAGCTCAGGGCGGTCCACATTCCTGGGACAAGGAGCAGCCACCAGTGAGAGGAGCAGGAGAAGGAATTGGGATAGATCCCATGGCAGAGTTGAGGCCATCAGTGCCCATCTGCAGCTCGGCCTCCCCATGACCCCCATTCCCACCAGTCCCTCCACCCTGTGACTGGGAGAGGCCGGCACCAGCTGGGATGTGCAGTGTTGTCCAAGGATACTGGGAGGAGGGCAGGGTGAAATATCCCTACATCTCTGGCAGCCATCCCATATCCCATCCCTGCTCACCCCTTCTCCCATTCCTGCTCCTATCCTTGCTTCCATCCCATCTCCCATCCCTTCTGCACCCACATTCCCATCCGTTCTCCCATCCATGCTCCCAATCCCCTCTCCCATCCCTACTCCCATCCCTTCTCCCATCCCCATTCCCATTCTCTGCTCTGCCCCACAGCCTGGCTGTGATTCCCACTCTATGGATCCAACTCTTSGAATATTGACTGGGATGGGAGCTGGGAACTCACCGCAAGGGGAAGGAGAGCTCCAGCTGCTCAATGACCTGGAAGGCAGAGAAAGGGTCCAGGCTTAGCTGGAGTGGGACACATCCCACCAGGATGGGGACATCTGGGAGGCCAAAACATGGATCTTACCGACTTCTGAGCATCAAACATCAGGTTTTTGTAGAACTGGATGAAGTGGGAGAAAGTCATCTCATTCCTGGCTTCCACTTCCTGTGGGAGACAGGGCTGGATGAGAGTGGGGTCACTTGATYGGAACCAGGGACACCACGGTGGCCCCAGCCCATGTGGGGCAGGTTGAAGAGYGTCTCCCTCATAGCTGGGGTGTCCAGAGGGTCCTTACCACGAGCTTATCCCGCAGGAATCTCATGTTGGGAACGCGGTAGTTAACCTGGGGCAGCATCGCCTTCAGGTCCTTCACTGTGATGCTGCCAGAGGGAAAACCAGAGTCAGGGTACTGCCAGATCCCTGGATGAGTCTCAGCTCCCAATACCAAGTGTCCCACCCCAAATCTTGGTGCCTGGCATAGGGATCCTACCCTCCTGGCCTGTGGATCCCTGCAGTGGCACAGGACCCAGGGAGACTGTCTCATTCCCGGAGGTGTCCAATGCCAGGTTGGATGGGGCTTGGAGCAACCTGGTCTAGTGGAAGGTGGGACTAGATGATTTTTGAYGTCCTTTCCAACTCAACCATTCCATGATTCCATGTTTCTGAGATTAATTACATGGCACAAGTGTGAGCAGAAGGACAAGGAGAGGAAGTGCATCCAAGAACCAACTGGGCAYTCTTAAGACATCATCCTACTTGGAGGTGATGCCCATTCCCATAATAATTTAAGTCCAAATTCTCTTGGTTTGGGAAGATAATTATGGGCTGCATTAATGGCCTGGCCCCTCTGGCGCTGCTGAAAATGTGGTACTGGGGATGGGTCCTAGTGGTCCTCACAGTCACAAGGATGTGACCTGCACCCAATCTCCGATTTTTGGTGCCTTCAAGCATCCTAAAAGCCCTGGTGCTCCCTTGTCMCTCAGACCTCACCCCTAGCCTGGCTCAACCTTCAGATTTGGGATGCAACAGGCAGAATATGGTTCTGTCCAGCTGAACCCACTGTGCTGGTGGCTCACCTGCCTTCCCTGGCCCGGTCCATCCCGTCAAATTGCTTCCGTAGCCACCTGGGAAGGAAAGGATGGACAGACAGTGCTCAATCCCAAAGAGGCCCAAGCCCAGGGCAGGTTTTCTTCCCAAAAGAGAGACCAGGAAATGGGATCTGCTGGTCCTTCCTCACCTCTCGATCTGCAGTGGGGTCTGGGCTCTCTGGGTGTCAGCCACCAGCCAGTTGAGCCCCGTTATCCATAGGTTGATGTCCTCCTCGCAGAAAGCTGTTGGAGGAGGAGGGCGATGAGGTTGGGATGGGGATGACGGGATGTTGGGAAGGGGGTAGGACCCCAAGGATGGACACAGAGAATGGGGAGGGACCCAACTCACCAGCCACGCTGAGCGTCCGCAGCCTGAAGTCCATCCCGTAGAGGATGATGAAGCACATGGTGAAGTCCAGCTTGCGAGCGTCCTCGGGGTAGCGCTCGAAATCCCGGGAATTCTTCCCCAGGCGGATCTCCTTGATCTCCCGAATGTCGACTGCGGGGAGAGAGGAACATGAAACTGTCCCCTAACACCACAGCCTCATGTGAGTGGTTCAGGGAAATGGGAATTCCAGGAGAACATGAGTCCTCTGGAGAGCCTCGTTGCCAGGATGGGATACCTTCAGGACTGTGTGATGGAATTATGGGTGCTGTGGCCACGTATCTTTGAGGGTGACGTCCCCAGTGTCCTCCAGTGATATGGGTATGGCATGTCCACTTACGAAACCATGATCCCAGGATGGGATGTCCCTGTGGCACTGCCCATTGGAGTGGGGCAGCACCAGAGTCCCACAGCCTTGTGTCCTCCAGGGATCAGTGTCCCAGGATGTCCCCAGGATGAGGTCCCTGCAGTGTTGCTAGAGCTGTGAGAGGACCAGSATGACATAGCCACATGTCCTCCAGGGATCTGTGTCCCAGGATGTCCCCAAGACAGGGTGTCCCTGCAGTGCTGCTGCAGCTGAGTGCACCACCATGGATGCCATGGCCACGTGTCCTCCAGGGAATCGTATCCCCAGGATGGGGTGTCTCCATGACACTGCCCATTTGAGTGGGATGGCACCAGGGTGTCATGGCCTTGTGTCCTCCAAGGATCCATGTCCCAGGATATCCCCAAGATGGGGTCCCTGCAGTGTTGCTGCAGCTGTGTGAGAGGACAAGGATGACATAGCCACGTGTCCTCCAGGGATCTGTGTCCCAGGATGTCCCCAGGATGAGGTCCCTGCAGTGCTGCTACAGCTGTGTGAGAGGACAAGGATGACACAGGCACGYGTCCTCCAGGGATCTGTGTCCCAGGATGTCCTCAGGATGAGGTCCCTGCACTGCTCCTGCAGCTAATGACAACACCACGGAAAAGTCTCATCCAGGGATCTGTGTCCCAAGGACAGGTTGCTCCTGCAGCCCTGCCTCCATGTGCCTGATGGCCTCCATCCCTGTGTGTCCTCCAGGAACTCGTGTCCCCAGGATGTGGCATCCCAACGGCGCTGCCCACTCTTTCCCCAGCTTTGTGGCTGCCACGCGTCCTCCAGGCTCATCCCACCTCATCCCAACCAGCAAATCTCCAGCCACCTCGTCCTCCCCAAGCCAGACCCTGCGCTGGGATAGGCTGAGCTCGTGTTTTCCTTGGAGAACTCTTCCCAAAGTGGCAATTTGGAGCCCCGGCAGCCGGGACCGCAGGGCGTTGCTTTCCTGCTGCTCTGCTCCCTCATTATCCCGCTAAATAAAGCTCCAACCGCGGCAGCAGGGCTGGGTTTCCGGACCACGCTCTTCCTCACTGCTACTCCACCAAAGGACATTTCCAATTTTCCCAGTGGACACATCCCACTGGGAGCAAGAATAATAACATAATATTAGGAACAACACACAAAATTGTTCTTGATCCCACAACCGTCACTCCCCAGGCAGATTTGTCCTCTGGGAACGAGCCACCGAGCCACCGACACCGGAAAGGGCTTTGTGTGACCCAGGGTGGCCGGACCACCTCGCCAGGGGTATTGTCCTGCTGAGGAAATGGGTCATTTCCCGGAGAATTTCCAGCCCGGCTGCGTTTCCGATGTGGTGGTGGGGAAGGCTGCAGACGTGCCTTGGTGGAAACCCTCGGCCAAATCCGAAGGGGGGATCCAAAAGGGAAAGAAAAGCTGAATGCGGGGAGGAATAAGGGATGGATGGAGGGGGGGGGGGAATCGGGCTGATTAAGCAAGAAAAGAGGGGAAGAATAGTTTTTCTTGGCGGAAAAGCTCCAGAAAACAGTGGAGGCTTTATCCGGCCTTCTTTTGCTGGATGACCGCAAGCCAAATTTCACGGATCAGGGTGGGATTTTAGCACAAGTGACACACAGGAGCTCTGCACCYCAGCACAAGCTTTGTTTTGGGACAAGATCTCAAGGACTGAAACTCCGTTGTCACTGCACGGCTCCCGTGGCTTGAAGCAAAGTCTCTTCCATAAGAACAGGCAGATTTTGGGGATGAAAATGGATTTATAGGTTAAAAAGCAGCCACTGGACCACAAACCTGCCCATCCACAGGGTGCCAGGGAGTGGCGAGAAGCCAGTGGCTACCAGGGCTTTGCTAACAAGTTCCAGCGTTGCTACTCCTTGGATTTAACTCCTCCAGGATCTGGCCTTGTGCCTGAACTCTGGGAGCTGCTCCTAATTCCAGGAATGGTTYGTGTCAGAAGGGACCTAAAGATCATCTCATTCCAGCCCCTGCCATGGGTAGGGACACCTTCCACTATACCAGGGTGCCTCAAGCCCCTTCCAGCCTGGCCTTGGACACCTCCAGGGATCCAGGAGCAGCCACAGCTTCCCTGAGCAATCTGTGCCAGGGTCTCACCACCCTCACAGGGAAGAATTTATTCCCAATATCCCATCTAACCTTGACCTCTGGCAGTGAGAAGCCATTCCCTGTGTCCTGTCCCTCCATSCCTTGTCYCAAGTCCCTCTCCAGCTCTCCTGGAGCCCCGTTAGGCACTGGACAGGGCTCTGAGGTCTCCCYGGATCCTTCCCTTCTCCAGGCTGGACATTCCCAGCTTTCCAGAGCAGAGGGGCTCCAGYCYTTGGAGCATCTCCAYGGCTTCCTCTGGACTCACTCCAGCATCTCCATCCYGCTCTTGGACCCCAGAGCTGGAGGCAGCTCTGCAGGTCTCAGGAGCAGAGGGCAGAATTCCCATTTTCCTGCTGAGGGATGAACCGAGGACATGGGGAATTTCTGGGCTGCCAGCAGCAGKTTTTCACCCACTAACACCCCAAAATCCTTCTCCCCCAGGGCAAACATTCCCAYGGAAAACCAGGGGAAAAGGGAGCGGCGAGGGGCTGCACAATGCACCCGAGCAGCAGCTTCCTGGAAACCACATCTGCAGCGGATTTGCCTCGATCCTGTCAGAACTCTGTCTCCAAACTCCTCCCCGCATTGTCTCCATTGTCCTGGGCGATTAAAACACTCTGGAAGTCGGTTCCAGCTGCGAAAATCCCTTTTCTTTTCTAATGCAAAGCGAGCAGCGTGGTGCAAAAAAAAAAAAAAAAAGATTTGGAATGGTGGGGAGATGATGGAGGAGCAGGTTCTGCCCAGTGGGATTTTAGGGATGCTGAGAGCCTGGGAGATTTTTTTCAGGCGTTAGGAGGGAAGCAAAGGGGTTGGAAAGACTGGCTGTGCTGGGAATTCCTGCTGGCCTGGGCATTGGGGTCATCCCTTCTTGMAGGATGTGGCAGCTCAGACCCTCCTGGACAGGGGAAATTGGAAAACCGTATCCTGCCGGGATCCTGTGGTGTGGTTTAAAACCTGGGATAAAATATTTCCTCCTTGTCCAACAGTGATAAATCCCAGCTCGATTTTCTCCTCCCCAAAAAGTCCTGACCCTAATTATTTGCCATTAACAAGGCTGGAGGTGTCATCAAACCAYCTCCCCAAAATCCTCTTGGATTTTTCACGCTGCCTTCACCCCCTCTTTCCTTTAATTTCCTGTAAAGATCCTTTTTTTGGGGTTGTTTTCCACCAGATTCCTTATGCTGGGAACTGGGGTCTACTGAGGGCGACGAGCTGGAAGCCCTCCAGGATGAGGTTAATTTTGGAGGCCATGCTCCAGGCWTTCCCAGGCATGGACACGATCCCAGGCATGGACACATGGACACGCGTCCAGAGGCTGCTTAACAAAGCGTGTAATTATCCTGGGGGTCCAGGGGAGAGCCAGGATCCGTGTCCTGGCCCTGACAGTCCCTAACAGAGACATCAACACTTCCCACTAATCCCTCTGGCTTGAAGGGGGGGATTTAAAATGGTCTGGGCAGGCRTGAGGTCTGGGAGATCCCAATGCTCCCATAAAATCACAGAGAGTGTGAAGAGAGGGATGGACCAGGGGGTGAGGATGCTCCAGTCCAGCACCAGGATGGGGATTTCTCCCACTCCAGACGAGGAAAAGTGAATGGTGGGACGGGATGGCAGGATTGCACATTTCCAGAAGGATTTTAATCCTTTTTTCATCCTTCTGGATGACCTTGGAGGATGCCTGCTCATTCCCATGGAGGAGACTGAGCTGTTGTGTGGGAAAAGACAGATCCTAAGGCTCCAGAGGGGAAACTGAGGCACAGCATCTGAGCAACCTGAGATCCTGACCTGGCAGCTCAAAGTGCTTCCGGAAAAAACAAGGAGTTGGAAATGCATTATTTCCATGACTGGAAAACAAGTTCCTCTCCATGAGGACCTAAAATACCTCTCCAAAACTRGGTGCCCTTCCTCCCATCACCTTCTGCTCCCACAGATCTGCTCCTGTATCCAGAAAGTCTGGACAAGCACAGATCCTGCTCATGCCAGTGCTCAGCTCTGAGCGCCACACTCCTTTTCCTGGCTCAAAGCTGGAATTCCACCTTGGGATCAGCACCTCCAAGCAGGAGCTGAAGCTTCCAGGGGATTTTCYTGGATCTTGCAGATAATCAGCAGTGGCTGGTGATTTTTACGGGGGGTCATTGGTGATTTTGGAGGAGCCTTTCCAGGAAAAAGATAACTCTCAAACCTCTGGGGTGGGTTTTGCCATCACCCAGGTGAGATGATATTCCAAAACTGAGTTCCTTCCCTGCACAGGGATGTGGGATGAGGTGATGGTGTAGCTCCATGGCACCTCAATCTTCCTTCAACTGGATTTTTTTAGCTCAATTAAAGCTTTGAGGTAATGAGCAYCAAGACATGGAGCCCCAACAATTCCCACTGTTGGGAGAACATCCCAACAACCTCCTAACCACCAGCRAATCCACATGCAAGGGTGATTTTTATGGATGCTTCAGTGGGGTTTTGGGGTTAAAAAAGCACCATGAGCAGGAACAGGGATGGCCATTCTTTTCCCTCCTTGTTAGGGAGGATATAAATCCGTGGGGATGAAACAAAAGCAGCTTGATCCCACAGAACAACTTCCAAGGCGGGATGGAGGAGGTGAGGGATGCTCAGCCCAGCAGCTCCTGCTTTTATGGGAATCACCCCATGGCCAGGCACCCTGACAAGGTARGACATTCCCCAGTGGTGAATATCCCACCGTGGTAGGACATTCCATAGGGGGGAACATCCCACCATGGTAGGACATCCCTCTGTGGCCAAGAATTCCACAGCAAGTCACCCAACCATGGTAGAACCACCACATCCAGGCATCCCACAGTCACCCCACCGCTGTAGGATATCCCACCACAGCCAGSAACCCCACAACCAGTTACCACACCATGGAACGACATCCCAACACATCCAGGAACCCCATAACCAGTTACCCCACCACTGCAGGACACCCCAACACAACCAGGCACCCCACAAACAGTTACCCCATCATGGCTGGGAAACCCAGCATGCCCAGAACCCCTCTCCAGCCAATCACCCCACCACTGTAGCAAACCCCAAGAGACCCAGGCACCCCACAACCAATTACCCCACCACTGTAGGACATGCCACAAAACCCAGGCACCCCAACACATCCAAGCACCCCAACACATCCAGGCACCCCACAATCAGTCCCCCCACTACAGTAGGACATCCCAACACATCCAAGCACCCCACAACCACTTGCCCCACTGTGGCAGGACACCCCAACACGCCCAGAACACCCCCAGCCAGTCACCCCAATACAGCTCAGCATCTCACCAGCWCATCCCCAGCCCCCCAACACCGCTGCCACTGATACTCCCCTGTYCCTCCAATCCTCCCAGTTCCCCCCCAATCCTCCCTGTCCTCCCAATCCTCCATGGTCCCCCYGATACTCACTGTCCCCCTCCACCTTCTCGGGCGTCCGGCTCCAGATGATCTGGCGCGTCTCCAGCTTCACCTGGAAGGTCCTTCTCTCCGGCCTCTGCGACTTCTTCTGGTAGAACAAGGTGAGGACGGTGCCCATCTCCAGGCAGCGCAGGATCCTGCCCATGTCCCCCGGCTCCATCCTGGTGTCCTCCAAGAAGCCATTGACGCTGTTGTGCCTGGCCATGGACATCTTCACTGCTCGGCCATCGCCCGGCGGAGCCGCACAGCCGGGATTGTCTCATGCAGGAGAGGACGGAACCGAAGGGCCGAAAGCTTCCCCTGGGGATTCTTCTGGGATCGCCCCGGGCGTGGGTTTTCCTCTACGGACGAGCGGAGCACGGCCAGGACACGCAGCCTCCAGGATTGGCGACAGCGGGGAGGAAAAGGCCGGGCTGGAGGTACCGTGACCTTCGTGTCACCAAGGCTGGATCCGGCCCTGGCGCTGGCATCCAGCGGCGCTGGGAAAAGACAACGCCGGCCTTGCTTGCGGATGAGTTTTTGTATGTGGGGAGGAGGAAAAAAGGCAAAAAAAAAAAGGCAAAAAAAAAGCCAAGTCACCCCAAAAGTGATGGTGGTGAGGTGGCAAAAATCCTCCTTCTCCTCCTCCCTCTCTCCCCGGCCTCCGGGCCGACCGGGGCCGGGGTTTGGGAATGGGGTGTCGGGAGGTGTCGGGGAAGGTTTGGGGAGCAGCGGGATGGCGGTGGGAAGGGATGTGGGATGCGGGGTTGGGGTGGTCG
>JACDOX010000050.1:179038-206706 GCA_014549065.1 Cardinalis cardinalis
GCTCCCTAAAATTCCCTGACAGGAAGGTGAAGTCAGGAAGGATCAGGATCTCCCAGGGAACAAGGGACAGAGTGTGAGGAAACAGCTTCCAACTGCTCCAGGGGAGGTTTAGTTTGGATATTTGGAAAATTCCATTTTGTAAAGGGTGGTCAGGCATTGRGAATCCTCATCCCTGGAAGGATTTAAGATCCCTGTGGATGTGGAACCTGRGGACATGGTCAGTGGTGGGAAATGCTTGGACTTGATGATCTCAGAGATCTTTTCCAACCTAAACYATTCMATGATTCCATGATTCAATCCCTCACATCTGTTGAGCAGAAGGCAGTGAGTAAGGTTGGCTGTCAAACACCTCATTCTCCATCTGTTCCTTGCCAGGAGCTCCTCACATTTGCCCATTTCCTTGGAATTTTTAGACCTTCTCCTCCCCCCTCAACCAGAGGAGAATCCTGGTGTGATTTGACTCCTCTTGGAGCCCTGGAGAAGAGCACTGGGAGCATTTTGGTCACTGCCCTGCTCCTTCCTAACCATGTGAYACATTCCCTTTCCCAGTTCCCCCACGGATAAGAAGAACATCTCCCCCACCACAGCTCTCAAGAGCCGCTTCCACCTCCGGAGGAGGAATTCCATGCGGGGAAAACCTTCGGTGACGGCGAAGCGCTCCTCGCCCCGGGGCCTGGTGCAGATTTCCAAGCACCGCCTCTGCCGGATGCCGGCGGCCAGGACACAGGCAGCTGCCAAGGAAGGTAGGAACAGGCATTCCAAGGGCTCACTGGACTCGATGGAGTGATTCCAAGGGTTCTTGGATTTGGGGATGTGTTGCTGAGTCCGCCTGGAGGTGTTGGTCCTGGAGCAAACACAGAGGAGAAGTTTCACTCCGTATCTGTGTTGTCCTTTTGGTATTTCCACAAAAAWTCTGTTTCCTGCTTTTCCTGGGGTTTCCCTGGATTTTCAGGAAGGTTTTCCAAGRTGGAAGAGGTTGGCAGAGGCAGGAATACACAAATCTCTCACCTGTATCCCAGTGTGGTGTCCAGTTTTGGATCTAATTTGCTTAAAGCACCAGTAATTAGGGGAATACTGAATCCATCATGTTTTGGAACAGGGAATTTGCATCCATGTCCTGCTGCCTTGGAGCGGAACTCAGAGCTCAGAGTGGCACCACCACATGTCTGGAATGTTGTTGCGATGTTGGTGGCTCCAAGTCTGGTTCTTCTGTTCCCTAGGGATATTTTTGTGGATAAAAGGCTTCCCTCACCTGGGATTCAGTTGTTTCAGATGGGTATGAGGCACATTTTCCCTGTGGCCCTGTGAAATTCCTTGTGGGAATTGCTGGAGCTGGGAGAGGGTTTGGATCAGGTGTAGCTGGGATTTGTCTCCAGTTTTATTTTGGGATTATTTGGTGTTCWGCAGTTGAGATGTTGAGTTTTGCTGGGTGAGGGGTTTCGAAGAAGGGGCTGGAGTGCCAGGACAAGGGGGAATGGCTTCCCACTGCCAGAGGGCAGGGTTAGATGGGAAATTGGAAAGGAATTCTTCCCTGTGAGGGTGGTAAGGCCCTGGAATGGAATTCCCAGAGAAGCTGTGKCTGTCTCTGGATCCCTGGAAGTGACCATGGCCAGCTRGGATGGGGATTGGAGCAGCCTGGGATAGTGGAAGATGTTCCTGTTCATAGCAGGAGTGTGRAATTCCATGATCTTTGAGTTCTTCCRACCCAAATCATTCCATGATTCCATGAAAAGACAGAAAACTCTGGAGACACGGGGCAATTTGGGATTGCTGCAGCATTTTTACCTCAGAGGGAATTGAGGCAGGGATGATCCCAGGGATATCAGCTTGTTTGGAATCCCAGTTCCTTGATTGAAGGGAATGTTCCTGCACTGAAATCTTTKTTTTAGCTGGATAGGAATGAGAAAATAAAGCAGGAATGTGGTTTTGCTCCAGGCTTTGGGAAGTTGGCAAATAAAGAAGGTTGGAGAATGGAAGAAAAAAAAAAGGAATAGGTCTGGAAGTGACCTTGGGAGAGCAGGGAGTTCATTTTCCCCTCCAAAAGTGGATCCAATTATCCAGCCTTTCCTGGCAGATGCTTCTCTGTGTGGTACCTTCTCCTTTGCAGAGAAATTCAGGAAGAGCCTGGATTTCCTTGAAATTCCCTYAGTGAATTTTAGATTTGCTCCCTTTGATTAAAATTGACTTTCTGGATTTTAATCCTTTTGTGCTTCAGGATTTTTCTTGGAGAGCTTCAATCCCAGGCAGAGGATTTACAGCTTCATGTGTTGGAATATTCTTAAACTCCGGGTTTGGAAAGCTGTGGAATTATTCCAGGGCTGTATTCCTCTCTGTTCTCCAGGACTCCTGTGTTATTTTTTTCCCCCAGGTTTAGTAGGATAAGATTGTTGGGTGGTGGATGGGGCAGGGATATTCCCAAGTCTGGAATGCCTACAGGGGTTGGGACAACTCCCATGCTCCCTATAAATGTATAATTATGGATGTGGTGCCGGTGTCTTCTGGTTCCACAGGGAGCTGGGAATAAGTGAAGTCTTGTGGATTCAATTCCTGGCTCCCAGGTTATCCAAGAGGTTTTGGGAAGGTTGTTTTGGTTTCTTTTGGGGCAAAGTGTGGATATTAATCCCAGCCAAAATAYTGTGGCTATTAATCACCACAAAGGGGTGGAATTTCCATTCTTTTCTATTTCTCCTTGGGCAGGTGTGGGGGGAGTAAATGGGGTTACTGGGATGCACTGGGAGCAGAGYGGGGTAGGAATGGAGCAGGGAGGTGGATCCATTTCTGGAGGGAAAGAYGGAGGGAAGGAATGTTCCCAACTTCCTGCACGGCAGCGTGGCTGGAAAAGCTGGGTCAGCCCCTTCCGTCCCCATGGATGTGGAGCTGGGGTGACACAGCCTGGCTGGTTTCCTGTTTGTCCTGTTCCACAGGATTTGGGGATCTGTGGCACAGCTCTGTGGGCTGTACGATGACATTGGTCCTGCTTTTCCCAAGCCCTGGTCTGTCTCCTGACTTTCCAATTCCCTTCTTGCGCCCAAATTGATCTGTTTGGTCTCATCAGTAGGGAAGCTCTTCCAGATGTTGCTGAGTCTTGAACTGGGATTGGTATTTTCCAGTGCTCTGTCCACTTCCCTCTGTTGGAATTGCTTTTATTTAGGGATCAGAGAGACAATGGCRAGGGGCAGATTGGCAGGAATTTTCTTGGGATTATTTGGTCTGTTCCACAAGAGATCCACCTGCAGCTCTTATCAATTAATTCCAATATAGTTGATTAAGTGGGATGTTTAATAACAGCTCAGATATTGGAGTGTGTCCCAAATGGAAGTTTTTCAGGTCAGGCTGCCTCCCTTGCCTCTGGGATCCTCAGGGATGTGATGGAAGAGGGATAAAAGGTGCTGGTTGTTTCTCTCCTTATTCAGGAAAAAGCTGGAGGACCAACAAGGATCATCAAGGTCTCGGGTGCCACTGTGTTGGATACAACCATGGAATGGTTTGAGTGGGAAGGGACCTTGGAGATCGTGGAATTCCAGTTCTCACCRTGGGCAGGGACACATTTCACTATCCCARGTTGCTCCAGGCTCCATCCRACCTGGCCTTGGACACTTCCAGGGATCGGGCAGCCACGGCTTCTCTGGGAATTCTGTTCCAGAACCTTCCCAGTCTCACAGGGAGAAATTCCTTCCCAAATCCCATCTATCCCTGTCCTCTGGCAGTAGGAAGCCATTCCCTGTATCCTGGCACTTCAGGTCCTTATCCAAAGTCCCTCTCCAGCTCTCCTGGAGCCCCTTTAGGCACTGGAAGAGACTGAGGTTTCTCTGGATCCTTCCCTTCTCCAGTCTGGACGTTCCCAGCTTTCCCAGCCAGTCTAAATGCCAAAAGAGCTTTTTGTCCATGTCCTGTGCCATCACCTTGGGAATCCTTTATCTGCTTTCTCCAAACTGAAGATGGAATATTCCCAAAAGTTCAGGGATGGCATCGCTTTCTCAGCAGTTTTGAGGGAAAATGCCAACTTTTAAGTGAGGTTTGACTGATCAGGTGTGATGACAGCAGGTTATGCCTGCTTTTCCCGTCCTAAAAGTCCCATGCCAGAGGATGAGGGAGTCCCATGCTTTCCCAACAGCTTTTTCCTGTCTTTATCTGGGATTTCTTGAAGGATGAGGCTTATTCACAACCTATTTTTTGATGACAGACAAGTGAGTTCTGGTAGTTGGGAACTTTTCCTCAACATTCCTTGGCTCATCCTGCTTGGGCTGTCATTTCTTATTCCCAGGATTTTTTCCTTGGGAAAACTAGGAATAAGTGCTTCAAAGGAAGATTTCTTGATTTTTTTTCTRATTCATTTTAACTTTAGAGATGTGGCAAATGTATGGACAAGGAGAATGGGAGTGATGACTGCATGGTACATGTGGGAAAATTGGGATTTTTGCAGGAGAATCGGGGGCTTTTCCAGGAGAATTGGTGATTTTGGGAAGCGCACACAGCCCTGCAGAGGGCACTCGTGCCTCTCCCATCTCTTCAGCCCACCTTTTTCTGGTTATTGATGGCCTAATTTCGTCTTTATGTGAAAGAAAGCAGATCTGGAGTAATTTGCAGCAATAACCTGCTAATGCCGGGCCAGTATCAAAATTCCCATGTTCATTCCCGGTGGCAGATAAAACACTAATATATAATTATCCTTGCAAATTGGATTGTTTTAAATAACCAAAAGGCTACGGCCGGGGAGAAAACCATCCCATTTCCCTGGAGTTCCTATTGCGGGGTAATTGCTGCGTTCAATCAATTTCCTTGGCATTAGAAATTCCATCACAATCAACATTAAGCTTTATTCATTGTGATGGCAAAGAGCCGGATCATTTCTCCTCTTTTCCTTAACTGGCAAAATTAATCAGGGAAAAGATTTTAAACATTTACCCGTGCGAAAGAGGTCAGCTCTGCCACTATATTGCTCAGCAGATAAGGGGGCTAATAAAAAGAAAATTGAATTACTAATGATCGCCAGGAACAGAGTATATAAAACCTGGCAATCGCCCGGTGCAGGAAAAAAAGGGAATCAATTTTCTCCGGACAAGGTGCGCTCGTTTTTTATTTTGGCTCATATTATCAGCAATTTAATTGGAGAGAGCATAAACAGGAGGAAACAGTTAGGGAATAATGAGGCTGGAGGTGTAAAATCCTGCAGGATAGATGCTGGACACAATTTATTTGGCACAACAGATAATCACTTTAATTGAATCCAAAAGTGCAGCGTTCAGCAGCGCCGGCTCTGCGCCTCGCCCGAGGGGGATCATGGAATATTACAAAGAGGCTCCTCYGTGTCTTTTCCACCTCTGTAATGTCCCCTTCCAGGCAGGACTGCTCCGGGATTGCTTCGGCACGGTCACAGCTGGCTGGAAGCAGGAGATGGAGAAAGCAGGAGGGAGATTCTCCAGGGAATTTTCCTTATTTATGTTGTGTTTGTTCCTTAAATAATTTGGTGCTTGCTGGGTTGGATGGCTCCATGTGAGACCAGTTGAGGTGAACTTGGAATCATGGAATGGTTTGGACTGGGAGGGATCTCAAAGATCAAATTATTTTGCTGTGTCCTGAGTTCAAAGCCTGGCTCCCTCTTCCTGCTGTGACCTCCAGGTCTGGGTATAAAAGGAACTTCTAAAGAGCTTTTGGATTTTTTCCTGGGAGAGGTGGGTGGTTCATTGTGGAATTTAGATCCCAACACAATTTGGATGGGGAGGGACCTTGAAGATCATCCAATTCCACCCCCCTGCCRTGGGCAGGGACAGCTTCCACTATCCCAGGTTGCTCCAATACCTGTCCAGCCTGGCCTTGGACATTTCCAGGGATCAAGGGGCAGCCACAGCTTCTCTGGGAATTCTGTTCCAGTTCTTCACCACCCTCCCAGGGAAGAATTRCTTCCCACTAAACCTTCCCTCCTTCAGCTTAAGTAGATGGGGAATTGCAACAATTCCCCATCTGTGGCTGTGCAAGTCCAGGGCCAGAGTAGGAGTAATTTGGGAGCACATCCTTGTCAGATCCGCTACATCCAACCTGGATTTGCGTTGCTTCCCTTGAAAATATTCCTTCCCTGCTTATCTTCCCCTTTCTCCTGCTCCAAACTGAGATAAGCCAGTGGTTGGTGTTATCAGCTTCCTGCTTTTCCTATGTTGCCACCCCACTGTTGAAACTGCCAAACAGAAGGAATCCTGTTTGTTTTCCCATCTTCCTAAAGAGAAATTCCATAGAATTCAGAAAACCTACTTCACTCTGCATCTGCAGAAGCTTCTCCAACTCTTTACTGCCAGAATCACCCTCCAAAAAATTCCCTAAAACCTCATTTCTCTCCTCGYTCCACAGGATGTGACATGAAGGGGTTGGGATAGGTAGGGAGTGTTTGCTTGGAAAAACGCTGGAGGCAAAAGTGGCAGGAGCTGCTTTGCATTACTTGGGCGAGTAAAGGGGGTGTAAATGGTGAGGAGCAAGTTATGGGTGGCATCCAAATGCTCAGCTGCTGATAATTTTATTGACACCGGGTGTTTGGATATCTCTGGCAGCTCTGAAAATCTCAGCCCTGCATTATATACCCTCTCCTATTTTTTTTTCTTGAAGCTTCCAGCAGGTTGATTCCCAGTGGGACAGCAGTTGAGGGAATTTTGGAGGTTTTTCCTTGTTTGGAGTTTTATTGTATATTTATTTTGTTTTATTTTTCTTATGAGTTGCGTGAGGTTTTGCTGCTCTTCGAGGTGACGCCTCCGATCGCGTTACAGCCGAGTTAAGCTCTTGATCCCTTCCCTCAGGGAAGCCCTTGGATCACACACAGACCTCCTCAGAGTACATCACATCTTTTTTCTTTGCTCCATCATCACTCCTGTTTTCCCGAGTTCCTTCCAGCTGATCCAAACCCTTCCAAGGTCGCCGCTCTCTGTCGTTCCTCTGTTCCCACCTAGGTTTGACCTTGCTTGGAAATCATTCCATTGCCAGCTCTCTCTTCCCTCTGGCTTGTCCTTGGGAGCCAGGGGTGGAGCGTGGCTGGCGAGATGGCTCCTCACTCCTTCAGGAATTGGGAAAAGTTCACATTCTTGGCTCTTTGCCGGGCCCGGTTACGTCAGTGGTCGTAAGTAACGGTTTTGGGTTTCCGCCTTGWCTTGGCATTTCCAGGTGACTCGTCCTGAGCTGCAAGAGGAGCTGCAGGCGTGGAGCCAGGATTGGGGATTCTCTTTGCAGAGCCCTCTTTTAAAAATAACAGCCTGCTAGGAGCAAGGGGATAGGCTTTGCTCAAGGAAGTGTTCCCATGTAGACGTTGGATTTGGGATCAGGGAAATCGGTGACAGTGACAGAAGGAACATCTAGAGGGGAGTGGGGATCCTGAAGGTGACGATTCCTGGGTGTCTCTTTCCCTGTGGAATTCGACCTCAATTTGTACRCTCAATTTATTGTGGAAACCACATCCCTGGAAGTATTCCAGGCCAGGTTGGATGGGATTTGGAGCAGCCTGGTCCAATGGAATGTGTCCCATGCAAGGAGATGGCCTTGAAGGTCTCTTCCCACCCAAACCATTCCATGTTTTAATGAAAGTCACCTCTCAATCCCTATTTCAGGTAGTTTTACTTCAATATTTTTACCTCAGTCCCTATTTTAGAGCCTGTCCTGTGCAGCTCCAGCTCTTTTGGATTGGGAAATTCCATTGGTAGCCAGCAGCTCTTTGGGGAATAGTCTATTTATACACTAATAGGAAAAATATTTGGCTTTGGGGATGGATGAGATCCTTCCATTGGTCTGACCCTTGATATTTCCAGGTCTGTGGGGGGCTTTGTGTAAGACTCCAAACCTTTCAGGGATGGCAGGGTGTGGAACTAAAATAGACAGGAAAAGAAAAAAAAAAACCAGAAAAAAAAAAAAAGGGAAACAGAGCAATAGGTCCTAAACTCCTCATTTTGCCTCCTGGGGCTTGCCTGGCCTTTAGTGTTTCCAGGGATGGAGCATCCACAAATTCTCTGAGCAACCAGGACCTCACCACCCTCATAGGGAAGAATTTCTACCCAATATCCCGCCTGAAGTTACTCCCAGTTTGAAGCAAATCCCCTTTATCCTGTCACTCCATGCTCTTGGAAACAGATCTTTATCTTGGAAATAGATATTTATTTGTCCATRGAATGCTTTGGCTTGGRAGGGACCTCTAGGAATCTAATCCAACCAAAAAGGAAGCTTTTAAACCAGTTTTGAACCTGCTGCTTGGAATTGGGTGGAATTTCAGTGCTGATCCCTCTTATCCCTCTGCTTGTCTTTTCTTGGGCTCCTAAATAAAAATAAGGAAAATAAAAGTGGATTAAGGCACTTGTAAAAACCCACAACCTGAGAAGTGACAATGAGTCCCTTTTCCCTGTTATTTTTTCCCCTTCCTTTTGCTATTTTCTCCCACTTAATAAACTGTCTGATGGTATTCCCAGCACGGTCACAGTTGGAATTACTGATGTCGGCATGGATGATCGGAGTATCCTCCACTGCTCTGTCAGGATTCCCAAAATCCCGCCCTGGCAGATGCTCAATTCCCCGTAAAACCTGCGTAGGTGTCTCTGTTCTGCTTTCTGCTTCCAGTTCTTTCCCAAATCCCGGTTTACACCCTTAGTTTTTAAATTTTCTCGTGGAAATCTTCCCATTTGATTTTCCTTGTAACAACTGGGAAGCGGCAGAGGGAAATTCCTCTCCCTGGCTGCTGAGCCGAGTTAAGCTGTTCATTCCAGGACTCACTGGGTCGCTCCATGTGCTCTACAAAGCCCTGGAAATGAGCAAAAAACCCTTTGGAACATGGAACAGATGCCAGAGTGCACCTGGAATAAGGGATTTGTGGACTCGGCAGCATCTCCCGAGTCCTACAAAACTCTGCTGTTCCAGCAGCTTTGCTGGAGTTTCTGCTTCAGCCTGAGGGGTGGGGAAATGCCTTGACTTCGCTTGTCAATGGGAATTTTGCTGTCATCCCTCGGGAAATATGAGTTCAAGGAACTTTTYCTCCTCCCCCGTGCCTCTGGATAATCCCCACGCGTGCGGTTTTCGGGGGGTTGTTTCTATTTTGGATTGTTTGGAGCGGTGTCAAGTGGGGATTTTGTGTGGAGGTGTGGACGGGATTGGCTCCATAGCTGATCCCATGTGATATCAACCCTTAAGCTGCCCTCGGGGGCTCTCTGTTGGAAAAGGGCAGGGGAATTCTTGGAGGTTTAGTGTGGGCTGTAAACTCCAGTGTTGGTTGCGATGGGAAACCCCATGTTGTTCCTCAGGGCACCAGCAAATGTCCTGGGACATCTTGTCCTTGGATGGAGCAGAGAGAGCCCAGGGAAGGGTGAGAGGGTGGGATGTGTCATCAAACTTTTTTTTTTCCCCRTGGAATCACGGAATGGTTTGGGAAAGATCTTGAATATCATCCAGTTCCAATCCCCTGCCATGGGCAGGGACACCTTCCACTATCCCAGATTGCTCCAAGCCCTGTCCAACCTGGCCTTGGACACTTCCAAGGATAGGGCACTTGGATAGGGCAGCCACAGCTTCTCTGGGAATTCCATTCCAGTTCCTCAGCACCTTCCCAGTGAAGAATTCCCTCCCAATATCCCATCTGTCCCTGCCCTCTGGCAGTGGGAAGCCATTCTCTGTGTCCCGGTACTCCATCCCTTGTCCCCAGCCCCTCTCCAGCTCTCCTGGAGCCCCTTCAGGCACTGGAAGGGGCTCTGAGGTCTTCCTGGATCCTTTTCTTCTCCAGGCTGGACATTTCCATGTCTCCAAGCCTGGSTCTAGAGCAGAGGGACTCCATCCCTTGSAGCATCTCCRTGGCCTCCTCYGGATCTGCTCCAGCAGCTCCACATCCTCCTGATGTTGGATCCCTGAGCTGGATGCAGAATTCCAGGTGGGATCTCGCCTGAGTGGGGCAGAGGGGCAGAATTCCTCCTCTCCTGCTGCCCATGCTATGGGATGAGCCCAGGATATGKGGGATTCCTGGGATGTGAGCATACATGGAGGGGGCGCATCCAGTTTTTCATCTCAACAAAACTCCCAATCCTTCTCCTTGGAGCTGCTCCAAATCCATTCTTTATCCAGCTTTGGGGTGGGAAAATGTGCTTGAATCCCAGGGCTCAAGGTGGATCAGTGTCAAGTGCTCTTTTTGGGRTTTAAAAAAGCAAGGAATTCTTTCCTTTTGATGAAGAGCACAACCTGCCACCCAAATAATGTTGGTTCCTGGCTGGGTCGAGGTGCTTGCAGTGATTGGTGACCTTAATTTAGCAGTGATGACTTCCAAATGCTTTCCCTGTTATCAGGAATCAAGGAGTGGAGCCCTCCCTTATCAGGAAGCAAATCAAAAGGGAATTTGATGGGGTGAAACGAGTCCATCAGAGATCCCTCTCTGTTTTTAAAACAAGATTTACTCTGCTCTCTCCACATTAACTGGGGCATTTTACGGTGCTCCCCTTTCCGTGAGCTTCCGTGATCCATCATTTCCCGGCTCGCCTGCCGGAGTGGCTGTTAGATTTTACTACAGCAAACACTGTAAAAGGGCATTAGAGCAGTTAAATCTGGAGTCTTGCTTCCATAAGGAAAAAGAAAATGCTGAATTAGGCACCAGAAAAGGCAACCACAGCGATACTTTAATCTTGCATAAATTATCAGAAGAGTCAGAGGCGAGTGATTTTATGTATTGTTAGAGCTTTGCTAATTAATTATTCCGGAATAATTGATGTTTAGAAGCACCAAAGTTGGGTCCTTTCCTGGCTTAATGGACTTTCAATATGGCAGCTGGATTTTTATTTCTTTCTTAATTTTAACCCTCCCRTCCATGGGGTTAATGAAGTTGCTTTCCTAAATATGAAGAGTCTAAATAATAATTAATCAAGGAAATATCGCTCCACAAATTGTGGGTCTAAGTCAGTGGTGATTTTGGGGACGTTCCTGACATCCAAGGGAAGCTGAAGGGAAGAATGAAATGCCCTGAAGAAGTGGATAAATGTAAGTAAGCTGAAGAAGACCAGGATTGGATTGGATTTTGGGAAGGAATCCTTACCTGGGAGGGYGCTGAGGAACTGGAATGGAATTCCCAGAGAAGCTGTGGCTRCCCCTGCKTCCCTGGAAGTGTCCAAGGCCAGGWTAGATTTGGCTTGGAGCGACCTGGGATAGTGGAAGGTGTCCCTGCCCRTGGCAGGGGATGGAACTGGATGGGATTTAAGGTCYTTTCCAGCCCAAACTGTTCCATGATTCCCTTTGACAGGAAAAGATGGCCTTCCTTGGATCTCTGGGATTGGAATGACCTTCTCATCAATTTCTTCATCTCTTTCTGGAGAGTTTGGATTAATTGTTTCCAAAGGATTTCAGATSCCAGTAAACCCAGAGCCCCAAAATCACAGGAATCACAGAATTCCAGTAGGCATTTACCCTCTTTGTGGCACTGGTAGGGCCATGGTGGTAACCAGTGGCTGCTTTGGGCCATCCCAGTTCAAGAAGGATACAAAGAGATGATCCCAGTGGATTTTGGSATTACCTTGGGAATGTGACAAGGAATGGAGTGACAGGACACAGGGAATGGCTTTCCACTGCCAGAGGACAGGAGAGAGATGGGATATTAGGAARGAATTCTTGGCTGTGAGGGTGGTGAGGGGCTGGAATGGAATTCCCAGAGAAGCAGTGTCTGCCCTCTCCRTGGAATTGTCCAAGGCCAGGTTGGATGGGAATTTGAGCAACCTGGTTTAGTGGAAGGTGTCCCTGCCCATGGGAGGGAATTGGAATGTGATGATCTTGAAGGTGCTTTCCAACCCAAACCATTCCATGATTTCATGATCACCACCCCCGAGGGATCCTGCCCCTTCCTGCTGCCTCTGGACRTGGAGGAATCAGTGATTAAATCCACCCAGGCAAGTTGGACATCACAGTTTGTTCCCAGAGCCTGGGAATCATCTGCTTGGTTGGATTTTGTAGCACACCCTGTCAGGACCCAGGACATCCCTCTGGCTGTCCTGAGCGGCCAAGACCCCWGCCAGGGGKCTCAGAGACCCTGGCACAGAGCCCAAAATGCCTGTGGTTTTGATTATGACCCATGGAGCAAGTTACCAGCCTCAGATGAAGATCTGCAAGCCATGACAAATTAAGKAGAATGACAGTGAATTTATCACAAGGTGAAAAAGTAGATTTTGGGGTTTTTAGAATGGGGATCCAGGGGGGCAAGATGGAGCGATCTGGGCGTGTCCAGCCTTTCTCCTTCTTCTTCTTGGCCTCCATCTTCTGCTGTGATGTTGACACTTTTAGATTGGTTTAGAGTAGAAGCTCACTGTCTAACAGAGGTGATAGGGTATTGGAAAGTAATTGTAAATATTGTACACATAGTTTTTAGTATAAAAAGATAACACCGCCCCGGGGGCAGGCAGAGTGCCTGGTCTGTCTTGCTGTGTGGATCTCGGCAGTACAGGAGAAAGAATTTTATAGATAAGATACAATAAAGAACCTTGAGACCGAGAAATGAAGAGCCCTGACTCCTTCTTCAAGCACTGGGCTGGGAAAAGAGACTTTCCAACTTTTCTCGGGGTCACTGACCAGCTAGAGACCCCGACACATCCAGTTTTTTGGGATCGGGGAAGATGGGGCCTGCAAAGGACAGGTGAGGACAGGGCCTGAAGTGAACAAACACTCGTTGAGCCAAAAGGGGTTTATGAAAACAATGCTGTATTTGGGACATACAATGCTGGTAAAGTGATCCCTGCTCCTGAGCAATTCCAGCCCCTGGAGCAGGGGGATGCCCAGCCCCAATGACTCTCCCACTGTCACCACTTTCCTTGGGCYGGGCAGGGCGTGGGTGACAGACATTCCATGGCCTGGACACAACGTGGGGAAAGCAGCTTTGTGGAAAAGCGTCCTAAACTTGATATCCTTGTTTATCTCTTCCCAGGCCCTGCTGGCCCCTCGAGATAAACAGGTGCCAGTGCTTGCGATTCCCAACAGCCGCTCCGCTGCCGGAATAATTCCAAAAGGAGGTTGTGTTTACGTGGGGAGTTATTCCTGCCTCCCTTCAGGGCTGGAGCATCCCTGTGGCAAATGGGCTGGGAGTGGACACAGCCCCAGGACCTGGAGTTGCTCCAAACTGGCTTTGGATGCTTCCAGGGATGGGGCAGCCACGGCTTCTCTGGAAATCCAGTGCCAAGGCCTCACCACCCTCACAGGGAAGGATTTCTTCCCAATATCCCATCTAACACTGTCCTCTGGCAGTGGGAAGCCATTCCCTGTGTCCTGGCATTCTGTCTTTTATCCAAAGTCCCTCTCCAGCTCTCTTGGGGCTTCTTTAGGCGCTGGAAGGGGCTCTGAGGTCTCCACTGAATCTTCCCTTTTCTCCCAGACTGTCTCCATCCTCTGGAGCAACTCCTTGGCTTTGTTTGCTTCCCTCATTTTCTGGACACATCCAAGACATTCCAGCCCCTTGGACTCATCAATAACTTAAACCTCAGGGTCCCATGCCTGGATTTTATTTTCCTTTATTTCCCTTTTTCCGCACTCTCCCTGCCTAGTGGGATCCCTGCTCCTTCTCCCTGTCCTGGCCCAGCTCTCTCGTGCCTTGGCTTAGCACAGGGAATCCTCAGCTCCTCTCCTGGGAGCTCCCAGCATTGCTGTCATTCCCTGAGGGAACACTGTGCCCTGCTCCAGGGCTGTTTAGTGTCTTGAGTTAGAGACATTCCTGAATGGAACGTCCTTAATTCCCACACAGATGCTGCAGGAGCAGCATCAAGCTCAGCAGTAAAATGTAGTGAAGAATTCCAGAGTGAAATCGAGATGGGAAACCTCTGCTGCTGCTGGGCTGGAAATCTCCAGCCTGGAGTTTCCCTGGGCTTTTTAATGGAAGCAGGAGCTTGTTTTATGTTGGTTTATGGCATGGGCTCTGAAGTGAAGCTGGGATCAGTTCTGGAATTCTGGGATCAGTTCTGATTCCAGAAAGACAGGAGGATTTGGAGCATATCCAGAGAAGGGAATGGAGCTGGGGAAGGGTCTGGAGCAGCAAGGGGCAGCTGGGGGAGGACTCAGCCTGGAGAAAAGGAGGCTCAGGGAGGACCTTTTCACTCTCCACAACTCCCTGAGGGTGGAATCAGATGGGGATCAGGCTTTTTTTTTATTCCAGGGATTAAGGGACAGGACTACAGGAAGCAGCCTCAAGTTGTGCCAGGRAAGTTTTAATTCGRATATTGGGGAAATGTTTTTCATGGAAAGGATTGTAAAGCATTGGAATGGGCTTCTTGGGGGAGTGGAGAAGGCACATCCCTGGAAGTGTCCAAAAAATGTGTGGATGTGTGGATTTGGCACTTGAGGACAGGGATTGGTGGTGCACTTGGTGGTGGTGCTGGGCTGAAGTTTGGACTTGATGGTCTTGGAGCCCTTTTCCAGGTTTCAGTTCCATGATTCCAGACTTTGCTCTGTGTTATTCCTCTTGCTCTCACTCTCTGCCTTGACCCTGTGCCTGACAGCAATGGTTGGGAATTTGGACATGGAATTTGATTTCTTTTTTGGAGTATCCCAGAATCACAGAGTGGTGTGAAATGGGAGTGACCTTCAAGACGATCCAATCCCACCCCCTGCCATGGGCAGGGACAACTTCCACTATCCCAGATTGCTCCAAGCCCCATCCAGCCTGGCCTTGGACAATTCCAGGGATCCAGGGTCAGCCACAGCTTCTCTGGGAATTCCATTCCAGCTCCTCACCACCCTCAAAGGGAAGAATTCCTTCCCAATATCCCATCTATCCCTGCCTTGTGGCAGTGGRAAGCCATTCCCTGTGTCCTGTCCCTCCAGTCCTCATCCAAAGTCCCTCTCCAGCTTTCTTGGAGCCCTTTAGGCACTGGAAGGAGTAATTCAGATTTATTCTTGGKTTTTTTTTATTTCATTCCTTAACAAGTTCCCAGGTTTTTCTGGATTTCTGATCACACATGGTAGGAAACATCAATTCCAATTTTTTTTTTGCCATGTTATTCCATCCCCACAATTCCCAGCCAGTTTTCCCTTTCAACTGAAAGGACATTTTGCTCTTTGTTGCATTTCCATTAATGGATTCTCACCATGGATCCACTTCCAATCGCGTGTCAGTCACTGTTTGTTCCGAAGGGTTCATTCCACACTAAGTGGTGTCGGAAAAGACTTTTCCCTTCCCATTCCATCCTCTTAAAACCCAATCCTGGACATCACAGCGGCCACTTTGGCTGTGCTGACACTTCCTTTGTCCTGTCCCCTCTTCCCAGGGATCTTAGTGCACATTCCAGGCTGCCTCATTCCCTAATGCTTTTCTTTTTCTCCTTTAAATATTCATGGGAGCAGAGTGGCCTGGGTTACTTAATGGAGCAGCATTATCCTTGGAATTCAGAGCAGGAGTGTGCTTGTTGTCAATATGTTTTAAAAACTTTTCCCAAATCTTGAATCCTGTAGGATTGAGGTATTTTCCCAATTTTTAAGTGAATTCTGGAGTTGATGGTTGTGAATGTCCTGTGTTGGGAGGAGGAGAAATTCCATAAACTTCCAGTTTCTCACTAGACAAGGATGTATTATCCTATAAAAAGGATCACTGACATTCCTGAGGGATTTTTAGTGGGTGGCTTTTCCTCTAAAACGTGGATAAGAAGCACTCAGAAAGAATTTAGAATCACAGAGTAATGGAATGGTTTGGATTGGAAGAGACCTTAAAGATCATGGAATTCCAACTCCTGCCATGGGCAGGGACAGCTTCCACTATCTCAGGTTGCTCTGCCCCCCATACTGCTTGGAATTTTGGCTTGAGTCAGGATTTGCAGCTCCAGGTGCTCCTGGATATCCTGTGGATTACTGAAGAGTAAAATAAAGGAATGCCAGAGATTTTTCAGGGAATGGTTTTTTCCTTCCAGCTTTGCCAACCAGTCAGCTTCCAGTTCATTCAGGTCACTGGTGGGATGAGGGCCGGAAGTCTGGCTCTCCTGCTGCTTCAATATTCCATGTATTTAGGAGATGGTTCCTGACACATGGCCTGGGGAGAGTAATTGGATGTGGCAGCTGAGCGAAAAAGGCTGGATGGGATTTTTCCTTCCAGAGTGTGTGTGGATGGATGAAGTTTGGGGTGTTTTGTTTTATTTTTATTTATGGAAAAAATAAAGGGAAACAAAACAAATTCCCGCAAAACCGCCAGCAAAATCAAAACTACTGGGATCCAATGGGGATTCAGCCAAGACAGTGGGAGACAGGAGGGATTTCTTTTTCCAGTTCTGGAATTTCTGGTGGCCTAGAAAGGGGTTTACCATTTGGAAATAATCTTAAATTGGAATATCAGCAATCCCTGGAATCCCAGGGAATGTCCTTTAAATCCATTTAGAGTTGATTAAAACCAAAGAGTCTTTCTGTAACCTTGGGATAAATGATTTTACTGCTATTCCTGTGGGTTTTTTTTGCTTGAAGATGGGAGCAGGTCTGGGAAAAAGAGGTCTGGGGAAAAAACCTTTGGCAGATCCCAGCGCTGTGGGATCTGGGCAAAAATCCCACCTATTGGGCAGGAATTCTTCCCTGTGAGGGTGAGGAGTCCCTGGCTCAGGTTTTGCAGAGAAGCTGTGGTTGTCCCATTTCTTGAAGTGTTACAGTACAGGTTGGATGGGTCTTGGAGAAATCTGGGATAGTGGAAGGTGTCCCTCACCATGTCAGGGGGGTGGGATGGGATGAGCTTTAAGGTCCCTTCCAAAGCATTCCAAGATTCTGTTCCCTGTGCTCTCGCTCCCTCCTGGGTGTGGCTGGTGATCCTTTAGGTCCCCATTCCTGTAGGATYGGAGTGGTATGGGGAGATGAAGCACAAGAAAATGGGGAGAAAATCAAAAGGGTTTGGAGATGGCAGAGGGAAGTGGATGAGGGCCAAAGAAATAATGGAATCATTGAGGTTGGAAAAGGCCTCTAAGATCATCGAGTCCAGCCATTAACCCAGCACCAGCCCGTGTTCCAAATTCCACATCCAGACGTTTTTTGAACCCTTCCAGGGATTGTGATTCCACCACTGCCCTGGGAATGCCATGCCAGTGCTTGTCAACTCTTTCAATGGAAAAATTTTTCCAAGTTGGACCTCCCCTGGTGCAACTTGAGGCCATTCCCTCCCATCCTTGTTCCCTGGGAGCAGATCTCAACTCCCACCTGGCTCCACCCTCCTGTCAGGGAGTTGCAGAGTGAAAAGGTCCTTCCAACGCCTCCTTTTCTCCAGGCTGAGCCCCTTTCCCAGCTCTCTCAGCTGCTCCTGGTGCTCCAGACCCTTCCTGGCTCCATTCCCTTCTCTGGGACTCGCTGACCTTAGAGGGCTTTTCCAACCTTACTGACTCCATGAAAAAGAGGGACTCAGGGTCAGTGCTGGGAAGAGCTGGATCAGTGAGAAAGATGCTGAAGATATTTTGTGACCAGGATTTTAAGGAATGAGAGGAATCCTGGAGTTGCCACCTTTTTCCCTCAGGAGTGATGAAGGGATCCAGGTGGAAAGGAAAAGCATCAAAGCCTGGCTTGTTTTTCCTCCCCTCCAGTTTTCTCCGAGTTCGGAAAGTTTATTTCTGAGGGAGAAGAGTGGAGCAGCTTTTTTCCAGCCTGGAGTGGTGTTAATTGGTTTTTGTTTGAAATATTTACRGGATGGGAGCATCAAGGATGAGCTGCTCTCCCTCTAAGTGGCCTTGACAGGTGACATTCCCTGGCAGCTCCAAGTCCCCACGGTGCAATCGGGTGGATTTGAGAAGTGCTGACTCTCCAAATAAACCAGGTTTATGGATTGGCCTCAGTCTTGTCCTAAGTCTTGTTTTCTTCTGGATTTCATGAGAATTTTGTGTGGACTGGTTGTGGTTTGGGATCTTTGGAAGTTTATTTGTCCAGTTTGATTTGTCTAAAATACGGTGCTAAAATCATAGAATTTAGGGAAAGGTTTTAATCTGGGAAGCTGGATCTGAGGATTAGTGGGGTCTCACTATCCCAGCACAAGGAGAAGGTGTGGTTTTAGGGACTGGAATGTGTTTGGAATGTGGGGTGGCCCCGGAAACAGCTGGGAAGTACCAGAGGGTCACAGTGAGCCAGAGCTGTGTCTGTGACWGCAGATCTGCACCTGGAAATGTGGGAATCTCTTGGAAAAGGGTGTTAAAGGAATCTGTGCTCTATCATGTATCGTTTTGGCCTTTTCCAGGCCAGGTTGGACAGGACTTGGAGCAACCTGGGATAGTGGAAGGTGTTGCTGCCCATGGCACAGGAGTTGGAATGTGATGACCTTGGGGTGCCTTCCAACCCAAAACCATTCCATGATTCTGTGAATTTTTATTTTTTTCCCTGTGGAACGTTTTTGTCCTGGAGTCTGCAGAGGAAGTGTGTCCCTTCTCCAAGAGAAGTGTGTCCCTTCTGCCAGAAATCTAAAAATTGAGAGACTTGGCTGGAGGGATATCCTTGGAGCAAACTTCCCTGTGTGTCCACCAGGATATTTCTTTCCTGTGCTCTTGTGCTGCCCGTGTTGTTTCCAGCCCCTGGGAAGCTGCTGTGTGTATCCAGCACGTTCCTCTGGAATGTGGTAACCCCATTCCTTGGGAATACAATTTGAGCTATGACATAATCCCTGGAGCAAGTGAGGAGCCATTAGCAGCTTCTTCCTTACGGCAGTTGGTGGAGCGGAGCTGTGCCTTGGGATTCTGCTCATTCCTGGGTATTTTCTCAGGCTCCAAACTCCAACAGGTGGCACCCGAGAATGACTGGGCAGGGAATTCTGTTTTAAATCATTCAGCACCTTGGAATGGCTTCCCCTGTTTGTCTGAATTATAGCACTGACCTCCAGGATTCCTTAGGAATATGCCCTTAATCGTCTCCATGCAATGGGAGAATCCCAATCYGGAGCGTGATGTTATGTGTATCCCATCTGCTATCCAAAGGATCCCATCTTGGGAAAGGGAAAATTGGGATAAATGAGAAGGAAAAGGAGCTTGAGGTGGTCCCAGCTTGGATTACAGCTGGATCACAATTGTTGGMAAACATTTACGGAGGAGATCCGGGACCATGTGGAGTTCAGCACATTCCGGGGCCTATCTCCCGAGATGACACGTCCTACAGTCCTTAAAATCTGTTGGGATGTGGATGTGATCTGTGGCTGAGCATCTCCTCTCTTTTCCCAGCTTTCCCTTTGAAAATTTGGGGTAAAAATTAAATAATTAGGGATGTTAATGAGAGATCTTGGAGCACTTAATAGAAAGAGCTGCTGGTGTGGGAGTGGGAAAAAAGGACTGGAAGGAGCAAAGCTGGTGTTTCCCTTTCTAACTGGGAATTAGGGAACTGTTGGATTGATGTGGCCAAAATGCTGCTTTTCCYAGCTGTTCCTGCTGCCAGGCAGTCACTTTCCTGGGATTTTCTCTGAATTTCCATGTCTAGAAGCAAATACATGTTTGAATTCCGTGAAAATCTGTGCTCAGTCCTTCATCATCCCCTTCCTGTGGGATTTTTGGTTGCTTCTTCCACAGCTCTAGAGAAAGGGACAAGATGAGATGGTGGTTTGGAAGTTTATCCCTGAAATTCTTGAATGTTGAGTCCTGAGAGAATGGGAATTGCATGTGGGAAGTAAAAAGCTAAGGTGRAAGTCAAGGAAGAGAGAAAAATTTTATATCCACCTGTGGGATGTTCCTGGTATCCTGGTCATGGAGCATCACTTGGAGCCAGCATGGAAAACAAGRGTTGGGAAGCAGCAGCATCTCCACAATTCTCCCTCCTTGCTGTCTCCAGGAGCTCCTTCCAYGGGTGAAACAAGAGGGAATGGATTAAAAATTCCATAATTAGCACAGCCAGGGCTCTGCTCCAGGCTGCAGCCGGCATTAATTAGTTATCCCAACAATTATGGCATTGTTAGGAAAAATCAACTCRTTCAAGCTCTTTGTTTTGGATTTGTTTGGCACCTCCTGGGATGGGATCCTGGACAATRACTGCGGGATGCTGAGCAGCTGCCAGTGGAGTGATCCCATTAAAATACGGAGATCTCATCTCCGATTCAATTCCGGCTCCAAAGAATATCCTGGGAAGTCGTTTTGTTGCTCCCAAGAGCATCTCCAGTTCCAGTGTCACGTTGTCACCCCTTGGAATAGGCTGAGTTATTGCTGTTGTTATTTAAGGAGAAATATTAATGGAGCATTTCCTTTTAATCCCATAACTCTTCCTTATTTTGCCTACCGTAAACCTGCTTTTCCTTCTGCTCTTCCTTGCAGCATTCCCTGCTGGATTTCAGTGCAGGAGCAGGAAATTCACCCCTCTAAAGTGCACTTTATTATCTTTATTTGCTCTCAGATTCTGGGTCACTGCTCCCTTCCCTCCCTGATACTTCCTGGGGACAAATGAATCCTTATTGTTCAGCAGCTCTTGGGAATTGTTGGGAATGCTCCAAGTATTTTATACCTGTAATGGAAAATAATAAGTGCTGCTTTCCTGGGTTTTTGTGGGATTTCAGGGAATTTTTATGCAGTGGAGGAGTAGAGGTTAAAGTAGTGATTCCTGTGATTCTTTGGAATGCTGCTGATTGCATTGCAGCCAAGCTTTGACATTGGGAATATTCAGCATTTGTGGGAATATTTGGGTCCGGATTTGATCCTGTGAACAAACCTCCTGTGAATAATTGTCCTGATKTAGTAAAATTTAGGATTTATTTCCAAGTGGCAGTTTGGCAATCCAGGAATATAAAGCCCTTCCTCATCCACAGGATGGGCAGAGGATGGTTTGGGAATTTTGAAGGTTATTCTGTTCCAACCCCTGCTGTGGGGAGAGACGCCTTTCACTATCCCAGGCTGCTCCAAGCCCCACCCAGCCTGGCCTTGGACACTTCCAGGGRTCCAGGGTCAGCCATAGCTTCTCTGGGAATTCCRTTCCAGCTCCTCAACACCCTCACAAGGAAGAATTCYTTCCCAATGTCCCATCTATCCCTGCCCTCTGGCAGTGGGAAGCCTTTCCCTGTGTCCTGGCACTCCATTCCTTATCCCAAGTCCCTTCCAGCTCTCCTGGAGCCCCTTTAGGCACTGGAAAGTGTTCCAAGGTCTCTCTGGAGGTTTCCCTTCTCCAGGTGAACATTCCCAGCTCTCCCAGCCTGGTTCCATCCCTTGGAGCATCTCTGTGGTGTCCTCTGGATTTGCTCCAGGATACCCACGGATTGGGATGGAGCTGGAATTAGAACCAAGATTATCACCCCACATCCCGTGGTCCTGGGAAGTCCTTGGGCTCAGTCGGCCCAGAAAGGGCTGGAATGATCCACCTCCATGGCTGTGATGCTCCAGGATATTCTTGCATCCAATTTTTCCGTGTAACAGGAATATTTGCATGTGTGAAGTGCCAGAGTGCAGGTACAGGGAAGTGTAGGAGAGGAAAGATTATTCTCTTTACTTTAGGATTACTTAGAGGAGTTGGAATTCCTGCTAATTAAGACTTAATTCCCCCCTGTGCTATTCCAAATATTATTATTTTCCAATGGAGGAAAATTAATGGAATTTTTCTGTATCCATGAACAGAAAAGAACATTCCAAGAGCATCCTGCAGATTTGTGAGGTGACACTTGTGGTTCTTATTCCTTTGAGTGACATTTGCGCATCTCCAGAGATTGTCTCATCCCTCAGCTCCAGAATCAGCCCATGGAAAAGGAACCAGGAATGTCCTGAGCTGCTCCTTTCCAGGGCCGTGCCTTGGGTTTGACTCCTGGAAGTTGGTTTCGGCAGGCTGCGGAAATATTCCYGCTGAAATCCTTAATGAAAACACCTGTTCCGAGTCATCATCTTTTCCCTTTTCCGTCTCTTGTGTCCATATATAACAGCAGGAGTGATGAAAATTCCCAATTAGCTGCCTGTGAGAAAACAAGGCAATGCCAGCTGTGAGCAAGCCACTTCTCYCTCCCTGGGGATAGAGTAACCTTATCCCATTCCCAACTTTCCTCCCAATACTCCCAAGCKGGGGGGATCACTTGTGAGGGAGAAGAGGGAGACGGCGCACGAGGAAAAAGGGGAAAACTGGGAACAAGAGGAACTCCAACCACGGGTTTGTCCTGATGTACCGGATCTATCTTTACCCTCCTTGGCTCGGGACAGCCCTTGGATTTGTAGAGTCCCTACGGAAACATCCAGCTTGGCATCCGACTCACGCCAGGAACGTCGGGCCTGGCTCGGCCCGCGCTCCGCGGCCTCGGGAAGCTCCTCGCTCCTTTCACAGGTGCCTTTCCAATTTTAAGATTTGGTTCGGATGCGTCGAATTGATGGGATTCGTCATGGAAAGCTCCGGGCAAGATGTGATTCCCGTGAATTAAAAAAGCATCCCGAGCTGGAGAGGGTGGGAGATCAGGGGCTCTTGAGGCCAACAGGGAATAGTGTGGGATTCGATTCCCAACACCTCCCAGGGTAATTTTTGCAGATGATCTCATCCTGATTCTGTTGTTGATTTGCCACTTGGCTCCTCTGATTCCTTGTGGATTGACCCCCCTTCCCTCATCATCTATCATTCCRTAAGGGCTGGGAAGGAGTTGAGGAGGTGATGGGAGATGGGTGTTGTTGCTGTGCTCCCTTCTCCTTTTCCTGGGGTAAAATCCCTGCTCACTGTCAGCCCTCACCTTCCTAAAATCCTGGAGTAGTTTGGATTGGAAAGCACCTTAAAGCTCATCCACTTTCACCCCCTGCCGTGGGTAGGGACACATTTCACTATCCCAGGTGCTCCAAGCCCCATCCAACCTGGCCTGGAAAATTGCAGGGATGGGGACTGCACAACTTCTCCAGGTTCCTGTGCATCTCCCTCAAAAAGAAGAGCTGGTGGTGGGAAAAATCCCTGGAAGTTGTGTCACCATTGCATCCAATCCCAGAGCTCCTTTTTCCTTTCTTCCCCTTGAATGCAGTGGCAGGACGCAGGGAATGGCTTCCGACTGTCAGAAAGCAGGCGTTAGATGGGAAATTGGGAAGGAATTCCTCCCTGGAGGCTGCTGAGGGGCTGGAATGGAATTCCCAGAGAAGCTGCCCCATCTCTGGAAGTATTCAAGGCCAAGTTGGATTTGGCTTGGAGCAACCTGGGATAATGGAAGGTGTCGATGTCCATGGCAGGGGTTGGAATTCCATGATCTTGAAGGTCCTTTCCAACCCMAACCATTCCATAATCCTGTAATTTGGAGTCTGGATGTTCCAGTCTGGCTCTGGTACCACCTTGCTCCCCGCTGTGCCAAGAACTTCCTGGGCGCCACTTCCCAAAGGTTTTATTCCAATACACACCCACAGCTGCAAATCCCCTTTCCCTTTTTTTTTTTTTCTTCCCCTTGGACCTTTCCCAAATGTCCCAAACAAATGGGAAGCTCCCGGGTCAGAATCTGCAGCTGTCCCTGAGCTCAGGCTGGTGGTGAAACAAGTGGGGTGGGGTTTATTTCCCCTCCCCTTTTCCTGCTGGGAATGCCACAGGGCTGGATAATTCCAGGTGTCTGATTAGCCACGCTTAATTAAGAGCCACAGATCTTGGAACGAGCCTGGTGGAGTCAGCTGAAGGAAGCCTGGAGGGAAGGCTCAGCTTGTTCCCTGTGGGAATGTCAGCTCCAGGCTACCCAATGCTTTGGGATTGCTATGTCCTGGGAATCTTCCCAGTTCCACGGTTTTGTTGGAATAACCAGTTGGGAAAGGTGTCCTGGGAGCTTGGGGAAGTAGCAGAGTTGGAGGAGGACATTCCCGTGCCCCATGGGAGGCAAGGTTTGGGGTTTGGGATTTTGGATTTGGGATAAACCAGGGCTGCTGCCTTGTGCAAAATCTGGGATTTTTGGCTCCTTAAATTCCACCAGGAAAACACTCCCCCCCCACCCCCCTTCTTCCAGACAGTTCCTTTAAAGAGGAGCAAACATCCCCCTCCTCATCTGTGGATGCTCCTCGAGCTCTGTCCCCTGTTGGGATATTCCCTTTCCATCCCTTTCCCGGCGTGGATCCTTCACCTTGGCAGCTCCCTGAGGCAGGAGCAGCCTTTTCCTTGTATTTCTGTGCCTCATTGACTCCCATCTGTTCCCATTCTCTGGCTTCAAACCTATTCCTTTTGGCTTTTCCCTGTTTTCCCCCTTCCCGTTTAATCGTAGCTGTGTTGTTGGACTCAGCATTTTCCCAGCGCTGAAATGCGGAAAGAGATTTGGGAATGGGAGATGGGTGTGTGAATGATCTCCCCCTGAGGCTTTGAGCAAGACCACAACCCAAAGGAATCCTTTTGGGATGATTTTTAGGGATAACTGGACTCAGCCCAGCTTCCCTGGAGATCTTAATTCCATGTGTATCGCTCCATCAAAATAAGAAGGGATCTCTTCCCTGTATTCCTTGGTTTGGGTTAGATTTTTTCCCCTGTATTCCTTGGTTTGGGGTTTAATTACACCAATTTTCCAGTTTGAAAGGAAAATTTGAGAGGATAAAATTTGAAGCCTGTACTGCAAAGTTTAAAATTCCTGGATGCATTTCTCCCTTTCTTTTCCAATTCTTTACAAAGCATATTCAGGCACAGGTGTGGAATAAATTGATTTTCCTTCCATCTTTTTCCGGTTGGGATACGGAGAAGCAGGATCTGACACCAGGACCTGCTGTGGTACCCTCTAGGGGGCACGATGCCTCTGCTGTTTTTCCGGAGAAAGGATTTTTTTCCCATAGGGAAAAACGAACTGAGAGTTACAAGAAGCAGCAAAATATCCKTGTGTTCAGCAGGAATTGTAGCCGGGCCGGAGCTGCTTGGAATTTCCCCGGCAGTGTTGCCCTGCCTTCATTTTTGTGGGACTTTCRGGGTAAATTTGGGTTTAATCCCTAATTCTGCCCTTCAGTCCCAAATAAAGTGAGGCGTATCCCAGCTCCTCTTTAGTTTAACCCTCTGGGGTCTTCATGAATCCTAGATAATTTGGGATATCCTGGATAAGCTGTGAGGTGCAAGAATTAAATTTAAACACCGTGTTKTTTTTTTTAACTCCTTCATTCCCACTATTCATGAACTATCAGGAGTGAGAGCGAATAAGATGCTGAGAAAATTATGCTCTGTAAAAAACCCCTTTGGGAATAAATCCTGTTTTCCAGTGCTCCTGTAATTACCTTTTCCCACTCCGTGTGGGATTCCTGCCTTAGGGACAGAGCTGGGGTTGCTTTTTTTGCTGCCTCTGGGATGTTTCCCACATGGATCCGATTCCTGTCTCGTTAATTGATTCCCAAGAATGGTRAGTTAACTGGGAATTTTTTATTGCATCAGATTATTTTATTTCCCTGCCTTCCCAAAACTTTTGCCCTGTCCTTAGCCACAATTAAYTAATTATTCGCTGCTTTAATTGCTCCACAAGGGGAGGGAATGGGGTGCCATCACCTCCGGACCCTCTGGAGCAGAACAAGAGCGCAAAAGGCTCCGTCGGAAAATCAAATCCATCTTTTCCAATCGGTCCCTGCCGACCTGGATTGTCTTGGATTTTCTGGCAAAGAGCTTTGTGCCAGAGTGACCAAATTAAGGAGTGAGGGGATCCCTATAAAGGATAAAAATGGGATGTACATCCCTGGCTTTTCACGGACAAAAATTCAGGGTTTTAAAAAATCCCAAACTACCTTCAGTTATAATTTGAGTAAATGGGAACATTCCCTTTTTTTATGACATAAAATTCCTTGTGCAAAATTAAAAAAGACCTCCAAATTCTCATTTTTCCATTAAGCATCCTCATGCTGGAAATTTTTTTTTCCCCTTTTTCCTCTCTTTTATACATATCCAGGAGGATTTTGTTCCGGAGAGGGGAATGTTGAGACACAAGCTCCGTGCTGGAACTCCGCTCCAGCCCGTTCCTGCTGCATCTGCTTCCCTCTGCCTCATCCTTCTCCACTTTTCCTGCTGGGTCAGGATTTTTCCAGCTCGTAATCATTCCAGCAGATGGTGGGATAAAGGGATGCTGACCAGGAAATTACCTGGGAGTCAGGAGCAGCGGCACCTTTRTGTCACAGAGTGCCAAAAATCTGTTTTCAGCACGGCTGGGCTTGTCCAGGGTAGGCACAGATTTATGGAAGAGTGGGAGAAGCTCTTCAGCTCTTTTCTGGGTATCAGGATAAGGGTTTTTTTTTGGGAAAAGGCTGAATTGGTGATTTAAACCTGCTGTGGTGGTGATTTAAGGTGGGGCTTGGTGATGTCCTGCAAAGTTTCCACAGAGAGAATTGGCTGCTCCTGTGACTTGAGGCTCCTGGAATTTCGTGTTGGAGAGTGGGATCTCCRGGAAATTCCTGGTGGAGCAGAGGGCAGAACCTTTGGGATTTGTTGTCCAGTCAGGAAAACTGGGCTATCCTGTAGATTCAGGCATTTGGTGTTTGGTGTAGGAGGGTGGGATCTCCAGGAGATTCCCATAAAAACAAGGCAGACCCTTTGGGATGTATTGTCCCGCCAGGAAAACYGGGTTCTCCCATGTTTTGAGGCTCCTGGTGTTTGATTTAGGGAAATTGGATTTCTGGGAGATTCSTGGAAAAGCAGGCAGAACCTTTGGGATGTGTTGTCCAGCCAGGAAGACTGAGCTGTCCTTGGGTTCAGGCATTTGGTGTAGGAGAACGGGATCTGCAGGAGATTCCCAGAGGAGCAGGGCAGACCCTTTGGGATGTGTTGTCCTTCCAGGGAGCACATTTCTCCCAGGATTTTACCACCCAAAAAGAGGGAAGTGGGAAACCATATAATTCCATAAGATGAATCCCTTCCTTCCTCCTGCCTTGTGCCGCTTTTTAAGGAATATCAACGGGGCAGGTGCTGCTTTGGGAATACAAAGCTCCACTCCCATTTTCCCACTGCCGTCCCCGGAGCTCAGGAAGTATCTGGTAAATCAGACACTCCCGGCTCACTCCATCCAATAATGAAGTGGGAATGAACTCTGGAAAAGGGAAGGGGGGAGAGAGGGGGATGAACTCCCCGGAGATTGATGGGATGTGCTGACGTCGGGGCCCAAACACGACCATCTCACTTTTCCAAGCAATCCATCTGGAGCTTCGGTGATCTGTCATCCCGGTGAGCTGGGAAATTCGTTAGGAGACTTGGAAAAGAGCTCCCACCTTTGTGGTTTTTCCGGACGCTCCCTCCCTCCCTTCGGGAAAGAGTTGAGAGGGGGATGCAAAGAAATCTTAGGAGCTTTTTCCCGAGATTCTTGAGGGTGTTAAATTGGTGGCACAGGAATTTAAGGGGGCTTAAACACTTGGATAAATCAAAGAATTCCTTGATATTTGGTTTATTAAAAATTGGTTTATTCCGGATTTTTTTTTTAAGCAGGGCCATAATGGAGAATGGGAAGGAGATTGCTTAGGATTTAGGGCAGTCAAGGAAGTGTTAAAGCAGTTTGGGAAGGAAAAAAGATGATTTGGGAAATTTTTTTGAGTTTTATCCTTGTTGATCATTCTGTCTGCTATAAGAAGAATCTATTTGTCATTCTGCTTCCTGGTTTTCTTGCTTTTTAATGAGGAAAAGTCGCATGTTGAGGGCTGTGTTAAAAAATTCCTCTGAGGTATCCTAAGGGAAGACCAAAGTATTCCCCTTTGTGCTCACTCCTGCCTGGATTTGCATCAGAATTAATCCCAAATTCCATGTAATGATCCAGATTAACCACTTCTTAAATGGAGAGAGAGCAATTCCTTGAATCTGAGACCTGGGATGTGACAGGGTGTAAAACCCTTTTAAAACTGAATTTGAGATTTCCCTACAGGGAGTCGCAGGAGAATTAATCC
>JACDOX010000050.1:207049-307568 GCA_014549065.1 Cardinalis cardinalis
CCATGTAAGGATCCAGATTAACCACTTATAAAGCATGAAATTTTGGGAAGTGGAGAGCAGAGCAGTCCCTGGATCCTGAGACCCGTCCCTAGATTCTGACTTGGAATCTGGCCAGGGCTAAAGCTCTTTTAGACTTTAGCTTGAAGTTTTTCTGCATGGATTTAGTGAAATTCCATGGTAATGATCCAGATTATTAACCACTTTTTAAGGATGAATTTTGGGAATTGGAGGGCAGAGCTATCCCTGGATCAGTGATGATCAGTGGGATCAGTGCTGGGGCTGGGGCTGGTTTTATGGAAAAGGCCACACAGTCCTTGGTCCAGACTTCCAGCACGCAGTTGTTCCCAATCCAGAGGCACAGCTGGCATGCCATGGCCCTGTCCCAGCATCCCAGGATGTATTAATAGCCCCACAATTTGGGAATTCACGGCTGGACCGAAACCTGACTCCAGCCACTTTCCCACCCTGCACATGGACACAATTATCTTGGAGACTCCAACCATTTCCAGCGGCTCTGCTGGAAAAGTGCAGCTCTTTGGTTGACATCCTGCTTTTATCTTCTCTCCTGAATTCCTGGAGAAGGGATCAGGTGTTAATTGAAGGGAGGGAAATCCTGGGAAGTCAGGGCAGCACTGATGTCTCCTTTTCTTTGCCAACAAAATATCTTGGACACTRCCTCAGTTTCCCCACATGATTCCCTCCTTTCTAATCCTCCCACTTGGTGGCTCCCAGGAAGCTGCATGGAGAAAGGAATTTCTCCTTTCCATGAAAGGTGGTGGCTGGAGCCCTCAGGGACAAATCAATGTGGAGATGGGTGCAAATATCAGGTGGCAAAATGCAAAATCCATGAGATAAAATCAGGGAATCATTAAAGTTGGAAAAAACCTCAGGGAGCCCACTGAGTCCAAGTGTTCCCACARCATTTCCAAGGCCACCACTGACCATGTTCCCAAGCCACAGCCRCATGGATTTTAAATTCTTCCAGGAATGGGCACTCCACCACTGCTCTGGGCAGCTGTGCCAACGCCTGGCCATTTCTTCCATGAAGAAATTTTCCCAATATCCGACTTAAACCTCTCCTAGTGCTTCTTGAGGCTGTTTCCTSTCATCCTGTCCCTTGTTCCCTGGGGGCAGATCCTGATCCCACCTGGCTTCACCCTCCTGTCAGGGAGTTGCAGAGTGAGAAGGTCTCTTCTGAGCCTCCTTTTTTCCAGGCTGAGCCCCCTCCCAGCTCCTATTTGTATTCCAGAGGTTTTCCACAGAAATTATCCCTGTAAGTCCACCCTCATTCTCCTTTTTTCCCCCTGAAAATCCTGTAAATACCTTGAATCCCAGAAAGGTTTGGAATGGTTTTGAAAGGGACTTTAAAGACCACCTCATTCCAACTCTTTCCATGGACAGGGAGAGCTTCCACTAGACCAGGTTTCTGGGATTCCTTTTTGTGGGAGTAGGGAATAGAATATTTATGGAATAAACACACCCATGGTGTATTTTGGCAGTGGTGCTGTCATTGCTTTGCATTCAGTTTGCTGCAAATTCCTGATCCTGTGTCAATAATCACTTCGCAGTTCGTTATAAGTTTCCATCAGATAAATATTGATATTCCACTCCAACTTTATGGATAAACAACCTCCCTGGCTTCCATATTGTCCCAGGTTTTATGGATAGGAAAAAAATCAAAGGTGGTTTATGATTTGAAACAGCCTCGAGTTGGTTTGGGTTGTTTTATGTCCACTTGTGTTAATCAAGGGGAAGGTTTGGGATTTATTCCAGGAGAGGTTTTGGTGACATTTGAGGTATTGGATGCTGTTATCCATGTGGGAATCCAGAGGGATTCTGGGAAGAGGCAAATTAACAGAGAAGTTTGGAGTTTTGAGTGGGACATGGATATTTTTTCCCACCTGAGAGCCACTTTGGGAGTTTCTCGGGAGCCCGCGGCGCTGCTCGGTGTTTGTGTCACCCTCGGATCCGGAGGAGCTCCTGGAGGGGCTGGAAAATCTCTGGCTGCAAATGGAGCTCTGATGGAAGGCGCTGCTCCCAGGGTGCCTCTTCCTGTGTTCCTCAGGGCGGGAAGCAGATCCCACAGGCACCTCCCGTGTGATGTCTGCGCCCGGCAGGAAGGGAAAAAACTGGAGACAAAGGAGAAGAGGAGGTGTGCCGTGTGCTGCTCCTCTGGCTCTCCCCAGCCTCAAATTGCTCGGGGACATGGCACTGGCTCTGTGGATTCCTGGGAGCCACCACCCTGAAGGAAGCACTTATCTTCCCCTAAGAACTGAAGGATGTCTGGGGACTTTTCCTGCCACTTCTGGGACGTTCACAGGTACATCAAGAGGAGAAAATCAGCCTGGAGAAGCCTCTTCCTGAGGTTTGTGCTGAGCTTGGAGGAAGATTTTGCTTAGCTGATTGGCTTTTGTTATCCTCGAGGATGTTTAACCCCCTCTGGAAGATTTATTCCTTGGGCTGGAGCTGGTRGGAGGAGGAGTTGGGGGGACACTGGGGACAGCACATGTTGAGTTCCTGGTGAAAAGCAGTTGGAACATGTAATCCCAGAAATAAGGATCTAAAGCTGTCCCAAAGGCACATSATGAAGGGCCTGGAGGGGAAAAACCTGGAGGAGAAGAGGGAAGAATTAYTGGGATCTTGAGTTTCCTCAGGAGTGGCAGCTCCMATCTCTGCTCTCTGTGACCATGGCCAGAACCTGAGGGAATGGCTGGAAATGTGTCAGGGAAGGYTTATGTTGGGTRTCAGGAAAAGGTTCTTCCTCCAGAGGATGATGGGTGCTGGGACAGGATCCCCAGGGAATGGTCACGGACCCAAGGCTGCCAGAGCTGTTGGAAAGGGCTCTCTGGCACAGAAGGGGATTTTTTGGGATGTTYTGTGTGGGGCCAGGAGTTGGACTCGTTAATCTTTGTGGTTCCCTTCCAACTCAGGATATCCTATGAAAAACCAGAGGGTATTTTGGCTTGTGGAAAAATCCTTTTGGCCCTTAAGTCTATTCCCTGTCAGGCACAACTATCCCAGGAATATTTTAATGTGAGATTCAGTAATTTTCTGCCTCGAACRCCTTAAAACCTGTGGTAAAATCACCACCTGCTCAGCTATTTTCTCCTCAAGCCCATCTTTTCTACGAGCATCTGATTCCCAAGTTCTCAGCTTTTTTYCCCCTCCTGTTAATTATTATAATTACTTTTAAAACCTGGCCCCTGATTAGGCACTAGGTGGACACGGTGGCTGGGTTTTATTGCAGAACCTGCTCCTGCTCAAGGAGTTATTTTTGCTGAAGGCTCCCCCGGAATTGCTGAGTCAAGACAACGCTTTGATGGGATAAACATCTTCCCTCTCCCTTCTGTTCAGACCCTGGAGCCCCATTTGCCTGAGTAAAGACGTTGAGTTTCTTGGAATGCAGCTCCTGTTAAAGGAGCCCTGGAGCAAACACAGCRAGCTCTTGCTGTAATTTAAGAGTTTATCCCAAATTCATGAACCATAGACCCAAATTYGGGGGCTGGAAGTTGCTTCCTCGTCTTGACCATGTCTCTTCCAAGACCTGCAGGTGGGTTTGAATTCCCCCTGATCTTGGAGCTGGTCAGTGATTTCCTCATGGAAACACCACCTCAGAGCCACTGGTGGTCGCCTGCYCCTAATGTGGCTTTTCCAGAAGGGTTTGGCCACAAGGTCAGCGCTCAACTGCTCAACGGAACCATTCCTGATGGATGCACGGAGAGGTTTCCAGGGGGGAGCACGTGGGGTTTACACAGAAATAGTCGCTCATCCGACTGAATCGTTAATGCCCGTTGCCCGCRGAGACTAATTAATGAGAGCTGCAGCTGTTTTGGGAAGCACTTTGTGGGGATTACAGCACGGGCTGGAGGAGCTCTCGGAGTGTGAAACATTAGGAAAGGCGTTTTGTGCCGCTGCGCTCCGAGGAGTTAAGGGAAGGGGGGGGAGTTGTGGGGACAGAGTTTTCCAAACTGTTTTCTTGGAGATGGTTTGAGTTTGGCCAAGCAACGGGATGTGAGCAGTGGCAGCATGGCTTTGGTGGGGACACGTCAGGAACCCTGGGGGAGAAAGGTTAATAGGGTGTCCCTGCTGCCTTTCCCTAAAATCCTGCTGCCTTTTCCATGTGCTCCTGTGGGAACTGGGGCAGCTGGGGGGGGTGTTGGTGCTTTCCTTTGTCACTTTGGTGGGTCTGAAGAGCTTGTGGGAAAGACCTCAGGTTTTTTGTTGTCCAGAGAAGGGAGTGGAGCTGGGAAGGGTCTGGAGCACCAGGAGCAGCTGAGGGAGCTGGGGGCCTCAGCCTGGAGAAGAGGAGGCTCAGGGRGGACCTTCTGGCTCTCTACAACATCCTGCTCCAAGCCCCATGTCCAAACTGGACTTCAACAAGTCAGCCACAGCTTCTTGGGAATTCCATCYCAGCCCTTCCCCACCCTCCCAGGGAAGAATTCTTTCCCARTATCCYGTCTAACCCTGCCCTCTGGCAGTGGAAACCCTCTACCCCATTGTGCTAAAATTGTGCAATACAAGATTTCCTTTATTTCTCCTTTTGAATTTTCCAGTGGTTTTATTTGGTCATTTAATTTATGTATCTTCATTTACATAAGATCAAGTTTTCCTGCACTTGGGACATAAATTCTCCAAGACCATGGATCACTTCGGGTTAATGTAAAAGAAAATATTAGGACACTTTGTAAAGCCTTGGTTTTGTGGAACTCCTAAGCCATCTTGGAAATCTTTGATTCCTTTGTCATAAATACTCCTGAAGGATTTGCTGCACTGGATTAAATCCTGAGGCCCTGAGAAACAGCCAGCGCATGGATCTTCTRGGAGCCAACAGGAAAACTTTGGGAGGCATTACTGCAGTTGAGATTCAGACTGGGAGTCTGGCTGTTCACACTCCCAGTGGCATGTGCAGAATCCCTGGAGCTCCAGGGGTTACGGCTTTATGGTTCACACGTGGGATTTGCTGTGAGCTCCTGGTTCTTTTAATAGAGAGTCTATTCCGGGGGGATTTTGGAGAGGGAATTTCTGACCTTTGGACAAGAAGCCATCAAGCTGTGAACCAGCAGGAAATCCAAAGTGATTTAGCCCATGGTCCTTTATAAAATCCAGCTCTTTCCTGGTTTAGGATGTTGTTTGTTGGGTGATTGTTGTTGCCAGGGGCTGGAGCTGTGCTGAGGCAGGGTCTTGGTGCCCTTCCCTTGTGTCTTCATGGAATCTGGGAATGGTTTGGGTGGGAAGGGATCTTTTAAGACCATCTCATTCCATCCCCTGCCTTGGGCAGGGACACCTTCCACTATCCCAGGTTGCTCCAAACCCCATCCAGGCTGGCCTTGAATTTTTCCAGGAATGAGGCAGCCACAGCTTCTCTGGAAAACCTGTGCCTCACCACCCTCACAGAGAATTCCTTCCCAATATCCCGTCTTACCCTGCCCTCTGGCAGTGGAAAGCCATTCCCCCTTTTCCTGGCACTCCATCCCTTGTTCCAAGTCCCTCTCCAGCTCTTCTGGAGCCCCTTTAGGCACTGGAAGGGGCTCTGAGGTCTCCCTGGATCCTTCTCTTCTCCAGGCTGGACTTTTCCAGCTCTCCCAGCCTGGCTCTAGAACAGAGGGGCTCCAGCCCTTGGAGCATGGTGATGGAATCACCATCCCTGGAAGTGTTGAAGAAACGTGTGGATGTGGCACTTGGGGACGTGGTTTAGTGGTGAACGTGGCAATGCTGAGTTAACAGTTGGACTCGATGATCTTGGGTGTATTTTCTAACTTCAACAATTCCATGATTCTGGGTTTATCTTCCCTCCATCATCCCTCCTGGGTCAGGGGGCATGAACCAGGCTCCCACCTGGCTTGTAAGATGTATGGAATTCTGCAGGACTCATACCTGGRGGATTTTTCTGGAGGAGGGAGTGGATTGTAGCCATTTCTCCCTYCAAAATATGTATTTGGTTTAATAACAAGCAAGAGCACCTGCCCTTTTCCCTCACACTATGGGAAAAACCCTGGAGTGCTGTCAGTAAAAAGATTCCCTGATGGCTTTTGAAAGGAAATTAAAATTTATCAAATATTCTTCCCCACTGTCTGGAGCAGCTCGTCAGATGTGGAGGCTGGAAAAGGGASATTTGTCATTCTTTCCCCCTCTCACACTGACACCCCTGGGCAATCCCAAGGGTGTGGCAAAGGGAATGCTCTGCTCACCTATCACTCAGGCTTTGGGAAATTAATTTTTTGTTGGAATAGAATCCAGGTGCCTCCGGAGGTTTGGAGTCACAGGAAAGGATTGTAGGAAAGTGATGTGGGTTGAAAGAGGCCTCAAAGATCATCTCATTCCAGCTCTCTTCTATGGGCAGGGACATCACGCATGAATCCAGGTTGCTCCAAGCCCAATCCAACCTGGCCTTGACCAGATGACATTTCCTCCAAGCTATGCTGTTGGAGAAGCACATGCTCCAATATGGGATGGCACATGCTCCAGGATGATGCTCAGGGATGCAGGAGTAGCAACCTGTATGTAAAGCACTGGATCAGAGGGTAGGGATGGGATTATGGACATTTTTGGTAAAAGGTCTTTTGCTTTCCACCAAAAATGGAATTTTTTTCTTAGTTTTGTTCCCTTCTTGGTTAGCAGCCTCGGATGTAGCAAAGTTGATTGGAATCAGGTGACTTGGAGGTCTGAGATTTCCTTATGATGTTGTTCACCTTGGGAGCTGAGGAGCCACCAATGCCAAAGCTTTCTTCTTTTCCTTTTCCTAAAAAAGTGATGTGAGCTCATCTTTGTGCCTTTATGCTTCAAAACCATGGCTGAAAGGAATCATGGAATATCCTGAGTTGGAAGGGAACCACACAGGTCATCCAATCCAACTCCTGGCCCTGCACAGGACACCCCGTGAATTCCACCATGTGCCTGAGAGGACCTTGAATCAAAATTATTCCAAAGTCTTCTGTTGTGGTGCTCACTTGGGATTTTCTAAGGAGGATTGGCTCTCYTGAGCCGTCCAGGTAGCCAATGGGAATTTCCTTCTTGTAATCTTGTTTTCCACATCATAAATTTCAGTGATCCTGGTCCCCATGTGGATTTGGTCCAAGAGAAAGTCTTGGCGTCGTGTTTCCATGATTTAAGATCCCTCTCACTGCACCCCATCCTGAAGAGAATGTTTTTTAGGATCAAACCTATGAGAAAATTCCATCTCTGGTGCAGGAATGATGGTTTTGGGTCATCTGGTCCTATTTAAGCCCTACTGGTCAATTCCTTAAGTTCTGCCCATGGAATGGGATGGTGGGTATGGTTTGGGTGCCTCTTGGTGCCATCCAGCCCCATGCTGAGCGTGGAATGCTGCTGGATTCTTTCTCCTCCAGCACAGCTGAAGCCGTGGTCTTTGGGGATGTGGGAGAAGTGGATGAGTGCCAAACCCATCCAGCTGGATCACCCAAATGGGCAATCCAAGGAAATCAACCACATGCCCTGATGCTCATGCACAGCTTAGGCTGTGAAATTCCTTATTTATAGGAACTTAACGGATGCTGTAACAGCTTCAAGCAGATGAACACATTTCTTTAAAGCAACAGTAACGTTCTTCCTCCTCATAGGGGAAAGTTTTAACTGAAAGAGGGAAGATTTAGAACAGGAATAAGGAAGGAATTCTTCCTTGTGAGAGTGGGGGGGCCCTTGCACAGATTGCCCAGAGAAGCTGTGGCTGCCCCATCCCTGGAAGTGTTCAAGGCCAAGTTGGACAGGGTTTGGAACAACCTGGCATAGTGAAAGGTGTCCCTGCCCATGGTAGGGCTTCGGCACTGGATGATCTTCAGGGTCTCTTCCCACTCAAACCATTCCAGGATTCTCTGAAGTTTCTTTGAAGGCAAAGAACTGGGATAGAAACAGTGCTGAAAAGACCGCACACATTTTCCTCTTCTTCCTTCCCATCCATCCTGAGCTTTGTCGAGCGACGGATAAAAAAGGGGGGAAAAAAAACAACCAACCCACCCACAATAATCTATAGCAACTGTCAGCCAGCAAACTACTCCCATTTCATAGGGATAGGTTGGATGTCAGCGCGGGATCGATGGCTCTCGCGCCGTAATTATAAAAACTCGTGGGTTGTGTTGCTTGAGTGAGTTTGGGAAGAGTAGGGTCTCAATCTTCCCTCTAATGGGGCTTTGGCAGTCGGTGGCGCAGCGGCTTCGTCTTAGTCTGACAGTGTTGTCATTAAACACCAGGTAGCGTGGAACAACAGGGAACACGGCTCCGGAGCGGCCGGGAACACGCGGCTTTGACAGGAGTGATTTGTCATCGAGGAGCTGCCCAAACTCCTGAGCCTGGAGTACGGGCGGCTGCTTAAAGTGACTTATTGCCCCTGTCGGCGGCTGCAGTTGTGATTTGATAATCGGTAAATGTTTGTCAAAGATGAATTCCCTCCCTGATGCAGTGCAGTGCTGGAAAAGCAAATGAAAAGCAGGGGAAAAGAACATATTGGATGGATTAAAGACTAGGGCAGGATAAGGGTGATGGAAACAACAGGTTTCCCTGTTAACTTGGTATCCTTCCTTCAGGGAGGTGAAGTGTTGAGGTTTGGGGTACTGAGATGGGGACTCACTGTCAACGCGGGTGCTGGGGGTCTGGGAGTGCTGCAAAATTAACTCCATTTCAGGAATGATTTTGTCATGGAAAGGGTTGTTAAGCATTGGAAGGGGCTGCCCAGGGAGGTGGTGGAGTCCCCATCCCTAGAGATGTTTGAGGAATAACTGGATGTGGCGCTCAGGGCTCTGGTCTGGGTGACAAGGTGAGGATCGATCACAAATTAGACTCAATGATCTTTCCCAACCTTAATGATTCTGTGATTATAAGGAGTGGTTTTTCTCCAGATTTCAAAGATCCTGGAGCTATGCTTGGTCTTGAGGGACTGTAGACTGATGTGGAGCAATGCTTCTCCTTTTCTTAAGCACATGGAATCGTAGAATGATTTGAGTTGAAAGAGACCTTAAAGAATATCTCATTCCAACCCCACCTTCCATGGTTAGGGAACCATTGTGGTGTGTCCGACTTCAGCTCCGTTCTCCTCTGTCTGGGAGGTTTCGAGTGTTTTTTTGCTAAGGAAGACAACATCCTGGTTCCTTCTTTCCATGGATGTGATGCTTTTCTGGCTTTTTGGAAAATAGTTCCCTCAGCAAACCCATGTGCACCTACTCAGTGGTTACAACTTGTAGTAGAACCCCTTTGTTTCTCGAAGGGATGGATTTTGAGCCTGTCCATTGCCTGCTTTATATCTAAGTTTAGAAAGGAGAATTAAAAGGATCTTAATGAACCTTCTGCCTGCAAAGTTTTCCTCCCATCTCCCTGAGTTTATCCAAGTTCCTCTGCTGAATGCCAGAGTCAGGTCAGGTTCTTTTTAAGTGGGTGCTTAGAAATCTAAAAGCTGGCCTTCTGTTGGATAAATGGCTTTGAGGGTGGGGAATACCTAAGAGATTCAAATTTTTCCTTGTTAAATTTAAATAAAATAAAATAAAAAAAAAATGAAGTCAATCCTAAAGCATGAATGCAAATGGAATTCCAGCCTGCCGAGCGCTCCCGTCATTTCCCAAAGCAGAGCCACCTCTCCCCGTGCCACGGTGAGGCGTGAACACGAGATCCCTGAACCCATTTGATTATAGCCGGGGTTTTTCTGGTGTCTGAAGTGCTGGAAACGATCAAGAGCAGGAAAAGTGGAGTGATTTATTAGACTCATAAAAATTCATACTTTGTTATTCCAGTTGTCTTCCATCTGCAGCTTGTTAGAACGAGCACCCCTGGCAGCTCCCGCCGCGAGGCCGGGGGGAGGAGGGCATTTATCAGCTTTCCTCCTGCCATCCCGCTCTCATTTAGAGGAATGGATCCAGCTCCTGGAAACACATTAATAATCATTCACCGAAGGAAGGGGGGAAGGAAAACCCACCACCCTCTTTTGTTATAATAATAAGGATTGTGTTTGAACAAGGGCCGATGCTCCAGAGACCCGTTCAGGCTCTTTAACACGGGCTGGAGCTGGGAAAACGGTGTTCAGAGCCTTCAGTGTGACCTCTTCTTGCCAATCCTGGTGGATAATATGGGGTCTCCTCATTCTTGGAAAGCTCTTCTGCGCCTGTGACGTTTGGAAGGGCTATCCTGGAGCTTTTTGGCAGTGGGGGTGGGGATGTGACAGAGCTTATGGGGTTACTGGGTTAACTGGGAGGTTGATGTTGTGTCCTCCTGTCCCCACCAAGACTTTGTTGGATCCTTCTGTCTCTGCCTCTCTCCATATTTTAGGATTCGAGGGAATAAACCAAGATATTTGCKGGTGTTTCTGTTGTAGTTGGAATATGGATGTTGGAATTGTAGGGCTGAGTCAAAGGCATGGYTCTTCCCATTATTTTCTAAGGCTTCCCAAATCACCTGGCTCTGGGGGCTGGTGGGGCTGAAGTGACCCAGACCCCTTTGGAAAATGATACAGATTTGGATAAATGTAGGATGGCTTTGGTTGGGAAAGAACTCTGAGATCATCAAGTCGCAAACATTCCCCAGCACTGCCAGGGCTACCACTAGTGCACATCCCCAAATTCCACATTCACACATTCTTGACCACTTCCAGGGATGGTATTCCACAGAGAATGGGAAGGGTCTGGAGCACCAGGAGCGGCTGAAGGTGCTGGAGGGGTTCAGCCTGGAGRAAAGGAGGCTCAGTGGGGACCTTCTGGTTCTGCACAACTCCCTGACAGGAGGGTGCAGCCAGATGGGGGTCAGGCTCAAGGGAAAGGGACAAGAGGAAAGGACCTCAAGTTGTGCCAGGAGAGGCTTAGATTGGATATTGGAGAAAAAAATTCTTCATGGAAAGGTGTTTAGGTGTTGGAATAGCCTCCCTTGGCAGTGATGGATTTACCATCCCTAGAAGAGTTCAAAAAATGCATGGATGTAGCACTGGGGACATGGTTTAGCGGTGGCATTGGCAGTGCTGAACAATTTGACTCAATGGTCTTAGTACTCTTTTCCAACCTAAACCATTCCATGATTCCATGCTGGGTGTTGTGGTATCCTGGGAACACCCAAACCCCAAAGACACCACATCCACTGAACCAGATCCACTAAAATCCATCCTGTGCAGCATCCCAGCTGCAGATGRAAGCTGGGATTGCATCAGTGGGCTGGAAAGGTAGAACAGGTCCTCAGCCTTTAGGGAGACTGATCCTGAGTGTCTCCTGCAGCAGCATTTTTCCAGGGAGTTTCTTGTAGCTCCGTGTCTTTCACGTCTGCTGCTTTTCTTTTCCTGTCACGCTTGCTGCCAGTGTTTCCTCACTGTTGGATTTCTCCAGGCTGTGCCATCCCCAGCTTTTCCAGATGCTCTTCTCCTCGCTCCCCTTCTTTCTTCTCAACAGCTCAGGCATCACTTTGTTCCCCCATGACATCTCCACACATCATGGGGCTTTCCTAAACATTTGGATTTTTGAAAGGCTCTAATAAGGTCCGCCTGGAACCTTCCCTTCTCCGGGCTGGACATTCCCAGCTCTCTCAGCTGTCTCCAGAGCAGAGAGGCTCCAGCCCTTGGAGCATCTCCATGGCCTCCTCTGGACCTTCTCCAGCRGCTCCACATCCTTCTGCTGTTGGACCCCAGAGCTGGATGTAGAATTCCAGGGAGGGTCTCACCTGAGTGGAACAGAGGGGCAGAATCCCTCCCTTTCCTGCTGCTGGAATTTTTGTCTTCAAGTTGGGTGATGTTTTCCCGCTCTGTATTTCCTGGAAACAAAATTTCTGTACTTTTCACCTAAACCCAGGAATTCTGTATGCAGACCCAGACCCATGGAATTTATTTGAGCAGGATATGTGGATTTGCCCAGAGAAGTTGTGAATCCTCATCCCTGGAAGWGTCCAAGAGGRACACTTGGAGAGGGCTTGGAGCAACCTGRGRTAGTGGCAAGTATCCCTGCCCATGGCAAGTGTTTTGGAATAAGGTGGTCTTAAAGGCCCCTTCCAAGCCAAACAATTCCATGAATTTAATACTTTGCCTGATAAAATGAGTGTTTCCTTACAGTTCATCTCCAAGTGCCAGTGCCCAACACAGCCTCACTTCTGGTGGATTCCGTGAACTTCTCTTTTCCTGTGGTCTGATTGACGTAACAGAATTAGCCAAGCAGATTTGGTATTAATTTCCCAAATATTCCCAGCTGAAAGCAGCTGCCATGCTAAGCAAATTTTCCAATGGGTTTGGAGCTCTCTAAAATGTTCCAGCTCCAAATCCTGCCCTTCTCCCATCCTCTCAAAATTTGACAACCCGGAGCAGCTGTCGTGCTCCGGGTCCCAGGTAAAGCAGTTTGGATCAATTGGATTTATTTCCTATTAAGCAGCAGTTCATGATCATAAARCATCATTTACACGCTGGCATAAAGAGCCGTCGCTCTTGAAAGAGCTCGGAACTGAATGAGTGTGAAAATTAAATTCCCCTCTTAAACCCAAGGATGGTCCTTTTGGAAGCTGATTCCAGTCGCAACATAATTAACCTCTTGCTGTGCCATTCTGTGGGAACATATTGAACCTGCTCCGGGATAATCATCCCTAATACTGGTGTCTGCTTTCACACTGAATTCCTAACAGCATTACAGTAATCCCAAAGCTTTTGTTGACTCCAGGGACTTGGCCAAGTTGGCAGCCAGGACAAAAGGTGTCAGAGCCGCGTGGCTCAGGGGTGATGCCATCGAGGTGTGGTGGGATGGGAAACACCARAACCGTTTGCTTTTGGGTGGAGGAGCTGTAGTGGAACTTTGAATAAAGTTCCCATGGATTTATCCCTGTTGAAGGTCATTTCCATATGCTTGGWGCAACCTGGTCTAGTGGAAGGTGTCCCTGCCCGTAGCAGAAGGTTGGAGCTTGATGGTGTTAAAGGTCCCTTCCAACCCAAACCATTCCATGAKTCTTGTTTTAGTCCAACTTCTCCCCATCTTTCTCAGTTTTTCCCTCCATTGCTCTTCCCTTCCCATCCACAGTTTTTCTCATCCAGGGAAGCAAGTGGTGTTGGGGATAATCCCCAGGAGATTTGGGTGTATTTCCACCCCTGCACCCAGTGATGAGCTGAAGTCTGAGACCGGAGAAGAGAAGAATTCAGGGAGACCTTTGAGCCCCTTCCAGTGCCTAAAGGGGCTCCAGGGGAGCCAGAGGGGGACTTTGGACAAGCAAATGGAGRGACARGACAAGAGGGAATGGCTTCCACTGCCAGAGGGCAGGGACAGATGGGATATTGGGAAATAATTCTTTCCTGTGAGGGTGGGGAGGCCCTGGAATAGAATTCCCAGAGAAGCTATGGCTATTCCATCCCTGGAAGTGTCCAAGGCCGGGTTGGATGGGGCTTGGAGCATCCTGGCTCTCAGTTGATGTGAAAGGCAGTGACTGGGATTCCCAATCCCTGTAATCTGCTGTAGCAGCGGGAGTGAGGCTGATCCATCCTGGCCATCAGAGCTTCCCGTGGTGCTTCTGCTGTCGAGGTTGCTCCTGGCTGCARACTCCTCTGCTGCCCCCAAATTTGCCCTTGGACCTTCTTACTAAAATCCTGAAAAGCTCCTCCACCACCTTCCCTTCATCCTCGAGGTGGGAGACAGGGCAGAAGGATCAGATCCATTAGGAAATGGTCTTGCAGGGATTTTCCAAGGAATTCCATGCCTTGACGTTGGTCACCCCAAACTCCACATAATRGAAGCCAGCAGCAAATTGTTTTGAGTCAGGGATGCCTTTTCTCGTGGAAAAGAGGGAGGTTTGATCCCATACCATCCCAGAGCATGAGTGGATGTGTATGATGGTCCTGCTGCCACAGGGTCCTGCTGGGATGTCTGCTTGAGTGTCCTCTTCCTTCTGGGATTTGAGGGTAACAGTATGTTTTGCTGAATCTTCCCTTCCTGACCTGGAGCAAATCCCATGGCGAGGGATAAATCTTCATGTTGGGAAGGGTTTGCTTCCAGAATATCCTTTGGCAGAGATTTTCAGTTCTTTTTGGAGCCTCTTTGGGTTCCAGGTGGGAGTTTTTTGCCCCCTATCAGGAGCTGGGACATGCTGGTGGCTCCTTCACATGTGTCCTGATAGTCCTTAACGCTTTTATTTTTTTCTCTCTTGCCTTTTTAGAAAGAGGAATTTGGTTTTATCAGAGGTTTTTGGTCTCTGCTTTGCTTTTTTCCTTGGGGTAGTTCTGCTTCACCCCTTTAACCTCTGAGGTTTTCCCCGGTGCTGGGGACAATCCTGGCAGTGTATCCGAGGTTCAGCTTCTGCTCCCCAATTTGCATTCRTCCCTGCTCCCGTCTCGCTTCCAAGTGCTGGAAGATCAATGTACCTGTCACTCACTGCTTCCCGTCTCGCCTCCGATCGGGATTAATGGCACAGCTCGGCACTGAGCCCCAGTGGACACACATGGGAGGGGTCGTGGTGGCCAAGGATTGACAATGGGTGACCTTGTGGTGCCCAGGTCATGACTTAATTTAGTTCTTTTCTCCATTCCTGTGCCTGTACAGGAAGCTTTTCTATCCCATATCCTCTTCCTAAAGCAGCAGTAATCTCTTGGATTTGGGAATCTGCCCTCGTGAAGTTCCCCTTGCTTATTTGACTTCCTTTTTCCCATCAGTATCTGAACACGATTTACTCCACCATTATTGTGGTTTCCCTAATCCATMCTAAGCAACATCATCTTCCTCTTGCCTCACGGATTTAGAATCACATAATCATGGAATAGTCATTAAGGTTGGAAAAGAGCTCTGAGATCATCAAGTCCAAATGTTAACTCAGCACTTCCAAGGCCACCTCTAAACTCTGTCCCCGAGTGCCACATCAACACGGCTTTTTGGGACATGTTTCACTAGACCAGGTTGCTCCAAGCCCCATCTAATCCATGGATGGGGTAAGCACAACTTCTCTGGGTAACCTGTACCAGGGCCTCCCCACCCTCACATGGAAAAATTCCTTCCCGATATTCCATCTAACCCTGCCCTCTGGCAGTGGGTAGCCATTCCCCTTTGTCCTGTCACTCCAGGACCTTGTCCAAAGTAATTTCCCACCTTTCTTTTAAGCCTCTTTTAAAAGCGGGTTTCTCCAGACTCTTCTCCAGGTGAAATATTCCARGAGCGAACTGTTTTCTGCCCTCCCTACTTCAGCTTCCCCAGGGGGCCAATTCTCTCAGGAAAATAAGAGAAGAACTAGGGACCCTTGCATCCAACCCCTTTCCTGAGGGATACGTGTGCTGGTGTCTCCAGCATCTTACCTGCTTGAAGCACCCTTGTAAGAGATTTTGGCAACAAATTCCCCATCTTAAGGTCAGCATTGGACAAGAGGAAACAGGAAGTTTTGTTTGGATATTAGGAAAAATTTCTTCACTGAAGGGATGCTTGGGCTGCTCAGGGAAGTGGTGGGATCATCATTCCTCRAGGGATTTAATAGCCCGTGTGGATGTGGCACTTGGGGACATGGTTTAGTGGTGGCCTTGGCAGCACTGGGCTGATGRCATTAGAGGTCTTTTTCAGCCTTAACAATTCAACACTTAGAGTTTACACCAGGATTTTTTTTTTCCCTGGGAACAGGAGGCGCGAGCGGCGCCCGCGGGATTCGCGGCTCCGCAGAAAGCCCCGAGCTCAGCAGCGCGCGGCCCTGGCTGATAAATGATGCTCATATCCCATTCGAATATGATGCAAGCAGTTTTTTTGTAGTTTGTCTTCCATGGCGGTAGTAAAGTTTTTAATTAGGAAAGCTAATGAGATCGATTAGTCATTAGAAGTGACCTCTGGATCGCGGCGAGGAGTGGGGATGTGTGCGCCGGGCTGATAACGGGGGACGCTGGGGTATTGTTTGTAATAAAAGCGTGAAGTGTTTGATTTGAGTGAAATGTGCCACGGGGAATACATCACGCGGAGAGGAAAAAATTACAACCCTGGGAGCCTGTAATGAAGGGAATTAAACCAACATCCTGTCTAAATAACATGATTATCTACACAAAACCCCTCAGCTAGCAAGTAATAATAGAAAACGGAGCTCTTCGGAGAGGCTCTTTGAGGAGGTGGTTAATGCTGGAGTCGCGCATCAGGCACTTTCCAAGGAGCAGCTTCRGAATGAATACACCATCCAATTACCTCTGGGAATAGAGTTTACCAGGTGCCAGCCTGTTTTGGGGAAGGAGGAGGAGGAGGGGGATGCCTGCAATAATTTGGGATCTCTCCTTCTTGTCAGGCAGGAGTTTGATGCAATTCTGGGTTGATTGGTGGCAGCTCAAGCTTGTGTGGGGGGCAAAAAGATGTTAATTATGCATTCAGCGAATTCCCAGCTTAGTTATTCTGTGAGGTTGGAGTGGAGGAGGGAAAGGGGCAACTTGTGCTGTTGCTGGCTGGGGAGGATGTAGGATTGTGGCTCTCATCCCTTCCCTAGTGGGGTGGAAGTGCTTTGGGTATGTGGTTGGTGCTGTATACATGGGAGGTTGGGTGTGTCCACATGTTCTGGGTGACAGGAGTGACAGAAGGCAGATTTAGGTGGGATACTAGGGAGAAATTCTTCCATGCAAGTGTGGTGAGGCCCTGGCAGATGTTACCCAGAGAAGCTGTGGCTGTTCCATCTCTGGATGTGTCCAAGATCAGGTTGGAYAGGGTTTGGAGCAGTCTGGGATGGTGGAAGATGTCCCCCCATCCCATGGCAGGGYGTGGAACTGGATGGTCTTCAAGGTCCTTTCCAACCCAAACCATTCCATGAGTCCATGATTGCAGGTCAGTCCCACCATTGCCATAGCTGGGATTTCACTGCGTGTGGTGTTGGTCCCTGCAGGGGTTAGCACCTCTGTTCTTTTGTTGTCCCCATTTTCCTGTCCTAAATACAGTTCCCTGAAGGAAAAAACTCCAAGTTTGCTGGTACTTGGGAGCAATTTTAATTGTAATTAGAACTTCAACTTTGCAAAGGCTTTAAAAGCCCACGCAGAGGTTTGGTYGCTGCACTGAAGAATTTGATCTGCTACAAAAAAAATGCTGGGATAGGGAAAGAGCAGTGAAATCCCGTTTGCTTTCCATGTTCTTTCCTCTCTCCCTTCTTGCCTCACCTCTAAAGTGACCTCTGAAGTGCCTCACCTCTAAAGTTGCTGCAATTCCTCTAAGTCATTGAATCATCAGATGTTTTCTAGTGGAAGAGAACTTGGAAGATCCTTTAGTTCCATGATTTATCCCATGGGTTCAGATTGYGGAATGTTGCGAGCGTCATCTTTACCACAAAAAATTCCAGTGATTTTTCTGTCATGGCAGAGCCTGGTTTTTGCCTTTTTCCATCACCAGGGGTTAAAACTTTCTTTTCTGAATTTCTGAATGGAAATTTGTGTTGCCTGATCCCTCCCGAAGCCAACACAAGTCATCAGCTTGTTGGGAATGCTCAAGAAGGAAAATATTCCTGTATGAAACTGTGAAGCTACGAATTGGTGTTGCCACTGTTGCAGGGCAATGGGGGAGCTGTTCCCTCCTTTCTAGGGAATGGTGTCAGCTCTAAAATGTATTTCCTTATTTTTCCTAGTTTACCTGGAAGTCCACCTTATTCTCCCTCCTCTCACAGAGRCAAACATGGGGGTGGGTTGAACATTTTCAGTGGAAATAATGCTCCCACTTTTCCCCTCCCAACCTCTCCATAATTTTAATGAGAGGCTCTCCAAGAAAAACAGCCGGCCCTTTAAATCAGTTATAAAACCCAGAGACCGAGGCTCAGCATGGAGTGTCAGCTTTAATTATCTGGGCAGTTACAGCTGTATGTTATAAAAGTCGGGCAATTAGGTGCATTCCTGAAAGCTTGGGAAAAAAAAAAGGGCTCATGGAGGAAAACCACAGTCAAACATAGAACTGTTAATTGCACAAAACATTCCGTGGAATGACCTGRGATGTAGATCATCCTGCAACATAGAGAATCCAGGAATGGGGAGGATTGGAAGGGARCTTAAACCTCATCCAGTTCCCTATCCRTGGAAGGGACCTTCYGTTATCCCAGATTGCTCCAAGTCTTGTCCAAYCTGGATCTCAATACTTTTGGGAATGAAAGATATGATGAAAATGCCAAGGATTAAAGGCATACATTTATTTCCAGTGTGGATGTGGGGATAAGGTGGTGTTGGTGAATCCATGATTCCCTTGGTGTTGTTTTGCTGATGGACTGGTGAACYCACTCCCAAGCACATCAAGACCTTTCTGTTACCATCAGCCATACTGGTCCCATTCCTGAAACTTCACCCCTTTTTTCWTGTGCTAAAATGTTGGATATAGGACTTAAGTTGATGTGAGACCAGTGGCTATTGAACTTGATGATCTTAAAGGTCTTTTCCAACCTTAAAAATTCTGTGATTCTGTGAGAATGTCAGTGAGATCCCTCCTGTGCCCATCCACACCTGAATTTCAAGCCTGTTTTTCCATGTTTTTTCTCCTAGGATCAAACTTCCACTTCGTTAGGAGCCCCCCAGCCAACAAGGTGATAAAGACGCGCTACAGGATCGTAAAGAAGAATGTGGTGCCTCCAGCCTTATCATCCTTCACCAGCCCCATTCCCACCTGGAAAACCAGGCGTCCCGTTACATCCAGGTAATTCTGCCATCCCTAGAATGAGCTGGTTGGGATGTAGGAGCCATGGAACTCCCACGTTGGCTTTGTGTTTTTCTGTCACATCTTCACTGTTTAATTTCTCTCTTTGTTTGGCCTACTCTGAGTTTATTGACTTAAAGTGTAAAATCATATTAGGAATTGTGTTATCCTGAGCTAGTGCCAACAGCTTATGCCTTTGGCTTCCTATGTATTTCCTGTTGGAATTAATTGTCTCCATGGAGCAGTTAAATAAGCTGAAAAGAGGATGAATAAACGTGTGGATGTTGGTGATGAAGGGKGGAGCATACTGAATGCTCCAGACTTCCACTAGGAAGTAGGTGCTGTCCCAAACTCATTTATTCCCAATTATCTGGATGGGTGAAACATCCAGAAATATTTTGTCGCTGCCTGAGAAGGGCACTGAAGGTGCCATAACCTTGAGCTGGAGTATTCCTAAATCCATAGAGGTGGAAATGTTTCCAGGGAGTGTCTCAGAGGCCAAGACAAGACCTGGAGCTTGTGTAAAGCAGGAAGGTCGTTAAAATAATTGATTCTTTAGAACAAGGTGTGATTAGAAGCAATGGGTTTGGTGAAAATAAAGATTTTGGCTATTTTTAGGTCAGGAATAGCTTGTCCTCCCACTGGAATGCCAGGAGTCAATGGGCAATATTTTGGGCAAAGAGAGTCTGCTCTGCTCTTCTCTGGCTTTGTTCTCYGTGCTCCGGGCGGGTTCCTCCAAAAGTCATTCCCCAGCAATGCCCTGAAGATTGGTGGCTGTTATGGTAGAGCTGAAAAGGGACAAAAGTTGTGGTGATTGTTTTTAAAGCCTGGCTGTGGCTGGTATTTCCCTTTAAAAGTGAAGTCTGGGATTCCCAAATTGGTATCTGAAGGAAGGGGTGGTTTTGGAAGAGTTCAGGGTGATGAAGCAAAGTATGGGGTAAACAGAGAGATTGGTAAAAAAGGATGGGTCAATTATTTTGTGCATTTTCCAAGCTCTTGGGTGAGAAACTTCTCATCTCCTGTACTCTGCTGGTCTCAAAGTATGAAACCGTTCCATTCTTCCAGTATGGAAACTGGGATCCTTTTGGGCTCATGGTCGACCTTACCTGCACCACCTCCTCCTTTGTCTTCTCATTCTGCTTTTGTCTGTGATGTTTTCCCACCTGGACACCATCCTGAGATCCACACATTTTGTTCTGGGTTGCCACCTCCATTTGCACATCCTTGGGGACCAAATTCCTACATTTCCCTTTCCAGAAACAAACCATGTAATTTTTTGCCTGCTCCATCATCCTGTGATTTCATGGAATCAGAAGATGTTTGGGTGGGAAGGGACCTTTAAGATCCTTGAGTTCCAACCCCCTGCYGTGGGCAGGGACACCTTCCACTACCCCAGGTTGCTCCAACCTGGTCTTGGACACTTCTAGGGWTGAGGCAGYCACAGTTTYTCTGRGAAACCTGTGCCAGGGACTTATCACCCTGGAACTGTCCAGGACCAGGTTGGATGGGGCTTGGAGMAACCTGGGATAGTGGAAAGTGTCCTGCCCATGGCAGGAGGTTGGAACAAGATGGTCTTGARGGCACCTCCCAACTCAAATGATTCTGTGACTTTGAGCTTTAATTAATAGAAAACAACTCATCCTCCAGCTGTTGGGCTCAGCTTCTTCCCTCACACCTTGTTACTCCAGATCTGGACGGTTGATGGATGGAGGATCCATGCTGAGAATCAAGACAGGGATTAGCTTTGGGCATGGAATTCAGAGCAGGAACATTGGGATCTGTGTGGTGGCTCTTACTCAACCCAGTGGTGATTTTCCAAGGAATGACCTCGTTCTGCCGCGATTGGCTGAGAGCTCCCACTTGTAGGATCATTTTCTCTGTATTAATCTCYGACTTCATTAAATTGGTGTAGTTTAGATCTTACAGCTGCTTCAGACAAATCTTGATAAAATGCCATCGGCAAATTAAAACAATTATGTTTTAAAGAAGCCATAAATCTCCATCTCCCAATTACCTTCATTGGAGGTGATCAATCATCTGGCCTGTCTGGAGGAAGCACATGGCAAATGCTTCACCTGGAGTTTTTACGGGATTTTTTGCTCCATCGTTCCTATCTTGGATCTGTCACAAGCAAGACGCCAGGATCTGCTTTTTTCCTGATTTTCTTTGCACTTCCCAAATCAAGGACAAGCTCTGACAACTGTGGGACACCCCTTTAGTCACTCAGTTTTATTTTTCATACTGAGTAGTCCATTATTTTTAGTATTTCTATTTTTCATTTTAATAACTATAATGTTTTTATTATAATTTGATATTTTCACTATTCTCATCCCCTTAAGCCAGCAGTGGGATGTCAGCTGGTGGTGCTGCCCTCCAGTGCTACTCCCAAGCTGGTTCCCAACTGGCACCAAGGAGAAATTTTCTTGCACGAAGTTCAAGTTTTTGTGTGTCTGGAAGTAATGTGCCAGGGTTTTATTTTCCTGGGACATCCAGGATGTCACCCCTTTTGCCAGTAAATCCTCAAATCACCAGACTAAGATGAAGAGGGATGTGGCTTTTGGAAATGAGTGACAGGGAGAGTTGCTGGAGGTACCTGATGTCAGTCCCTTGGGAATGAATTCCATCCTCCCCTTCTTGCTGGGTTGCATAAAACTGGGCCCTGCTGCTGACTTTTCTTCGAGGCGATAGGTGGGAGTATATTTTAAATTAATTTTACTCCACTTTTTGTAATATTTTTGTTTTAAATAGATTTATAAGCAACTCGGGGCCTATTTCTCCAAATTTATGAAGATAATTTTCACTCTCTTGATAAGGTGAAATTTACACCTGCTATTTCCATATTAATTCACATTGCTAAGTGGATCTAATTTTCTTCCGTTCTTCTATCTGGTGAGTGTGGCCTTTCCTAATGCAATTTCCCCCTCACTAAATCACTGTGATCGGGAGTCATGATCGAGTTAAATTAACTTAAATTAATTTACTTAATAAGAGCTCCAGATCATTGTGAATGAGGTTAAGATTTATTGATTCTCCTTTTCACTCCTCCCCCTTATCTCCCGCGGCTTTGCTGGGAGCGCAGCTCACAAGGGCTGTGATTTGCTGGCTTTAAATTTTGGCTGCTCCTGGTGACATTGAGGTTGATCATCTCTTAAAAATCCTGGAGGGAGATGTCCTCTCTCCTCACAGCCTCCCTCTGCTGGGAAAGGGATGAGGGATTTGCCATGGAGGAGTTGGGATGGATGAAGTGTTGCGCTGAGATTTGAGAGTGATGCTTCTCCTGCTTCCGACATCTTTCCATGGTCCATGTGGATGTGGCCACCAGAAAAATGGGATGTCCATATGTTATAGAGGCAGCAGAAGAATTCTGGGTTTGATGATCAGWGGAATGGAGCACCTTTCCTACAAGGAAAGGCTGAGAGGATTGGGATTGTTCAGCCTGGAGAAGCTTCAGGGTGACCTCAGTGCAGCCTTCCAGTGCCTGAAGGAGCTGACAGGAAAGATGGAGARGGAATTTTTGCAAGGAGTGACAGGACAAGGGGGAATGGCTTCTCACTGAAAGTAAGTAGTGTTAGATTGGATGTCAGGAAGTTCTTCCCTGTGAGGGTGGTGAGGTCCTTACACAGGTTTCCCAGAGAAGCTGGATCCCCAGGGAAGCGGTCGCAAAGCTTTTAGGGCTCAAGGARCATTTGGACAACACTCTCAGGCACAGGGTGAGATTTTTGRGGTGTCCTGTGCAGGACCAGGAGTTGGACTAGATGATCCTTGTGTGTCCCTTCTAAAATTCAGAATATTCTAGGATTCTATAAACTCCTTCAGAAGACTCCAGTTCTCCCTCTGGAGAGCCAAAACCACTTTTAAGACATTTTTGGGAGCAGAGAGCCCTTTGAGTTGAGCTTATAGACCCCCAGTGGGGGAATGAAACACTGACCCACTTTGAAGAGTTTTCTTCTCAAATCCTGCTGCAATTGTGGAAAACAAAAGTCACCTGTCTGCAAATAATGAGTTGTGTCTGGCACTGCTGGGGAAACTCTGATATTTCCTCCTGAAAACTTTGTGGCGCCTCTTGAGGGAGAATCCTACCCCTCCAGCACTATAAATAAGTAAAGAACAAGATAATCCAACATTTGTCAGAGAAATGCCAGCTCAGGAGAAAGGAGCTCGTCAGTGGAGGATTCACTTGTGTAGTTTAGTTTAGTTTTATTTTTTCCTTTTATTTTCTTCTCTTTTGTTCTGTTCTGTGGCCTGGAGCGCGTTGAACAGATTAAGATGGAAACAGTTGTCACCATCCTTGGGAGTGTTCAAGAAACGACTGGATGTGGCACTCAGCGCTCTGGTCTGGTTGACAGGGTGGTGATTGGTCAAAGTTTGGACTTGATGGTCTTTTCCAGCCTAAATGATTCTGTGATATGGTGATTACAAGGATTTCTCCCGCAGGTTTCAAAGATCTGAAGCCTTTAGGGATTCGAGCTGAAAGATAAAGTGGTTGATGAAGTTTTTKAAATGGGGCTCAGCCACATTGGTGGGTGCAAGGTCCACTTCCTTGGGAAAGGGGAGATACAGCTGGGCTTCCAAGAGGAGGAGGAACCACCATCCCTTCATTCATCCTCTGCAGGAGGTTGGGATATTGTGTTCCAGGTCACTTAGACACACCAACCTCCTTGTCCCATTTTTTCCTTTCCTTCACAGTGGGTGGTTTTGGGTGTCCAATTTCCTTTTGCTCCTTTAACAACATCTTTTAGACACCCAGCTCATGATCCAGTTCAGAGAATCATGGAGTGATTTGGCTTAGAAGGGACCTTGGAAGAGCATGTGGTCCAACCCCCCTGCCATGGGCAGGGATGCCTTCCACTAGACCAGGTTGTTCCAATCCCTATCCAGCCTGGCCTCGAACACTTCTATGGGATGGACCATCCATTTCATGCAGCCCCTGTCATCCGTTCTCAGGGAAGCCTTCCCGATTTTCCTTTACATTTTTCTGGCATTACTTGAGTGCTGTTACAAGTTTCCCTGTGGAAGTTATTTCACTGCCTTGAGACAACAGGATTGTGTGGTAGGGAAGGGCACTTGGCTTTCCTGCTGTGGTAGATTATTTTCCATGTTATTCCGTAGTGAGTGGAGCCACAGGTGCCAGTCCTGGTGTGTTGTTAGTGTGTAATTAACCCTTTGTCCCTAAATCTATGGGAATCTGGTGAGAATGGGAATCTTGGTTATGGAAAGAGTCCTGTGTTTCCCATTGGATGCATTCCAGTTCCTGTGCCTCATTCCCACAGAACGGTGTGGTTGACTTGCCATGAATGAAATGAGCGCTAAAACTCAATATATCCCCTCTCCTTCGGGGAGGAGAACATGTCCTTGGGAATTCCAGGGAAGCTTTCTCATCCTTTCCATCTTCCTCTTGTTGTATTGGAGACTGGGGCAATCAGGGTCTGCATGGAGTCATCCACCGTAATACCACTGATGGACAGTAATGGGTTAAACCAGACTAGATCTGTCACTTCTGAGCTTTTTGGTTGCACTCTGAGGGTCCCTAAGAAGTCCAATGATTCGGGAAATGGGATGGGGTCACCCAACATCTGTGGCTCCTCTGGGAGCTGTTGGGAAGCGCTTGGGAAACGTTGGTTGCTCGTTGCACAACCTGACAATTGTTGGGTTGGGGTGGTGGTGAGACCCTGGCACAAGCTGGCCAGGAAAGTTGTAACTACCCCATCCCTGGAAGTATTCCAGATCAGGCTGGATGGGACTTAGAGCAACCTGGGACAGTGGAAGATGTCCCTGTCCATGGCTGGAACTCAATGATTTTTAATGTCCCAGACTGTTCTGGGATTCTTTGTTCACGATCCTGGAAAGTCAGCAGCTGGAGCTGAGAACAGAGAGCAGAGTGTGGGGGCCGTAATTCACAGTGGATGGAGCAAATCCACATTTTCTGGGGTGTCATCTCAAAAGTTGCAGAGAAAACAGGGAAAACTGTTAACGTCGGCTTCCACGGCGGAAAATTGCCGAGCGCTCCGACGGGAGAGGCTTTAATCGACGTTCCCATATATTGTGAGCAGACAGGGATGGGCATTTTAAAGATCTCAGCAAATGCTGTCTTTTCTCCTTGATCCATTTATTTTTTCCACTAGTCTATACCTTCTAGAGTCGAAGAGGTGGGATCCTAACCTCCCAAAACCAGTTTGGAGCACAAACTGGATGGATGTTCTGAGCCAGTTGCTGCTTTAAGTAGTGCAAGTGGTTCAGTCTCCCAGTTTCAGGGGGTTTCAAGCACAGCTTCTTATGTTGTTTATTTAATTGGGATGATGCTCCAGTGGGATTTTACCTCCTGATACCGATTGCTCCGGGATCTTCCTGCATGGAGGCAAGGGAATCGTGAGCAGAGGGCAGAGGTTGGGACACCGGGAGTTAATTTCCTTTTATCAAGATGATAAAATCCCCCCTCCGCCTTCCCAGCTTTTGCCGCGTTAATCTGCGAACGGAGTCGGAATGTGACGAATGGCCTTAAAGTTCCTGTCAATTTTTTTCTTCCCAAATTCATTTGACATGAAAGTGAGAAGTAAACAGAAAGCCTGTGGTTAAGCAGATAACTTGGAAAGCCTTTTCCATCACATTTAAAAACGGCCGTGTCATGGATTCTGCGAATTGGCGGCTCCTATTTTGTTTGATTTTATTTTGTCTGTGTGGTAAATTTTCTTTTAATAATCCCGACGTGGTTTGACGAGGTTTTAGGCCTCGGATTTTTTTTGAAGGGATGTTAAACCATTCTCCAAAATGACATCTCATTAAAGTGAAATTCATCTGCTGGGATTGGAGCCGTTACAGGCAGGAGGGAACAGTAACTCCCATTTGGAAATCCATATTTTTTGTTTCTATAGGAAATACTTTTAATCCTTTTAATGAGGCTGGGATGAGATGCACAACCCGGATTGTTTCGGAGCAGCCCTGACATCTGGCCCAGCATAATCCAGTTTCTGTTCTGGACTGGTTTAGAGGCTTTAAAAAACAATGGCACCTCTTTGGGGCAAAGCTGGGGATTAATCCTCCCTGTTACTGGTGCTCCCCTCCTTCCTGAGAGACAGACACTGGGGAAAAGTCACTCCTCTCTTCTGTCTTCCTTTGCTTTTTATTTATTTCTTATTTATTTTTTTTCTTTTTTCTGTTTCTTCTTCCCCATTTTTATTTTCTTTTCTCTTTTTCTTCTTTCCCTTTTCCTTGTTATTTTCTTTTTTTTTCTTCGTTTTCCCCTTTTCCTTTATTGTTCTCCTTTTCAATTTGTTTACTTTTGCTGTCTTTTTTCTTTTCCCTTTTGCTAGATTTCCCCCCTTTTACTTTTCATCTTTTTTTCTTTTTCCTTTTTTGGTCGTCTTCCTTTTTCACCTTTTTGCCTTTTTTCTCTTTTCCTTTTCCCCCCTTTCCTTTTCTCCTTTTTCCTTTTTTCCCCCTTTCCCTTTTTTCTTTACTCCTTTTATCTCCTACCCTCCCTTCCCTTTTCTCCCATTTCCTTTGTTTTTTCTCCTTTGCTTTATTTCTTTTTTCTTTTCCCTATTTCTTCTTTCCTTTTTTCTTTTTTCTGATTCCATCCTTTTTCACATTTTTTTCCTTTTTATCTTTTTTTCCTTTTCYTCCTCTTCTTTTTTTCTTTTTCATTATTCTTTTGCCTTCTCCCTGTTTTTTCATTTCCTTTTTCCTTTATTTCCCTCTTTTAACTTTTTCCTTTCTTCTTTTCCCATTTTATCTCCTTCTTTCCTTTTCTTTTTCCCTTTTCTTCCTGTTTTTCTTTTCCCTTTTTTTTTCCTTCTTCTTTTTCCTCTTTCCTTTTTCCTTTTTTCCCCTCTCTCCCTTTCCCTTTTCCCCTTTCTTCTTTTTTTTCCTTTTTCTTTCTCTTTCTCCTTTTCTCATTTTCCCTTTTTCTCATTTTTCCCTTTTCACTTTTTTGCTTTTCCTTTATCCTCTAATTTCCTTCCTTCACTTTAAAGATTTTTTCATATTTTCCTTAATTTCTTTTTTTTCCCTCCGTTTTCTTTTTTCTTTCTTCCTCTACTTTTCTTTTTTTTTCCCTCTTTTTCCCCTTGTCCTTCTCCCAGACATCCCTCCCAGCTGGTTGCTTTCCCACCTGGCAAACTCAGCAGCAGATCCAAGTTGTGAAGCTTCCAGCAGGATTCAGGGACTCCAGTACTCCTACTCCCTGCCCTGCCCACCCCCATCCTCCCAGTCTCCCAAGTCCTGTCCAATTCCTGGGCAACCTTATGCTGGCAGGTTGGATTTTTCCTGCTTTTCCATGAATTCCAGGCTGCTGGCGCTGGGGGAGGGCGCTCCCGTTCCCTCCTCCTGGGTCAGCCGCAGTAATCGAGCTCCACTTCGGAGGAAGTAATGAAACCAAAATAAAAGCGGGACTCAGGGGTTAATGACCAGCTCTAAATGCACATGAACATCCTTAGGAATAATGGGATTTTCCTTTTTTAATTTTGGTTAATGGAGTCGTCGCATTTCGAATGGGTTCCATTAAAAAGAAAACTGCCACATCCGATCCTGGGGACAGTGAGGGGTTGTTTACTTGGCAGGGTGTTGTGTGGATCTTGGATCAGCTCTTCCCTGGAGCCTGCAGCATCCTTGTTGGGCAGCCCAGCATTCCATAAACTGCACCTTTTTTTCYTGGGAAATCTTGCAGCTTCATCCCGTGCTGGAGCTGTGTTGGATTTGATGATCTGGAAAGGCTTTTCCGACTCAGTCCATTGAGAGCCCCCAACATGGCATCGGTTTCCTGCTGCATGAGATGTTGGATTTGCTGCACCCTTTGGCATGAGATCACAAAATCCCAGGATCATTTAGGTTGGAAAAGACCTCCAAGATCATCAACCTGAGACTGACCTCCACCTTGTYACCCAGACCAGAGCACTGAGCGCCACATCTAGCTGTTCCTTGGACACCTCCAGGCATGGTGATTCCACCACTTCCCTGGCAGCCCATTCCAGTTTTACTCTTTTTTTTTTTTTGTGAAAAAATTCCTTCTGAGATTCCCAAGTTGGATAGAAATCATCTGGAAGTCATCCAGTCCATAGCTTGGATAACATAATTGGGATGTCTTTCTTCTGCCTAATTTCCCCCATCCCAAACCAAATTTGATGGTGCAAAATCACTGTCGGAGAGTGCGGTGCCACCATTCCTGACTGGAATCAGTGGCATCCTCTGTGGGGATTTTCACCTGGGTCACGACAGAGTTTAAAAATTGGTCTCCTGAGTGAGACATCTTCAGTTGTTCGGCTTCACAGATCAGTCTTGGAGGTTCAGATCAACTCCTGGTAGATAAAACCATTCCCGAGGATGTTCAGCACCTCCTGGTGGGCTTTGGATTGTCAAGGCCAGGTGGGAGCAAARCAAGGAATGTGGTTTTGTTGGAATGTATTTGATTTGCAGTGTGAGTTTTGGATCCTCAGCACCAGGTTGGCTCTCTAGATTTACTCTGAAGGGTCCCCACTACTTTTGGGATGCTGTGGGTCAGGGACAAGGAGATTCTGGAACCCTGATGGAGTTAGCAACCAAAGGATCCTTTAGAAATAGATGAACTGAGATGATAAGTGAGATAAAAAAGGGAGACTGCATTCCAGGAAATGCTTGTTTGGAGAGGTGCAGGGGACTCGTGAGTGGTTTGGGGTGAGGAACTGTGTCCCAGTTCCATCARGGTGATCCACAAGCATTCCCAGCCCCCAGGGTTGGACAAACCAAGTGGAAAGATCCCATAGGGACTAAAACCAGGCTGGAGRTCATCACCTCTGTTGTGCCACAGAGCCCAGGTGCTCATAGTGGCGCCACTCCTTAATGAGCTCCTGGGCAATGTCTTCCTGCCTGGCTGCTCCCACCATTCCACCCCATGGAATTTTGGGTTAATATGTTTTCCTTAGTGTTTCTAGTAGGCTGAGAGCACCTGGAGGGGTGGCTCGAGGAGGATTTGCTCAGGAGCAGTTTTCRTTAGCCAGGATTTCTTTTCCTCTGCTTTTGTGAGGCCTTTCTGTGTTTTCCAAGTCCAGCAGCTGTCAGAGAACAGTGGAACATCCTTAGYAAGGAGCTTTAGAGGGATTAAAAGTTGKGAGTTTGCAGCTGTGGATCAGCAGWTYTGGGTYGGRGAKGGATCATCTGGTGCAGGAACTCAGGTGGGAAGGGTGAAGATGTGGGCTCAGGTAACTCAAGAGGTCTTCTCCAATGTTGGGTACCATCTCCAGGTGCTGGGACACCAGATTGGAGATGGTCCTGCCCATCCTATGGTGGAAAAAGTAAAAAATCCTCTTGAGTGCTCTGGAGCTGGGCTGGGAGAGCTGAAGGTGTCCAACCTGGGGAAGAGAAGGCTCCAGGGAAACATCAGAGACCCTTCCAGTACCTAAAGGGGCTCCAAGAGAGCTGGAGAGGGACTTTGGATAAGGGATGGAGGGACAGGACACAGGGAATGGTTTCCCACTGCCAGAGGGCAGGGATAGATGGGATATTGGGAAGGAATTCTTCCCTGTGAGGGTGGTGAGGGGCTGGGATGGAATTCCTAGAGAAGCTGTGGCTGCCTGATCCCTGGAAGTGTCCAAGGCCAGGTTGAACAGGGTTTGGAGCAGCCTGGGGTAGTGGAAGGTGTCCCTGCCCATGGCAAGGGGTAGAACTGGATGGTCTTGAAGGTCCCTTCCCACCCGAACCATTCTATGATTCCATAAAAAAYGTTAATTATGGCTGTAATGCTATTTTTTGTGAATTAGTGCTCAGGGTCTGGGATGGGCTCTGGGCAGTTGGGGCAGATGCCCCGGGAAGAAAGCAGAGGATTCATCCTTCTTCTTCCAGTCTTGGGATTCATCTTGTTCAAAGTCCCCCAGGGACTGAGCATGGTTCTGTTGGGATTTGGAGCCTGTCTCTAAAACCCTTTAACCCTCTTGGTACTACTCCCTCTGTCCCAGGGCATCCATTTATTCCTACCCAGGTACTCCAGGATGAAATCTCTCATGGGTCCATGAAGTTCCAAGTTCAGCTCTTCTTTTCTCCATCCAAATTCCCCAAACACCAGCTGTAACTTTAAATAAGATCAATTTTGTGAGGTGTTATTCACCTTTTCTAACCCAGACTTCAACAGCAATGGAGTAGCTTGGCCAGATGAAATTTCCCTGTGGATAAAGTTTTCCAAATTGGCCACATGCTGTGTTTAAAACTAATTTTGAAGTGGTTTGGACCCTTTGGAAGTGTTTTTTTAAGGCTAATTATGCCTGCTAACAGCATCCCATTCAGAATATATTTTCCAGTGCTGTATATTTACACACTCCCTGTTTTTTCACCTGACAGTGACAGCTGTGGGAGTGAGGAATGTATTTAATTCCTAAATATCTACTCTAATAAGAGATTAGTAATGGCAGAGCTGCTTTTTTTCCACCCTTTTCCCAGATGGTTTTCCCTACAAAGGGTCGYAACTTCTCCAAGCTTCCAGCAGATCGAACCCCGAAGTTTTCCTGTGCCAATTCCAGTGTGAAAGTCGGGATTTAAAAGAAAAAGCACCCARAAAAGGAGGCAGAGGGAAGCAGAGCATGGCTGAATGGCAGCTCCACAAGGCACGAATTCCCTGAATTACTTCTTATCCTGATAAAATTGGGRTAAAATTGGGATAAATTCCTTTAAACTTTTCCGTGAGCTGCTTCGCTGAGCCGAGTCCAACTGGTGCCAGCATCTGGGCTGAGCTCTGGGCTGTGCCCGGGCAGGTCTCAGAGCTCAGGAATGAGCAATCCAGTTTTTGGGGGCAAAAAAGGTCACTTGGCAAGTGCTGGAGCATCGTTCTCCACTGATTAATTCTGTCCAGGCTAAGTAAACATTTAGGCTTCTTTCAGGCTGCAGGATGGATCCATCTGTTTCATCCTGGTGGGAGAAATCAGGGAGTATCCTGAGCTRGAAGGACCATCAAATCCAACTCCTGGTCCTGCCTGGGAACATCCCAGGAAAAAAGTATAAAATACTCCAAAAAATCTGGAGAAAACTCCTGGATTGACAAATGAGGAGGTATCCTAAATAAGATCTCTGAGAGCTTCACTGGGCATCAGGATCCGTTTTCCAGGAGCTGGAAAGGRCCTCATGCAGTGGAGGGAAGCAAAGGAAGGAAGGAATTTGTACATCTCTCCCATGGGTCAAATTTCACCCTTGGGCTGAGTTAATGAAATTTCCTGTTGAGTTTGTGTCTGTTGTACTAAACATGGAGAAAAAAATCCTAAATAATTATTTATTCATATCCAAAACCTACATAATGTTTGGAAGATSTACTGGAAGGTTCCCTGCCCRTGGCAGGGGGGTTGGAATGACATGTTCTTTAAGGTCCCTTCCAACTCAAATTATTCTGGGATTATGTAATCAGCTTTCTCAGTCTCTGGGTGTTTATTTCCTTCTGCTGCCTTGGAAATAATTGGAATTAGCTCATTAATACCGACTAATATCCCTCCTACCAGGTCTGGTTTCTCCCCAGCAGAGCACTGAGATTTCCTCTTTCTACACCCAAATTCTCTGTCTGACGGAGCTTCCTTTGGGATGAAACCATTGTGTTCCCTTCCAAACCTTGGTTTTATTCCATTAGGGAATGTGTGGATGATGCAGGACCATCCAGCCTCTCCTTGGCTCTTCCAGGGCTGGATCCTGGCACCTCTGTGTGGATTTCAGCATGAGGCCGGATCCGCCACCGCCCTTGGCACCGGCAAAGCCGACCATCTGCATCCGGCAGCTTCCCTGCTCCTGGTCTGTCCATCCATCCATCCCCAGGTGCCAGTCGGGCTCCGCAGCATCTGCAGCTCCTGCTGCCCTCTGGGCTGGCCTGGAAGGAGGATTTGCAGGAGGATACGGGGAGGTCTGAGAGGTCACAGCTGTTAAAGCTGGGAAAGTGGGAARAAAGGAGCAGAGGGATTCCCGAAGTTGGCACGGATCCCGCGGCCACCTGTCTGTGAGCAGGAATGGTTTTCCGAGCTGAAATTATGTTTTGATTGCAGATAATTTCCTTTAATTCCACCCAAATTAGTGGARATTTAATAATTGCTTCTGGAATTGTTGGTAGTGAATCCAGGTCTGYGTTCCTGCCATCCTCAGGAGTGGAAGGGAGGATGTAAACGTAGGCAATGAGGAGTGAATCTCCGGGGAAACCCCAAAGCTATTCCAGTTCAGGATATTTTATATGGGAAAAGGTTTTATGGCTCAATAAGGAGGAACAGGGAGTGTCGAAGGTGATGTCTCTGCTGCTTTAAGTTCCTTTTTAAACTCAGGGATAAAAGGGGACAAAGGGGAAACATTATTTGTGTGACGGGAAGGAACTTTGTGGGAGTTGTGGGAGACAGAAGGAATGTTTTTCTGTCCCCTCCCTCCAGCAAATTCCTGGTCTCTTTTGCATCTAAAGTAATGCTGTTTCAATTCAAATCAGAGTGTGGAATCAGGGARTCATTGAGGCTGGGTAAGCCCTCATTGAGTCGAACCATTCCTTCAGCACTGCCAACGTCATCACTAAACCATGTCCCCAAGTGCCACATCCACATGGCTTTTAAATCCTTCCAGGAATGGTGATTTCACCCCTGCTGGGGGCAGCTGTGCCAGGGCTTGATAACTCTTTCCATGAAAAAATTCACCCTAATGTCCATCCTGAACCTCTCCTGGCACAGCTTTGAGGCCATTTCCCCTTGTCCTGTCCCTTGTTCCCTGGGAACAGATCCTGAACCCCACCTGRCTGTCAGGGAGTTGTGGAGAGCCAGAGGGTCCCCCCTGAGCCTCCTTTTCTCCAGGCTGATCCTCCCCAGCTCCCTCAGCACTTCCTGGTGCTCCAGACCCTTCCCCAGCTCCGTTTCCTTCTCTGGMCASGCTCCAGCTCCTCARTGTCTGTTTTTCTGAACTCCTGGATTTTTAAGAATAAAAAGCTGATGAATAAGGAGGAAGGGAAAAGGACTTCCTTGTACAACATATGAACATGTGGAATTAGAATTGTGTAATYATGGAATGATTTGGTTTGGAAGGGAGATTTAAGACCAGTTTCWCCTCCTGCCAAGGGCAGGGACACCTTCTACTATCCCAGGTTGCTCCAAGCCCTGTCCAACCTGGCCTTGGACACTTCCAGGGATGGGGAAGTCCACACYCTCTCTGGGCAATCTGTTTCAGTCCAGCAGGACTGACTGGATGTGSTGCTCCTGTTTGTAATCCCTGACATTAATCCTGTGTCATCCATGAGTTYGTGGATGGACAGGGAATTAGGCAGGACCTTTTTGGTCCCAGGGTGGGCAGCTYCTCATGGATCTGCATCATTCCCACCTGTGCACAGGTGACACCAACCAACTTGCAAACACGGGGGAGGACAGGGGTTGCATTGGCCGCATCCAGAGCTGTGACAAAATCCTCTGGGGACTGGGATCCATCTGGGAGGGCATCTTGTCAAATCCTCTGTGTGAAATTCAGTAGAAAGCACTTTGTGGAGCATCCAAAAATGCTCTGCTTGCCCAGCTTTGGGAGCCTTTTTGCCTGAGTTGGTGAAACTCTYGCCTCCTGTTTTTCCCCTCTTTTTTTTTCCCCGTCGGCGCTGCTGAAGTGAGGCTTCCTCAGGCAGGTTTTTTACAATTTGGATTTGATGAGAACAGTCGGTTACAACTCCCCGAGTGCCGTAAAAGTTGATGCGATGGTCGCTCCGCGCCTGTGCTCATTTTTATAATTTTTTATTTTATGAAACAGGACAGGGAGCTTAGTGACTTATTACTATTCATTTCGTTTCAATGCAGTAAATATTGATTCAGTTGGGGCTTTTCAATTTAAACCACTTGCCGATTATATAAAATATTACCAGCCTCTGGAATTATGCTTACGGATCCCTTCGGCTGCTCATTAGCGAAGGAGTGCAATTTTTAGATCCCTTTGCTTTCATCATCCAAATAAATGGGCCGAGCTCCCTCTTCCCAGGGAAGGTGCTGTAGACTCAGCTCGCAGGGGCTTGACAGCCTCGATGGAGCTCTTAATTTGGAGCCGCTTTCAAAGGATTTTGTGTGTGCAGATTTTTTTTCATTTTGAGACATTGAGGTCTCTTCCTCTGATTTTTCAGAGACGGAATGACAGCTGGAATAAATGGAGCTGGTTCATCCTGCTCAAAGCAGCTTCTCCTACCTGTGGGTCGTTGGATGTTGCTTGAGCTCCAAGGACGTGTTTACATGARTCGTGAGAAGCAGGATCAGAGGTCTGGGAAGAGGGAGATGGGTGAAATTCCAGTGGTGGAAGGGTCTTGTTAGCTGTGGTCACTTGGGGTCATCTGTGATGGACATTCCCATGGCAAAACTTCCCACAGAACCAGCTCGGACAACTCACAAAGTGTCACTTCAACATTRTGAGGAGTTGTTGGAGCCCATTTATGTAGGGATGGGGTTAAATAAGCTTTGGGAAAATGATGTTGGTGCCACCAGAACTCATGGTATTTGGACTGTGGGATGTTGCTTGGGATGTTGGGTTGGCTTGGGATGTTGCCCCTCCATAGATGAGCCCACTTCAGGAGTTTTCCCTTCCTATTGTTGGACCTTTCCATCCCCACTGTCTCCTGTTGAGCCCTTTGAAGTGTGAGCTCCTTGCCATGCTCCTCCTGGCATCTCCTCATGGAAGGACATGAGGRCAGGATCATGAAAATCAGGACAAGCTCCTTCTCTAACCCGTTTGTCCTGAGGACATGGAGAGYGGGACACGGGCAGATCCAGGGTATTCTGATGGGATTTGAAAGAAATAAAACAAATCATACCTAAGGGAGCATCCCCTACAGTTGAGAATTGTCACTTTTGGGGGTTAATTACTGGGGAAGGAGCCACCTTCAAGTGGTTTCGGGTCCATCAAGATGAAAAGAGAGAAAAGTCTGGATTGACTTCAACTTCTTGACCACTTTTAAACCCAACCAAGAACACGCAATGCTCAGGTGGAGACTCAGAAATTGTCAGGTTTAGCAAGAGCTGCGTTAATTGGATCAATGTAAAAATGTGATTTAAAGTACATTGTCAGTGGAGCAGGGGGTTTGGCCGAGGACCTGATTCCAAGGGTGAGTTACGACGCTGGATCTCAGGGCCAAGATGTTCTTCACGTTATTCTTTGTGCAGCACTTAACCCGTGGTGGATTTCCCCCAAAATAACTAATGTTGTGACCAGAAAGAACATGAATGAGGTTTCAAACTGGAAAAGGAAGAGCTAAAAACTGCGCTGCTGTGGAGCCAACTTACATAATTAAACACTGGTTTAAATACCGCTTTTAGGCCAGGTTTAAGGGTGGTAGTAAACCAACTTTGCAATAATCAATAGTTTTTAGTTTGCCTGCATAGTTCAAACTCATCAGCCGCTTTCTCCCCCAGTGGTTCAGAGCTAATCTCACCAATTGGTTGCAGTAGGATGTCGTGGTGAAGGTGACCTGGAATCCCTTTGTGTGAGTGGGTTTTTGTCAGCTAAATTCAAGGAATTTATCCTTTTTAATGCAAAACCTTCATGTAATGTATTCATCAGGTTGCTGGCTCACCTATTGCTGGAGATGAATGTGTATTATTTTAATGCTAAGATTAATAAGGACTTTCTGAAGTCCTGCTTGAAGTATTCCCTGATGGTATTTGAGGACTTAATTTGAGTGTAAAGCTGGGATAATTGTGTGGCAATGCAGCTCATGGAAAGCACTGGGAGTTTTGGAGCAGAGCTTCCATGGGAGACTGGCACAAATTGGGTTAAGGCTTCCCCAGATCCCCTTGGAGTCCCTGGGTACACTTCAACCACTTTGGGATTGTTAATTGCTTTGAAAAATCATGGAATGATCAGATGATCTGGATTGGGAAGGACTTTTTAAGATGATCTCATTCCAAACCCCTGCCATGGGCAGGGATTCCCTTCCACTATCCCAGGTTGCTTCCATCCTCATCCAACCTGGCCTTGAACACTTCCAGGGATGGGGCAGCCACAGCTTCTCTGGGCATCCTTTTCCAAGGCCCCACCACCCTGACAGCAAAGAATTTATTCCCAATATCGCATCTAACTCTGCCCTCTGGCAATGGGAAGCCATTCCCTGTGTCCTGTTCCTCCATACCTGTCCCTTTCCAGCTCTCCTGGAGCTCCTTCAGGCACTGGAAGGGGCTCTGAGGTCTCCCTTGAATCCTTCTTTTCTCCAGGTTAGGCATTCCCAGCTCTCCCAGCCTGGATACAGAGCAGAGGGGCTCCAGCCCTTGGAACATTTCTGCAGCTCCATGTCTATCTGGTGTTGGGCCCCAGAGCTGGAGGCAGCTTTGCAGGTGGGGCCTCACCTGAGTGGGACAGAATTCCTCCCTCGCCTGCTTTCCAAACTGTGGGATGAGCCCAGGACATGCGGGAATTTCCGGGTTCCAGCACACATAGCGAAATATTGGGGTTTGTAGCATCATCCYATTCCCATCACTGCATTCTGGTGGTGTGGCCAGGGAGCCACTTTGGGATTCRCAAGGCAAAGCAGAAAGCTGGAGATTTTCCTTCATTGCCAAGCCAGGTGGTCGCTCCCATTGTGCCACCTAGGAGAATTTCTTCCCAATTTCCCATCTAACCCTGACAGCAGCAAGCYGTTCCCTGTGCCCTATCACTCCATCCCTTGTCCAAAGTCCCTCTGCAGCTCTCCAGGAGCCCCTTTAAGCCCTGGAAGGGCTCTGAGGTCTTCCTGGAGCCTTYTCTTCTTCAGGRACAAGTTCCTTTTATTGTGATGGAGACGCAGAGTCGSTTGTCCTTGTTGATTGAGTATTTATGATGGGAGCTCTTGATGGTGTTTCTCTCAGGTCGGATTTCTGCAGCTGGCAGCTGCTCCCGTCCTCCCCAAAGGTCCCTTTTCACCTGTCAGGACACACTGCRGCCTTTTACCTGTTTATTCTTGTCCTTTGATTTAATCCCTGGCCATTGGGGTGGCTGTAACACCGTGATCTTCAGAATTTTCATTCTGCCCTGTATGTATAGGTTGGATTTTTTCTACTCTTTTTTTTTTTTTTTTTTTTTTTAAATCCTGCTCAATATTCAAGGACCATAAAAACGTTCCCCACTTATCATGAGCTGTTATCTCAACGACTCCTCGCTGTTATTAATAATCACTCTCAGTGTCGTGTATTGCTCTTCCTTATGGCTCCCGAGGCAAATCACGGATGCAGGGAAGGATTTCTAATGGTCGAGTCRCAGGCTGGGGAGGAGCAGAGCTCTTTTACCTCTTTCTGAAAGCAGGACAACAGGTTTGGAGTAATTTCTGTGGWTCCTGGTGGCCACCTGCTGAAGGGGAACCTCCTGAATGTGGTCATGCTGTGTCCTCCTGCAGACGGTGACGTCCATGGAGATGCTCCATGGGCATTTTGGTGCCTGCCTGGCACAGGGGTGTGCAAATGTGAGCTGGTATCTAGATGCATCCGAGGTGATGGAGCCTAGCCAGTCCCACCAAGGTGCTGGGGAACCCCAGAACCTCTCAAGCTTTGGTGTGAGATCTTCCCCCTTAAGGTATTTGAAAACCATAGAAGAGTTTGGGTGGGAAGGGACTTTCAAGATCATCGAGTTCCACTCCCTGCCGAGGGTAAGGACACCTCCCATTATCCCAGGTTGCTCCAAGCCCCTCCAACTTGGCCTTGGACACTTCCAAGGGCAAGGCAGCCACAGCTTCTCTGGAAATCCCATTTCAGGGCCTCCCCACCCTCCCTGGGAACAATTCCTTCCCAATATCCCATCTAATCCTTCCCACTGCCAGTTTAAAGACGTCATCTAGACCTGGCRGTTGGCAACTGGTTCTGGAGGGCCCTGCTTGAGCAGGGTGTTGGGCTAGACTTCCAGGGATTCCTTCCAGCCTCACACATTCTGTGATCTCTCCTGAAAACCTCTGGGCATTGCTGTTGTTGATCATGGCACATACTGTCTTGGGGCACTGKGACATCCAGAGGAATTTGAGATTTCTCCAGAGAAGCTTTGGCTGTCCCATCCCTGGAAGTGTCCAGGGTCAGTTTGGATGAGGCTGAGAGCAACCTGGGCTAGTGGAAGGTATCCCTGCCCRTAGCAGAGAGGTTGGAATGAGATGATTTTTAAGGTCTTTTCCAACCCAAACCATTCCTGGATTTTATGATTTCACATAAAAAATTAACCCTGGGCAGGTAGTTGGACTCTCCTACAAACCTGGAGACAACTTGATCTTGCATGAACTCTGGGATACCTGGAGTTGCTGGTGGATCAAAGAGCTCTCATTCCCACTTTCAGTCTGCCAAATAGATATTTCCAAACCCACTCTTGAATTCCCAATCCAAACTAGGCAGCTCCTCCTTCTGSCTGGTTTTCATTGCTGGATGATGGCCCCAAAGGCAATGACCACCCCAAAACTTGACTAATGAGCACCATCCCATTGGGAAAGGCAACTTCCTTCTTTCCTTCTCCAAGCCAGTGGCAGATTTTATTTTTTCCCGTTGTTTTGGGGGTTGTTTTTGTTTTCTGTTTTCCCAGCTCGGCACGGTTCAGCGCTTCGGCCTTGCGAACTTGAACGCCTGGATTAATTTGTGGTTAGATCTCTGTTAAGATTGCATCCACTTCCCCAGTCAGCACTTAATTGGCAGTCGCTTGATTTAACAGCGTGGGAGCCGGCTCCGGAAAAATGGCTTGGATAAATCACTGCCTGACGCCAGAAAATAGATATAATCTCAACATTAACTACATTAATAGTAGCAGGAGCCGAATTAAGAAAGCCATAAAGTAGAGGCAGGAGAGTATAAATTAYGGCCRTCTCGCTGTCTTCTTCTCCAGGCTYTGCTTTCYGTCCTCTCCCTGCCGGTGGGATGGGATCGGTGCTGGTCTTGGGTCCAGTTGGGTGGCATTCAGCTCTGTTGGGGACAGGGAGAAGAGCAATTCCCACAATTCACACCAGTCCCAGCTCATGGGATATCACCAGAGTGAGTCTAATCAGTTTTAGTGGCTTAGTTGATTACAGAGGTCCAGAATGTTGAAGTCATGGATTTGATTTCTTCCCTCCGGAGTCCCGACCTGAAATATGGAGTCTTTTATGGTCCTTTGGTCACAGGGATTTCTAGGATGATTATTTGGGGTTGGATAAGGGGAGAAAAGACATTTCCTAATGATGTGGATGGGAATCTATGCAGGGCATGTGGTGAGGTGGCCAACTCCCAGCTCCTAGAGAACTCCCAGCAGATTCCCTGCTTGTGAATGTCCATGTTGTTCTTCCCAGGGGAAGCTTTGCCTTTATTTCCTATCTGTGAAAACCAGGGAAATCAAGTCAGGATAAGTGCTGTGAGGGCATGTTTTTCCTGATGCTCTGGATAATGGTGAACTTCACAGCTTCTCCTGTTCTTCAGGAGTCCAAGGAAAAGTGTTGCTCCAGCTTTTGTGTGCCATGGGATGCCAAAAGCCTTCCCAGCTCTTCCAGCTGTTGCTTTATCCATTTGTGCCRATGTTGACTGTTTATAAATTCAGAATCAGGTTGGTTGTTCTTTTTTCCCCTTCAGTCTGGTGTTAGATCCAACTTTGATTCAGAAGGTGACAGTTTAGGATTTTCTGTGGACATACTGGAGTGGAGATGCTCCATATGGAGATTTTTGGGAGTCCTGGGATGGGGGTGGAGGCTGAGCAGCTTCGTGAGGACCAAACCCTCTGTGGGAACTGAGGTGCTGGTGGTACCTGCCTGCTGGTGAGAAGGGCTCCAGAGCAGGTAATGATGCCCTAGAGCATCATAAAAATCCTTTTCCATCCACTTCTCCATGAAAAAATGGGAAGAGGAGAATGATGATGCCAGGGAAGTCACCTTGGAAGTTGCATCCCACCATCTGGAGGGTTGGGTCAGTACTACAAGCTGGAGGCAAGTTTTGGGTTCATTTAGGAAGTTTTCTCCGTTTTTTAGTTGTCCTGGAGATTTTTGTGAGGGTTTTGGGAGTTTGGGGATTGCTCTGGGTCTGGTGTCAGCAGAGGGAGACAGCTCTGTTGGAGTCTGGTGTGGGAAAGGCTAATTTAAGTTTAATGAGAGAGCAAGARTTAATTTGTTTGGTCTTTGGGCACATGTTGAACACAATATGCCAAATTTTGATGGAGCCATCAAAATCCTATAAAMCCCAAACCTTACCCAAATTTTCCCCCACATTCCGTGGTTAAAAGCATCTCTGGGCTGTTTGGAAGTGCAGATGCTGCCAAGGCTTTTAATTTATTTATTATTTTAMTTGTTATTATATTTATTGATAAATTTTTTTTTTTACTGATGAATTATTTTATTTATTTATGTTTATTTTATAAATGTAGCTTGTTATCTATCTCAACGAAGCATCCACATTATAAAGTCATGGAATAGTTTGGGTTGGCAGGGAATGTCATCCTATTCCAAACCCCAGCCATGGGCAGGGACAATGTCCACTATCCCAGGTTGCTCCAAACCCTGTCCAACTCACCCTTGAACATTTCCAGGGATGGAGCAGCCACAGCTTCTCTGAGCATCCTGTACCAGGGTCTCACCATCCTCACAGGAAAGAATTTCTTCCCAATATTCCATCTAACCCTRCCCTCTGGCAGTGGGAAGCCATTCTCTGTGTCCTGGCTTTCCATTATTTGTCCCAAGTCCCCCTCCAGCTCTTCTGGAGCCCCTTTAGRCACTGGAAGGGGCTCTGGACATCCGGAGTGATGTGCTGAGTTCCCACATCCCTGGATCCTTCCCTTCTCCAGGCTGGACATTCCCAGCTCTCCCAGCCTGACTCCAGAGCAGAGGGGCTCCATTCCTTGGAGCATCATCTTGGCCTCCTCTGGACTTGCTCCAGCAGCTCCACATCCCCAGGGCTGGATGCAGAATTCCAGGTTGGATCTCACCTGAGCAGGGCAGAGAAGCAGAATTCCCTTTTTTTCTCAGGTTTATCCTGACCTTTTCAACTTTATTTCCATCTTTTTGGTTCAGTTGCACCCCCCTTCACCACATCCCGTTTTCTCCCCTGGAAATGGATTTTTAAAAGCGTCATCTTCCAGCGAATTTTCCTTTCCATCTTGTTGTTTATTAGGCTCTTAAAGGCAAAGCTTGTAATGCATCCATTGATCCAAATTCCAATTGAAGAGATGTGAGCGCATAAAATGGTCCCGACCCTTTAATAATGGAGCGATATCCTTTGGAATGTAGGCGATGCAATTAGGACAAGGAACCAACCCCCTGCCCCTTGATGGGGGCCTTTGAATCATTTTTATCCATTCCATATATTCAGAGTCAGAGCTGAGTTCCTTTAAGTGTCTTCCTGGTGAGTATCTGATGGACTGACGCTCTCAGAAGTGTTGGACCTTTTTTTTAATTCCTCTTTCTCTTGGAAGCAGATCCAAATTTTTATAGATCCGTGTTTATTAATTATGCATGTCTACATTTATAAAATATATATAACATGTGTTTTATGTGTGGATAGAAATTGGGTGGATGGGCCGAGTCCAGTGGTGTTAAGGTCAACAAAGCCAAGTATTGGATCCAGCACTTGGATCACAACAATTTCATGGAGTGCTCCAGTCATGGATAAAGGGCTGAAGAGATGGAAATGGACTTGGAGGTGCTGGTGGCAGTGTCTAAACCTGAGTCCAGGTGGGCAAGGAGGCCACTGGCACCTGGCTTGTAGCAGCCATGTTGTGTTCATAAGCCCAGGGCAGTGTCCATCCCCCTGTTCTGGTAGTGCTGGGACACCAGCACTGTCCTGGTGGGAATTTTGGGTCCCTTACAAGACAGACATGGGAGGGCTGGAATGTGTTCAGGGAAGGGAATGGAGCTGGGGAGAATCTGGGGCACCAGGAGTGGCTCAGGGGGCTGGGATGGCTCAGCCTGGGGAAAAGGAGGCTCAGGAGGGACCTTCTGGTTCTCCACAACTCCCTGACAGGAGGTAAATCCAGGTGAGGGTGGGAATCTGCTCCCAGGGAGCAAGGGACAGGACCAGAGGAAATGACCTCAARTTACACCAGGAGAGGTTCAGTATGGACATCAAGAGGAATTTCTTAATGGAAAGAGTTGGAATGTGCTGCCCAGGGAGATGGTGGAGTCCTCATCCCTGGAGTGTTCAAGGAATGCCTGGATGTGGCACTCAGTGCTCTGGTCTAGGTGACAAKTTTGGGATCAGTCRCAGGTTGGACTTCATGATCTTGGAATTAATGATCTTCATTGTCTTTTTCAACCTAAATGGTTCCATGATTCCATATATGTTATGTATACACTTATCSAGGTGTAGACAGCGTTGATATTAAATATTTACTGGATCATGGAATTACAGGGATGCTGAGAATTCATGCCAAGGAATCAGAGCTGACAACGCTGCTCCAGTTGTTTTGTGGGTCAGCTTATAAATGGTAAGGAGACCACCAGACAGGTGTACAGCCACCTGCTTAAAATTTGGAGAAATAAGTTTGGGAGTCACCTTCTGAATTTCTTACTTACTCCTTAAGTTTAATATTGTGTCAGGAAAGCCAATTCTTTAGCGGGGGAAAAATCATTTATACACTGTTTTCTCTGCCTTTGCAGAGAAATTTATTTTAAATTTTAATTAATTAATCAAAATTGAATTTAGTTTTTAAAATGGATGTGTATCCATCCCCAGTCCAAGCTGTGGGCATGGGGTTTTCCGGAGGCAGGCAGTAGCTGGTGTTTTCCCAGCGGATAATTCCCTTTAGCACAGCGCCTCTGAACTTCTTAACCTCTTCCATGCTGAGTTCCTGCTTTTCCATGGAATCCTGCTCCTTGTCCGAGTTATTTGCTTTAATTAAAATGTATCAGCTGTTCTGGCTCTTCATAGTATTATTGCTGTTTCCTGTGTGRGGAAAAGAGCATTTAAAGGGAAAGTATCTTTGGAAAAAGCAATTATCTCAGGTATTTTTGGAAAGCAGGCAGGAGGGAAAGCCTCCAGTGGGATTTGGCTCCGTGTCTGAGTGATTATTGTGATAAATATTCAGAGTTGGAACCGTTTGGGTTGGGATACGGACACAGCATTGGAATGATCCTCGGCAATTAGCCTTCCTGGGRTATTCCAGTGCTTGGAGTGCATCCAGAGCTCTGAAATGGGATTTACAGGGATGAGCAGAGGGAGGAATATCACTTCTGTGCCAGGACAGGGGAAGGTCTAGGAGCTGCTCTCACTTTCCCTCTGGTTTTAGCCCATCACTGAGGGTGGTAGGACCTTGTCTGGGAGGGATTAAGGATTTATCCACGTGGACACAGGTCCTGGAGCTTCCCAAACGGAGCCGCTGAATCCGGCAACACCTGCGTGGAGCGCCACGAGCTCCATTTCAGCTAATCAGAGTTAAACCCTAATGAACTTTGTCCAATCGCCTGAGCTAATGGGGGTAAAAGGAATCTAATTAACGGGACAATAGTTCCCGGTCTTCCCGGTGTAATCACTGATCCGCCGCCAGCATTAGAGCAGCGGGATGGAAAGCCGAGTATTAGGGACCGTCAGCATTTCCATTCTCAGGCTCAGCCTAAGCGGTTTAACGGGACCTTGGCAGGGGGGTTTGGGCTGAGACTTGACCTACCTTGAAAACAGCTTTATCTTGGGAAATTGTCTTCTCCAGAGGGGCTTTTGTCTCATCTCCAGGGAGGTGTTTTCATAGCACAAACTTTGCTGGAGAAGTTGGAATTGTTTCCGAGGATCCTCCCGTGGCTTGCCGTGGGTGGGATCAGGCCCAGGGCTGGAGGGAAACCAAGGARGTGGTTTGGAGTTGGGCTGTCAGGGAGTGGGGAGGACAAGAGGAAATGACCTGAAGTTGTGCCAAGGGAGGTTTATTTAGATTGTATATCAGGGAGAATTTCTTCATGGAAAGGGCTGTCAAGCACTGGAACAGGGCAGTGGTGGAGGAAGGAAGGCAGGATTAGATGGGATATTGGGGGAAAGTTCATTCCTGTGAGTGTGGGGAGGCCCTGGCACAAGGCTTAAAGGATTGTTTGGGTTGGAAGGCATCTTGAAGGTCCCAACCCCCTGCCGTCGGCAGGGACACCTTCCTCCATCCCAAGTTGCTCCAAACCCCATCCAAACTGGCCTTGGACACTCCAGGGATGGGGCARCCACAGCTTCTCTGGACAACCTGTGCCAGGGCCTTCCCAYACTCCCAGCCAAGAATTCCAACTCAATATCCCATCTTTCCTTGCCCTCTGGTGGTGGGAAACCATTCCCTGTCACTCTGTCCCTTGTCCCAAGTCCTTCTCCAGCTCTCCTGGTGTCCCTTTAGGCACTGGAAGAGGCTCTGAGGTCTCCCTGGAGCCTTCTCTTCCCCAGGCTGGACATTCCCAGCTCWCCCAGGACAGTTCCATCTCTGCCTTCCTTACCTGGCCACACCAGTCCTTCAGCRCAAGTGGTCACAAGGCAAATTCTTTCCCTGTTTTTCGTGCTTGGCACATGAAGCTGGGTTTGTATCCAGGCTCTCCATCTCCCACAGGAATGAATGGGGTTACAAACAATAGTAGGGATTTAGGAAACAGGGGCAGGGAAAACAGCTCTCCTCTCCCRCTGCTCTGAGCTCCTCGAGGTGTTACTGGATCTTGTGTGTTTTTTGGAAGGTTTTGGCAGGATTTCAGGGCTTTCTCTGGCTTGAAGTGGGATCATGAGCCCTGCAGGAGCTAGCAAGTACCATCTGGAGCTTTGGCTTTTCATGGACACAGTGGAGAGATGAAAGGGGATGGCAGCGTGGGGCTGAATGGCTTTCAGAGGGAAATGGCAATAAATCCAGTGGGAGGGAATCAWGACATTTGAGGGAAGAGATGGCATCCAGAGGGACCATTACAGGCTGGGCCAGTGCAAACCTCRGGGAGGCCATGGCCGAGGTCCTGCAAGTGGATAGGACAGTTCCAAGGACAGACCCAGGCTGGATGGGGAATTGATTGAGAGCAGCCCTGAGAAGGATTTRGGTTGGTGAAAAACTGAATGTGCCTCATCCACATGTGCTGGAACCCAAAAATTCCCTGTGTCCTGGGCTCAACCCACAGCGTGGGCAGCAGGAGAGGAAGAATTGCTGCCCCTCCACCTTGCTCAGGCGAGATCCCACCTGTACAGCTGCCTCCAGCTCTGGGGTCTAACAGCAGGAGGATGTGGAGCTGCTGGAGCAAATCCAGAGGAGGCCATGGAGATGCTCTGAGTGCTGGAGCCCCTCTGCTCTGGAGCCAGGCTGGGTGAGGTGGGAATGTCCAGACTGGAGAAGGGAAGGATCCAAGGAGAGCTTAGAGCCCCTTCCAGTGCCCCAAAGGGGCTCCAGGAGAGCTGGGGAGGGACTTTGGACAAGGGATGGAGTGCCAGGAAAAGGGGGAATGGTTTCCCACTGCCAGAGGGCAGGGATAGATGGGATATTGGAAAAAATTCTTTCTTGTGAGAGTGGGGAGGAGCTGGAATGGAATTCTCAGAGAAGTTGTGTCTGTCCTATCCTTGGAAGTGTCCAGGGCCAGATTGGATGGGGCTTGAAACGACCTCAGATAGAGGAAGGTGTCTCTGCCCATGACAAGGGGTGGGACTGAATGATCTTTAAGGTCTCTTCCCACCCAAACCATCCCATGATTCTGTGGAATGTTCCCCCTCAGTTTAGCCCACAGTTGCCTGTAAATTTTGCAGCCCTTTGAGARGCAACTGCAAGGAGATCAGGATGTTTTGTTCATACCTGGGTCTTTCCAAGTGGAATTATTTGGGAAGTTATCCAGTCTACGTGAGGATTGGCAAGAGACATCCTTCTATGGGATGTGGAAACTGGGGAAAACCATGAAAATCTCTTCCACAACASTTCATTGCAGGTGTAATGCCATGTTTCTGATTTTTTGRGGKTTTTTTTGTGGAGGAATCTCTGTTCTCATTGGTTGATAACCATTAAATTTACTTGCAACTATTTTCCTTTCCAGGTCAGGGGGATTTATTGGGAAGGTACGTCTTTATTTAGGTAATTAGGGAGCTTAGTAGGTGCTCATTGAAATTCATAATTTTTCCCAGGTTTTGAAAATGCTAAATGAGATCTGGGCTGGATTATTATTTTTTTTTCCTTGAGATTAACATTAAGCTGCATTTGAATGGAAATTCAGATTCAATTGAACCAAATTAAAATAGGGKTTTTTTTAAGTGTTTGTTTCATAATTAGAAGTAATTATTGAAAGGAAGGAATTGTTTATGGRTAAATTAATGCATTTTTGCCTGTCACTGTGTATTTAAAACGAATAGATCCTCTGTGTTTATGGATGTATGTGGGGAAAAGACATATCCCTTTCTATTTTTAATTTCCAATCACTTTTCCAACCTCAARTATCATCAAGAATGGACTGAATGATTTGAATTATCCCAATCAGGTTCTTCAAATAAATTGAATCTTAATGTAGAAAGTGTTTATTTGAGGTTTGACCTTTATTATTTTAAAGAGAAAGCATCAATGTTGATAAAAATGCCATAAATCAAACATTTTAGTGGAATTACTTCCTTTTAGCTGTAAATTTGGGGTCTTCAAGGATCTGATGGGTGAGGATAAAGATGGAGAAGCTTCCGAGGGGCATCTTGGGGCGTTCCTGGTGTGTTTGAGGAACACTTCTAGCCCTAAATCCTGTGTTGTTTGCTAAGGAATGATGAATGACTGAGGAAAATGGGATTTTTGGGATTTTTTTTTYCTTCCTGAATGAGGATTTTCCATTGTCACCTCCCAGGCTTGTGGCAGACGAGCTCCCTCCTTCCTCACCTCTCTCCCTGTTGCTTCCTGTAACCATTGCCCCCGCGATGATCCGCTCTTTCCTCAGGATTCAAATGCCAGCATGCAAATGTGATTTCTGACTATGTAAGGATTACTTTCAAAAAAAAAAAAATATATATAAGCTAAGCCCAAAGAAGAAATCCAGTAGTAAAAGAAAACCATTCTTTAAGAGCCACTTGTATCGCCGCTAGTGCCAGGAAATCCTCTCCGTTTCAGCTGGCTGGAAACGCCGCTGGGATGTTCCTGCTCTGCTCGTGGGGTTGTGTTTAACTTGGAGACATCAAATACTCTAAAAATGTTGCATTTCAAGTTTAGGGGAATKTTTGTGGGGGTTTGGGTGGGGTTTTTGGATCACGTGGTCTTGTGTTGATGAGGGGATTGGGGTGTTAAATGTGAGCAGGCTGGAGCAACTCATCCTTGTTTTTAACCTTCGTTTTCCATGTTGGCTTGGAGATCTCCCAGTTTTTCTCCTTTTTATTTAGATTAATATATAAAAGTATAATGTTAAATATGGATTATCTGAAGAGGGAATGTATTTTCCCAGCTAGCACCTGGCTGAAGTTTTGGTGGTTTTACTCCATTCTGAGCAGGTTTGGAACTCCATTCTGAGAAGGGAATGGTCCTGGGGACAGGTCTGGAGCACCAGGAACAGACGGATCTGGTGAGGCTCAGCCTGGAGAAAAGGAGGCTCAGGGGGGACCTTSTGGGTCTCCACAACTCCCTGWCAGGGTGGTSGATCCAGGTGGGGTTCAGGATCTGTTCCCAGGGAACAAGAGACAAGAAAAGAGGAAGCAGCCTCAGGCTGTGCCAGGAGAGGTTTAGTTTGGATATTGGGAAGCTTTTTTTATGGAAAGATTGGGCAGGCTGCCCAAGGCAGTGGTGGAATCCCCRTCCCAGTAGGAATTTAATGTCTGTCTGGATGTGGCTTAGTGGTGGCCTTGACTGTGCTGGGGGAATGGTTGGATGATCTTGGAGAACTTTTCCCACCTAAATACCTCTGGAATTCTCTAAAGGATACAGCTGGGTAGTGCTTAATCATGGGAACTCAGACTTGGTCTACACAAGTACCTACTGAGCAGCAGCATGAAATGTTCTGAGTGAGGCAAAGTTGCTGCTGCTTCGACAGATGCACTGGAAAAGCCTGAACCTCATCCTACAGAATCATGGAATTGTTTGGGCTGGAAGGGACCTTAGAGATCATCTTGTCCAAACCCCTGCCATGGACWTGGACACCTTCCAGTAGCCCAGGTTGCTCCAAGCCCCATCCAACCTGGCATTTAGAGTTTTATCAGCCTGGAACCTCCCTTAGTAACATTTTTAGCATCAGGCTCTGATTTTCCCCATAGTTGACATTGAACCTGCACCAGCTACGCTGCCGTTTTTAAACATTTTTATGTCGTTCCTCCACCCCTTCTTCATTAAAAATTTTTCTTCCGCTGTCCACCCTGAGGGTGGGGGAAAGACAACCCTCAACCTTGTGTAGTCAAGGTTATGGCGATAAATTCCGGAGCATTGTCACTTCTATTCGGAGTAAATTGGCCGGCCGCTCTTGGGCTGAAGGGGAGATAATTTGCTGTAGTATTTCAAATGGATTAGAAATGGATTTGAAGGGAAAGTTCATGCCTCCCATTACAAAGGCTAGAAAGAAGACTATCTTAAGGCACTGTTCACACTCTAGCCTTCATTATCCACGCTTAATACCTTTCCTATTTTCCAGCGTTAATGAAATTTCCTGCCGGAGCGGGGCCTTGTGGATGGACGGGAGGACTCTTTAGATCCGCGGGATGYGCGGCAGAAAGGGAATTACAAGGCCCTTGTGTCGAGGGGCCCAGTGTATTCTTCAGGTCCTTGGCCCAGCTATTATCTCGTTAATTTTATCCTCTTTTGTCAATACAGTTCATTTCCAAAGGCCGTCCTTTCCATTAGGGTAACAATTCCACGGAGAGCTGGGATCCCRCCGCCGATGAAAAGCCATGGGCGTTTGGCTCCGCGCCCTCGCCGGTGGCTTTTCCCTGCCACCACCAGCTTGGATGTCGCTAAGAGGGAGGGGGACACACTCAGTGGTGGCTGTGTTGGGGCCACACAAGCACTTGGGAGCAACARCTTGGATTCAGAGGGAAATAAAGGGTTCCTGTAAGTGAAGTTTGGGAAGTTGAGTTCCCTCCCCACTCTTCTGTGTGGGCGCGGTTTTTCCATATAAAACATAATTTCCCTTAAATTTTAAATCTCTTAAGGCTCCTATAATATAATAAATATCCTGCCTAATATAATAAATAATAAATACAATAAATATTCTAATAAATATTACTTTATACATATAAAAGGATGAGGGAACATCACTGCTTGGACATTTGCACCACCCAGAAGCTGGAAATGGAGGTAGCCAAGCCTCCAGTGAACTCAAACTGAGGTCCTGGTTGGGACTCCCTATCCCTGGAAGTGTTCAAGGCCAGGTTGAATGGGGCTTGGAGTGAGCTGTTCTACTGGAAGRTGGCCCTGCCCRTGGAGGAGGATTGGAACTTGGTGATTTTGAAGATGCCTTTCAACCCAGAKAATTCTGTGATGATTCCATGGCTCCAGTCCGGTGGCCCTTGGGGCTTTGGCAGCCTGAGCAGATGTTCTGCAGAAGTTTTGCTTGGAGGCCACCCAGAGGTCACTTGTCTCCCTCAAAAATACCAACAACTCTAAATTAGTGGAGGTTCAGCCCCATTCCCTTTGGGGAATGAGATGAATTTTGATGTTGTTTGTCAAAGTCCTTGGTAAAATTGTAGATTAATGGAATGGATTGGAAGGAACCTTGAAAATCATCCTGTTCCAACTCCCCGCCTCAGTGGGGATGTTCTGATGCTGTGTCTGCATTTGGAGCCTCCCTCAGTCTGGAGCTTGGCCATCCCTAAGGAATCCTAAAGAAGACAGAAGTGTGTGGCCACTTTGGTGATCTTGAGCAGGAAGGCAGGAAAAGAAATATCCCAAGGATTTGGGGGATTCAAGCAACTGGATGTTAAACTGGTGCTTAAACCAGTGAGTMAGGCTTAGGGGGTGTGAGCAGCTGCTGGGGCTGTGCAGGGTTTGGAGTGAATTGGGTTTTATTGACATTACGGCCAAAAAGATTTAATTTAATGCATTATCTCATTTATGTGTGTCTGTGTGATAATATAATGTATTAGGGCGTGCATATAAATTTATATTCAATAGATATTGAATGTATCTCTATAGATGTAGAATATTTTTAATATATATAAATATATCTACTTATAATATATAGATATAATTATATAGATACAAGATCTATTTAAATACATATTTAAATACATTTTTCCTATATGTATATATGTCTGCACATAGTTTATATATATCTATATATATAGTGTATCTATATATCTATAGATCTACAGATCTGTATATTTTCCTGATTGCTTCCACAGCTGTGTCATATCCCAACCTTTCCCTACAAATGAAAATGGGGAATGTTGGATGAACCCCTGACTTTTTCCCTCCCCTGTACTAGAATTAAGAAAAATATGAAATTAATAATATATAGAAAACAATATCTATATATTTTATGTCTTACCTATATATTAGTGAATATATGTAATTCAATATATATTCTATATCTTCAATAATATATGAATATTAAAAAGTGCTAAGAATAAAAATAGTTTCTGGGCATCATATMAATTATCTCTAAGTATTAATAAATATATATATTGAACATATCTAGACGTTATTGAACATATATAATTCAATATATGCATTCAGTGCATATATTCAATAATACCTAGAGATAATTGATGGATATAGGAGGCCCAGAGAATACAGGTGATAATATATAGATTTATGTATTAAAGTATCAATATTTGTTATTCTATGTAATATATAGATCTTGTATTTCAATACATACACTCAGGGTATATATATTCAATTATGTGTGTATCTATATGGAAATAGATCTATGTGAATACCTCTATGTATTACCCAGARATAACATATAGGGAATATATATGGAATTACAGAAGTCCTTAAAGGGACTGATTCAGCGGGGAAAAAGGAGCCYCACATCCATTGGCACTACAGCCCCTGTGAATGGAGGAATGGAGCATCCAGGGGTCCTCCCAGGGATGTGTCTCTGAGAGGAAGAGGAGATGGATGGAGCTGGGATGGGTCTTGTCACAACCATGGTGGTGTTTTGCAATACCTTCATTRGAGTCTTGGAATGGGATAGGTTGGAARATTAAAGCTCATCCAGTTCCATGGAAGTCATGAACAGGGATGTCTTCCACTATCCCAGGTTGCTCTAAGCCCCATCCAGCTTGGCCTTGGACACTTTCAGGGATGGGGCAGCCGCAGCTTCTCTGGGAATTCCATTCCAGCACCTCACCACCCTCCCTGGGAAGAATTCCTTCACAGTATCTTACCTAATTCTGCCCTCTGGCAGTGGGAAGCCATTCCCTGTGTCCTGTCACTCCATCTCTTTTCCACAGTCTCTCTCCAGCTCTCCTGGAGTCCCTTTAGGCATGGCAAGGTCTMCCTGGATCCTTCCCTTCTCCAGGCTGGACATTCCCAGCTCTCCCAGGCTGGCTCCAGAGCAGAGGTGCTCCAGCCCTCGGAGTATCTCCATGGCCTCCTCTGGATCTGCTCCAACAGATCTACATCCCTCTACTGCTGTTAGACCCCAGAGTTGGACACAGAACTCCAGAGGGATCTCAGAAAAGCAGAGTAGAGGGTGAGAATCATCTCTGTCACCCTCCTGGCTGTTTGATATTTGATATTGTTTTTATTGCCCCTGATGTGGCCACACAACCTTTCTTCAGGTCCTGTAGCCACTGCTGGATGCATCCGTGGTTTTGCTGGAGTTTTCTGGGATGTGCTGGGTGGTCCATTAGTGACCYGAGTGTCCCTCATGCCATCGCCACCTTCACCCAACAACACCACCGCCGTGACTCCTTTGCAAGTCACTAAGACTTGATGCTCCTCTCTGGAGCAGTTTCGTGAGGAGGAAACCCTGGGGGAACTAAAACGAGGAATTTATCCAATTCCCATCCCCTTTCCACAAAAACCAGGCAGCAAATTTTCCGAGCTCGGTAGCCAGTGGCAACAGCCCTCCGGAATGAATAGGCTGTCACGCTCAGCATTAGGAAATGTAACTATTCCATTTTCCAGCTCTCTTTTTCTTTGGAGCACATGTTCATTTAAAGGAAATGCTCATCGGGGTTTGCATTCCGCTGATAGGATAGCAGGATCTTAATTTACGGATATTCTCCGGTAATGCGCGGTTTATATACGTTCTGCTAATAGCATTATGAGCATAGTTTGGGCTAATACAAAATTAGAGCTCTAATTTGCATAAACAAATTACTGTTTGGATTAGTGCTAAATGAGGAAGGCGACTGATATTGGAGGAGATTTGATTTGGCTGCAGTGGCTCTGTTTGGATAATGGGGGATGGATAGGAATGAGCTGGGAGGCTGCGTTGCGGGTCGGGAGGGAGGTGGGGTGGTGCAGGAGGTATCAGGTCATGGAGCAAACAAGATTTTGGGTGACAGAGGAGCCTCTCTGGGACATGTGGCAAGGTGAGGGTTGGCCTCTTTTCCCTGTCAACCAACAACAGGATGAGAGGAGATGRCCTCAAGCTGTGCCAGGGGATGTTCAGGTTGGACATCAGAAGGAATTTTTTCATTGAAAGGGTTGTTAAACATTGGGATGAGCTGTCCAGCAAGGTGGAACGGAGTCCYCATCCCTGGAGGTGCTCAAGGAATCTSTGGACATGGCACTCAGTGCTCTGGTCTAATTGACAAAGTGGTGATCGGTCACAGGTTGGACTTCATGGCCTTGGAGGTCTTTTCTAAAAGATTTTGGGATTCTGTGATACTTATTCTTCAGGTGTCACTTCAGAACTTACTAGGTCCTTGAGAATAACGTTATGGGCAACAAAATCCCACTGACTCAATACTGGGTTTGTGAATTTAAGGAGAGTTGAGGAGGTGGGAACAGGTCCCCAGYCCTGCCCACGGGAACCCTGTGGAGGTCCAGCATCAGCTCCAGGTGACTGGTGGGGATAGAAATGCTCTTGGGTGATTTATCCCATGCAGGGATTGAGGAAAATCCTTCCAAGAGCCAAATTTGGGGTCAGAATAAAAATATTAAAGTTGTGGTATCTGATTCATWACAGGAATAATGATAGCAAAGATACAGACTCATGGGATGTTTTGGTTGGAAAGGACCATAAAGACCATCTAGTTCCAAATCCCTGCCATGGACCAGGATGCCACCCACTGGATCAGGTTGCTCRGAGTCCCATCCCACCCGGCTTTGATGTACTTCCAGGGGTGTCAAAGCTTGTAGAGCTCCATAAAACTTGGCTAAGCTCAGTGAAGGTCCCACCTTGCTGATTCCCTCAAAGGATTGCATCCACATTTCCTTGTTTCTGCTGGGGCTGGAGATGCAAGCAAGGGTGGGAGARGTTGGGGCAGAGTCCTAAAAGGTCATTTTTCTGATGTCAGTCATGAGGAATCAGAGCTTTTCCTCTGTCAACAGGAGGAAMGTCCTTGCTTCTTCCATACATCTCCTCCATTCCAGTGGGAGCTGTCCCTGRCCTTGGAAATGGGGTTGGAATGAGAYAATCTTGAAGGTCTCTTTGAACCCAAACCATTCCATGAGTCTCCCATCCCGTGGTTTGCTCATGAAGCAGCACCTCCTTGTGACATTTTCCCAAATTTGGCCTGACCTTGAYTTTATTTTTCCTGCAGATCCCCGTTGTTAAACCAAATCCGACCCTCACTTCAAAGTGGCAAATCCCAGCTCRTCCAACAGCGCTGGAGGAACAAAGGCTTCCGCTGCATCGGCGGCGTCATGTACCGGGTGTCGGCCAACAAACTCTCCAAAACTTCCAACAGCCCTCTCCGGGCCAGGGACCTGGGCACCAAAACTCCCATCAGAGCAGGTGAGCTTGTCCCAGTTCATGTCCAGGATCCACTGAATTCAGTTTTTAGTTGTTTATTCCCAGCCTGTGTGTTGTGACTCATCCTCCGGCCTCATAGAGTTCCAGATGTGAAGGTGGTGGACATCCCATGGTGCCAAGTGCTGTTCTTGCTTTATAGTAGTTCCAAATGTTGRGGAAATTAAAAGTTTAGGAGAATTGAGGTTTTCTTAAGTGAGACTTAATTCAAGCTTGTGGTGACACGCCATTAAACTTGGTTTAAAGGGCAAAGTCTTGGATAACTTCAAACAGCACCGCAAGGTTGAATGCTTGAGATGCTCATCAAATTACGTTCAATATGGACCTAAAAATTTGRGAACATTATTCTGCAGAAAGCCGTGGAATGATGCCCCATTTTGATGAATTCCCAGCTTTATATTGTGGCTTTGATTAAATTTGTGTTTCAGCTCTTCCTGTGTTTGACATCTCAAGTGTGACTCTTAAAAAAGAGCAGATTTTAACTGTGTTTTAAAGTAKTTTTAAAGTTTCTTGGTCTCAAATATTTTTGTTCCCTAACTGATCTTTTGAGAAATTTTGGGGATAGTTAAACTGAGGAAGGTGGATCAGAGGTTGGAGACTCAGAAAAAGTGGCCATAAAACAGCTCMGGGGTTTGTAGAAAAAAATTTCAGATTTATTCCAAGAGCTTTGCTACTGGTAGTGGGATTTTCCAGTCTCTGGATCAGGATATTTGGTTGCACAAAACCAGCTCAAGGRTGGCTCTGCCTTAAGCACCATCTCTGGGCATTGAACATGTCACCAAAGGCAGACAATATCCTGAAGGAGTGGAAGAAAAGGGGTGAAACCCAGGACATGGACAGGGATATGTTGTTGGATGGAGTASGGGATGGATTTCAGGACAGAGTTGGACCACTAGGAAGAGTCCTGGAGAGMAGTGATGGCTTGAAGGACTGGAAAAGTGGAAGAACTGAAGATGCCAAGCTAAGGAGGGATGTCTCTCCATGGGCAGGTGGAGCAGCCAARAACCAAGGGACTAAAACTGGTGGGAGAGCTTTCCAAGGACAAGGATGATGAAATGCTAGACTCATTTGGCTCTAAAATCTCCATTATTTTAAAGATTTTTTTAAAGAACAGGTTTAATGAACTTCTTTTTGAGGAGGACATGGGTGGAAAAGGTCCTGCCTCCCCGCAAGAAYGTGAATTTTTTTATTTATCCAAGTGCAAGGAAGTCTCTAAATTTGTCTGGAAATAGACAAATGAGCAAAGTCTCATTTGGGCAACTCAACAAAGGCTGATAGATTCAGCCTGTCCTTGAATATCCATCACTGGGTTGGGATCAAGCAGAGAAACACCAACTCAGAGGCAATTTTCTGGAAGAGAGATGAATCCAAAGGTATCATGGGAGGATTTCTGCAGATTCAGGCCTTGGAATTGCTTGTGGGGGGTACCTGAGGGGATTTGGGGTGACAGGGCATGGAAGAGATGTGATGCCCCCATTTTTCCTTTCTCCCTGAAACCATGTCTTCTAGTGAGRTCTCATTCAGAAAATTTGGTTTAATTAGTCCCACTTACGGAGGGAAGATTCCTTCTAGGGTTATTCCCTATAAAATACATTCCCATCTAGTTACTATTTTGAAGATGTTCCTTATTTTACTGTTGCCTCTTTCCCCCTTCCACATAGCATGTTGGCTTTGTAACCACAAAACCCGAGGAGCTGCTGTGAATCAGTATTTTCATGTCATCTTTCATCTCTCCCCACAATTCATCCTCCTTCCCAAGGATGGATTCCACAGATTCCTCTTGCCTTAGGATAACTGGGCCTGGCAGGGYGGAAGATTTGTGTGTTCTCATCGGCTGCGAACGTTTGCTCAACGCTCTTGTGTTTTCAACACTTGACAAAGTTTATTTAAAAGATGGAAAAAAACGGCTTTTCCTTTCCCTTTCAGTGCCAGGCACTGTGTGTTTGGAATAGTGGAGAGATGGGAAATGCTCCTGACAGTTTAATAGCTTGGAGTTTACTTCCAGTGGGTTATAATTCTGCTCTTTCCCTGGATTTATAGGGTTGGGGTTTTTTATCTCTACTGTACAAAATCTGATGCCGGGTGCTGGGGCTGATCCATCCACACCATTGTAGCATTCCCAAGTGATTTATYGATGGTGGTGAGTTAAGATTTTATCCTGGGGATGCACTTCCTGCATCCCTGTGCTGTATTGGGATCAATCCTGGGGTTACCAGGAGCAATGGGAGGAGCAGTTTTCCATGGTTCTTCTGGAATCGGCTTTGTTGGTGCTGGAGAGACAAGGAGGGCACATGGCTTGAGAACAAGGGAACTGTCACTGCAATCCCAGGAAAAATTTTTGGAGGTGGTTTGAACATAAAAAAATCTCCCTGGAGCAATCACAGCATCACCACAACCTGTGCAGCTGCTGAGAACTTCGCTCTCATCCCACGCGTGGCTCTGCTCCCAAAGGATTTCTGTGCCTTCCACACTTGTCTCTGGAAAACTGCAAATAAAATACAGAAATAAGAAGACTTTTTTTTGTCTTTTCAGCTGGATAGGGATCTTGCATGTGGCATAATTCATTGCTCGGGCAAGGACGGAGAAGAAAACCCAGTGCTTAAACACTCTCTGCTCAACCCTGTGCTAGACAAAGATGTGGAATCACACATGGAAAGGCTCTTTTCCTTTGGGATAACTGGTATTTCGGCACCCATGTATTTTTTCACTTTACGGAAGTCTTGAAAATCGGCAGTGGGGTGTTGTGGAGAGCATTGGCTACATGGCAATTAATTAAACAACGAGAATAATTGGATTTCTCCTCTCACAAGGAACTTTTCCTTCATTTCTTTCTCCAGCTGCYAAGGCATTTTCCAGACTCTTGAGGAATTTCCATGAAATCAGGGAGAGAAGCAAAAGGTCCTGGGCGATGTAGAGTTTCACAAAGAAATACAGAAGGGGAAATACAAGATTGAAAGCAGCAGAAAGCAAATTAAGGTTTGACATTGTCCGGAAACCAGCCCTGACCCCAATCTCTGCACGAGCCGCTGCTGCTGCCGAGAGAGGAATTGCACTCTGTGAGCTGGGGCTGGCTCCAGCAGGGTTTTCCRTGTGTCCAGGCTATTTTTCCATGGGCAAATCATCACCTGCATGATTTCTTCATGCTGAGGTTTTAGCTCTTGTTTGGAGAAAGGCTGGTGGCTTTGGGGACTCCAGAGCTGACAGCCAGCCTCTTGAACAATGTGATTTTATTTATTGGGGTTTTCGAATTGTCTCCATGACTGTAGATTCCAGAGCCTTGGAGATAACCAGGATGTTGAGCTCCCAAAGGTGGAAGCTTAAGAGGAGTTTTAAGTCCTCTCGAGCTGAGGCATCTCCCACACATTGTGATGGTGGCTCTGATCCCAGAGAAACAAATTATTAATTAAAACATGGCTGAGTTCAGCCTTCCAGAACTGRGAGGGACTTTCCCTGCATCCAGGTGCACTTCCTGTCTCCATCCTGCTGTGTAACGTCCCCTCCTGCCTCAGTTTCCCCTCTCTGCTGTGAAAGTGATCAGCTGGGGAGATGGAAGGTCATGGAATCATGGAATAGTTTGGCTTGGAAAGGAGCTTAAAGACAATCTCATTCCAACCCCCTGCCATGGGCAGGGACACCTTCCACTATCCCAGGTTGATCCAAGCCCCACACAACCTGGCCTTGGATGCTACCAGGGATGAGACAACCACAGATTCTCTGAGCAACCTGTGCCAGGGCCTCCCCACCCTCACAGGGAAGGGTTTCTTCACAGTATCCCATTTAATTCTGCCTTCTGGCAGTGGGAAGCCATTCCCTGTGTCCTGTCCCTCCATCCCTTGTCCAAASTCCCTCTCCAGCTCTCCTGGAGCCCCTTCAGGCTCTGGAAGGGGCTCTAAGTTCTCCTCAGAGTCTTCTCTGCTCCAAGCTGGACATTCCCAGCTCTCCCAGCCTGGCTTCATCCCTTGGAGCATCTCTGCACTCCCTCCTCCACTGCATCAGGCTGGGGACAGGTGATGGATGCTCCTGAACATGATTTGGGCTGCAGTGGGAGACCTCCACACTCCACAGAGCTGGAAGAGAGTGCTCTCTGGCCTCCCTGTTTACCAACTAATTTTGGAAGTGCTGAATGTCACGGAAAAACGCTTCCAACTTTTTCAAGGATGATGAAGTGCTCAGCGCTGCTGTTGGCCCAGCACTTGTGAGCATGCTTCTTCCTCTGAGCCACTCCTTTTTTACAGAAGGAAAAGAAGGATTCAGGACTGGAATGTTTCCACCACCCATCATCTGTCTCTGCTTTTAATTTYAAGAGGAATTAGGGAAGATTTGCTCTGTTGTGCCGGGCTTTGTCTTTTCCCCATGTCCATGGAAACATCTAAGCTTCTTGTTTGTCCATCATGACCCTGGCCTCTGTCTCCAACACACCTTGAGTGTGTTGGGATCATACTGGAGGGGTAAGGAAGACTTTGGTKGAGGAGAGACCAGCCCAATGCACCGAGGTGTGAGAGCAGGGAAATTTGGAATGTTGCTTTCCTCATGTTTCCACTGGTTTTGATGTTGCTGATGCCAGCATCCCTTTTGTGCTCACTCCCTTTGGGGTGAATCCCTTGGGTTTGGGATTGCTCAGTCTCTTGCCTCTTTTTGAGCTCAATTCCTTGGGTTCTTCAGGATCAGTCCCTTGTTTTGGGATTGCTTTATCCCTCAGACACTTCAATCTCAGTCTCTTGGTTTTGGGATTGCTCTGTCTCTTACCCATCTTAAATTAAATCCTTTAGCCTCTTTGGAAGTCATTCCCTTGGCTTTGGGATTGCTCAACCCCTTACTWCTTCTGACCTCAGTTCCCTGGCTCCTTCAATCTCAGTGTTTTTTTCTTTGGGATTATGGGATCCCTTGGTCCCTTTTGATCTCAATCCCATTGCCCCTTTTTTACTCAATCCTTTGCCTTTGGGATTCCTCARTTCTTTCCGCTTTTCAGATTAGTTCTTTCTCTCTGGGATTGCTCAATGCCTTGGCCCCCTTTGAGCTCAGTTTCATGGTTCCTTCAATCTCAAGGCTTTTTCTGTGGGTTTGGGGAATCCTTTAAATCTCAGTCCATTCAATCTCAATCCCATGGTTTTGGGATTCTTCAATCCCTTACCCCTTTTGAGCTYAATTCCTTTGCACCTTCAATCTCAATGCCTTCCTTGTCTTTGGGATTAAGGGATCCCTTGGCCCCTGCAATCTCAAGCCCTTGTTTGTGGAATTGTTTTGTGTCTTTGAGCTCARTCCCTCAACTTCTTTAAACTCAATCCCTTGCTTTTGGGATTCCTCAATCCCTTACCCCTTTTCAGATCAGCTCCATGGCCCCCTCAGCCTCAGTGCCTTGTCTTTGGGATTGTGGGATCTCTTGGCCCCTTTGATCTCAATCCCTTGATTTTGGGATTGTTCAATCCCTCAGAGCCTTTGAACTCTATCCCTTGGCTCCTTTTGAGCTCTATCCCTTGGTTTTGGGATTGTTCAATCCCTTTGATCTCTTCACTCTTAATCCCTTAATTTTGGGATTGCTCAGTCCTTTTATCCCTCTGGAGCTTGATCCTTTGGCCCCTTTTGAGCTCTATCCCTTGGTTTTGGGCTTGTTCAATCCCTTTGACCTCTTCACTTTCAATCCCTTGGTTTTGGGATTGTTCAATCCTTTTATCCCTCTGGAGCTCAATCCTTTGGCCCTTTCAATCTCAATGCCTTGGCTTTGGGATTGCTCAATCCTTTTTGCTTTATGAGCTCAATTCCTCAAGTCTGGAGTTGCAGGGATCAGATCCTGTTCCTGGCCCACATCTGCTCATACAACATCCAACCCAGGGCTGCTTCATTAATTGAAGCTGATTCATTAATTGAAGTTGCTTTGTTAATAAAACACTCRTGACCACCTGACTCAGGGACATTCATGGGATGCAGGAACACTCGGGCAGGAAAACGGGAAAATCTCTGCTTGTTTAGAGGCAGCTCATCCCTTCTTTTTCTGTTGTCTTCTCTGGAATGAGAACTTGTGCTGTCCAGTGAAGGAAATAAATGACCCCCAGCAGCTGCGAGTGCTGATCCTCGAAATCCGCGGAACCCACTTAAATGAATAATAATTAAAGAAATAAATTTCCCCAAGTGCAGCCTCAAAACTTTCGGTTCAGCAATAAAGCCAAGGAGAGACTCGGAAAATGAATCGCTCGGCTCTTTCCGAAGGAGGCTGYGGTGGGAGAGGTGGGATGATAATGGCAACTATTAAAGGAGCCAGTGTGGTTTAAGGAAGCCTTTTCCAGGTCGTGTGGGAACAGGCTGAGGAGAGGTTGTGTGGTAATGCTGACACCTGAGGGATAAAAGGATTGAGCAATCCCAAAATMATGGAATTGAGGGGGAAGGGGCCAAGGGATTGAGGAATCCCAAAACTAAGGGATTAAGCTTGAAAGGGGACAAGGATATAAGGAATTGAGTAATCCCAAAGASAAGGCACTGAGATTCAAGGGGCTATGGAATTGAGCTCAAAAGGGATAAGAGATTGAGGGATCGCAAACCCAAGGAATTGTACTCAATGAGCCAAAGGACTGAGCTCAAAAGGGATAAGGGACTGAACAATTCCAAAACCATGAGGTTGGTGAGCAAAAAATGGGATCACCCCATTGTGCTCGTCCCCASTTTGGAGCACTGGCCAGCAGAGCTGATCACCTGCCTGTCCTTGCTTGGGCAAACCCCTGGTTGGTTCCCTCTGTGTGTCAGATTTCCATAAATTATCCTTGACTTGGGATGGTGGAAGTAGATGGGAAGCAATGGGCTTGATACTCAGCACTCATCATTCTAACAATGTTCCCACCCTCTTGCCCATCCCTTGGCACTACCACACCCCAACTCTGAATTTCTTCCTTTTTTCTGCTTATTTCAGTTTTCTACCGAATTTTTCCCTCCATGGGGAAGATTTCCACAAATTATCCTTGWTTTGGGATTGTGGAAGATAGGAAGCAATGGACTCAATACTCAATAATACTCAATACTCATCATTCTAACAGTGTTCTCAGCTTCTTGCCCATCATCCCTTGGTCGCAGCTTACCCTAATTCTGGATTTCTCCCTTTTCTGGATTTCTTCTTTTTTTTCAGTTTTTTACAGCTTTTCCACCATTTAAAAAAAGTAAATTATTGGATAAGATGCTCCAACAGACCTTTCCATGAGATGAGGTCCTGGTCCTTGTGCTGTGCTTCGGAGCAATAAAGTCCTTCTTAAATAATTAAGCAGGTGATAATTAACTGTGATATTTGCAGCCAATTTTTAACTCAAAGGACTATTTGGAATGTTGTTTTCAGGGTGTGTTTGTTGCATCCCGAGCTCCTGGGTGACGGGGAGCTGAGCAGGAATGTTGGATTGAATGGGAGCATCCTGATTTCCATGTGGGAATGCTGGAAAGCACTGAGTGTTGTTCCTGAGTGCAGTTCCTGGGCTGCCAAGGGAAATCTCTGCCAACCTTTTCCTGGAGGAGAGGGACCTTGAGCCTCGAGCTGTGCTTTGGGGTTATGGAGATTAAAAACCCCAGGATACTGGAGATGGACCTGGATCCGTTTGAGCTTGAGTTTTAGGATTAARGATATGAAAAGATCCTAATTAATTTATAGTTAGTGCAGGGGTGCAGCATCCCAACCCACTTGTTTTAAACATTTTTTTTTCTTTGACAAGGATAAATTGTGCCTTTCCCCCCTTCTTCCGTCAAAAGCTGGAATTCCAAGCATCGAGCCAAACGCTGCGGAAAACACCGCGGGACTACTTGGCTGTGGATTCCTTCCTAGGAGCAGGGGAAAAAAAAAAAAAAGGAGTTAGGCTGTAGCCCCCGCTATTAATCATAGCTGTAATCATGCATTTAATGAACATGACAGCTCCCGCTCCCTCCGGAGAGACGCGCGGAGTCTCCCGGCTGGATTGGGAACAACAATCACTTCYCACCGCGAGCCACCGGAGCCGCCAGCGTCGGGTTGGGATGATGCATTAAGAGAAACAGCCCTGTTTGCAYGGGCTGTGGGTTTCCTTACGGATGATGCTCTTGCAAGCGACTGAATCATCAGGAAAGGGGGGGAGAAATCCACCTGTCCCTTCCACAGGGTGGAAAATATCCCGGTTGACGCCGCTGTGCTGGGTGTAATCACTTCAAAAGCCCTCAGTGTGCAGTTCTTGATGCTCTCTGTGGTAGCTTTTCTTACTTTCCTGCTTTTTTTCCCCTCTCTCCATTCCATTCCTGCTGCCTTGGAGCATGCACATGGGAAGAATTTACCATGGCACCACTTTAAATTTCCACAGTGAGGGACTTTGGCAATGCCAAAGATGCGGGAGTCACTTTCCTGATCTGACAGCATCGCTGTGTCCCGATGTTCTCCCCGGCTGGGAAGTGATTGAGGAGAAAAGTGGGACAGATCTGGTACTGGGATGTGCCCAGTGTTTTGTCTGGACCAAATGAGACTCCCAAAGTCGAGCCCTGGGGGCATCGTTTCAGCTTTTTGTTTAATTTAGGCCAGACTGCAGCAAATTTTGGCTCCTGATGTTGGAATTTAACCCTTATCCCCTTTTCCARTGTCTTTTGATGTCCCAGTTTCACCCCAGTTTCAATAATACACCTTCCAMTGCCAGGACTTTTTATTTATTAATGTATTTATTAATGCAAATCTTTTGTGACCAGTTGGGAATTCCGAGTTGACAACCACCCTAAAAATCCAAATTTAGGCTCCTTGGACCTCCTGAAAAGTCGGAACATCCAATCCCCTTTCCTGCACCCCCTTCTTGTTACTTGGATGTACACAAAGCTTTTACTTTTATTTAAACTTTTTTTTTCCACGATGCAGCAGCTTCAAAAAATACCCTCATGACAGAGCCTGAGTTTTCTCTGTAAATCCTGATGGATGGGGAAATGTTTAATTACAGAGCTTTCTTGGCTTGGCTCCTCCTGGAGAAATATTTTGGTGATTTTCTAATAGTTTGGGGAGGATTTGCACACAGGATGAATAATTAGGGAATGGGAAAATGTGGATGGGGGTTTTCTTTGCCAGCTTCCAGGTGCTTTGCCAGACCTGGATGGATCTCACATGGATTTTGTCATGGATGGGACCAGCTCTTGGGTAGTTAAACTCCCTTTGGGTTGCAAGTTAATTCCTGGAATGGGAGATGCACATCGTGYTATTGCATGGCTTCTTGCTGGCAAATGAAAACTGGGGGAAAAAAGCTCAATAAAATAATTTCATTGATGTATTTTTGCTACATAAAAATCCCAACCTACTGTCAGGAGGCTGTTGGCCCCTTTATTTATCCTCTATTTATCTCTTTAGTGATTCCGCCTTTCTGTCCAAGATGACCTTCAAGGACCCTTCCAGCCCTAATCATTCCATGATTCTGTGATTCCAGACTTGTTCATCCCTGTGTATCTGCTTTTATCCCCAGATATTAAATATTTGGAGGGATTGTGTACTGCCTTCAGGAGCTGATTCCTGGTGTAGCTTTAAAAAATATTATACAGAATTCCAGAGCGCTGAGGATGCTCCAGCCCTGTCCTAATGGATTTTAATTTGGGGCTTTCTCCCCACATTGTTTGGGAAGTCAACCTTACCCTTGATGGAGACACTTCAGCAGCATCTTCGGAGCATCCCAAAGTTGGCGAATGTTTATTCTAGCACAAAAAAAGATGCTCCCACAGCTTGGTATGAGAAGGAATTTTTAAAAAACAGGGAAAAAAACCCCATCTCAGTGGTGGCTCAAACRCCCCGTTGATGGAATTTGATGTGCAGAGGGAACAGATGGGGCTTCTCCGACGCCGGCAGCCGAGTGACAGCTCGCGGTGCCGCGCAATCAAATTCCACTCGCTCAACTTCCCAACACGCCCGGGCTGGCAGGTGAGTGACTGAGCCGTTCTCATCCCACCTGGAAAACTGAAATCTAGCCTTTCTTTCCCGTTCATTCTTCCCTGCACCAGTCAAGGATGATTTAATTCCATGCGTGCATGAATGGGAGCGGGCGCTGGGCTTCCCTGTCCAGCTGYGGGGAGCGGCCAAGCCAAGCGTGGAAATTTGTTGGATTGATGGTGGAAGCRTGGGATTTGCTTGGGGAAGTGTTCTGGCACGTTTGGGTGCTGAGGGGAAAAATTCCTGCTGTGTTTAGGGCTGGCAAGGAGCACTTCTGCTGGGGCTGCTCCAGAGGTGGGAAGTCCCTGAAGGGCGTCTTTGTCCCTTGGTTCTCTGGGAGCTCCGTGTTTTGGGTTAAATAACGTCATGGAATCATGGAATGGTTTGGATTGGAAGGGAGCTTGAAGATCATCCAATTCCAGCCCTCTGCAAGGGCCAGGGACACCTTCCACTATTCCAGGTTGCTCCAAGCCCTGTCCAGCCTGGCCTTGGACACTTCCAGGGATRGGGCATCCATAGTTTCTCTGGGCAGTTTGTGCCAGGGCCTCCTCACCCTCCCAGGGAAGAATTTCTTCCCCATATCCCATCTCTCCCTGTCCTCTGGCAGTGGGAAGCCATTCCTTCTGTTTTTCCACTCCAGGTTCTTGTCCAAAATTGCTCTCCAGCTCTCCTGGAGCCCCTTTAGGCATTGGAGGGGRCTCCAAGTTCTCCCTGGAGCCTTTTCTTTTCCAGGCCTGACAACCCCAGATCTCCCAGCTTTTCCTCACAGCGAAGGATCTCCATCCCTCCAATAATTTTGTGGACCTAAGGTACTGAGGGCTGTGTGAATTCCTGCGAAATTTCTCTATTCCAAGCAGTGATCCATGTTTTTCTCTCTCTCCAGCACTGAGATTGCACTCCACACCCAGTCCTGGGATCTTTCTCACACCCAGCCTGAGCAGATCCTCAACGTGCCGATACATTGCCAGGTCTGTACTCATGGGAAGCAGGAATGATGTGCTCCATCTTTGGAATTATGCTCAGGAGGGAATCAGGAGCTTCAGGARCAGCTGTTGAGCTGGAGGATGATTTGGTGAAGCTCTGGCTGCTGCTTTTCTGGCAGCTTCTACTTCGAGGTGGTTTTAAGCTCAGCCAGACCCTCCCCACCCTCCCAGGGAGGAATTTCTTCCCAATATCCCATCTCTCCCTGCCCTCTGGCAATGGGAAACCATTCCCCCTTTTCCTGGCACTSCATCCCTTGTCCAAAGTCCCTCTCCAGCTCTCCTRGAGCCCCTTTAGGTGCTGGAAGGGGCTCCAAGGTTTACCTGGACAGCCAGTCTGGACATTCCCAGCTCTCCCAGCCTGGCTCCAGAGCAGARGGGCTCCAGCCACTGGAGYATCTCCAGGGCCTCCTSTGGATCTGCTCCAGCAGCTCCACATCCCTCTGCTGTTGGACCCAAGAGCTGGAGGCAGCTCTGCAGGTGGGGTCTCACCTGAGTGGGGCTGAGGGGCAGAAATTCCCCATCTCCTCCTGCCTACACTGTGGGATGAGCCTGGGACGTTCTGGGCTCCCGTGGCTGGATCATGTGGAGATTCTCATCCACCAACTCCCCTGAGTCCTTCTCCTCAGGGCTGCTTTCAWTCCATTYSCCACTCAGCCTGGATTTGTGCTTGGGATTACCCACTACACATCSWGGACCTTACACTTGGCCTTGCACCTCCTTTTAATCCAGGAGCTGCAGACAACCAACAATTACAGAGGTAAAAATGTGCATTTCCTCTGAAAATAATTTCCTTGACCCTGTGTTTTTCATGGATAATGCACTGTGTCCTCATCAAACTGGATCTGACCGTGCCCTACTACCAAATTATCTGCTTGGAGGGATCTGATGTGCCCCCCATAGTTTGTGTTCACCTGGATCTCAACACTTCCCCTCTTCCACGTGGTCCCACACATTCCAAGAGCTGCTGGGTAATTCCCTCTCCAACTGGAAGCTCATGGGAAACATGTGCTAAGCAACTTCTGAGCTCCTTAAGTAGCTTCTGGTGGGACCAGGCAATTAAAAAGGAGCTTTTCTGCTCTTTGGTGGCACTTTTTGTTCCTGTGGCCATCATGCAGGTGCTTTTTCTTCGAGGTTCATGAGCAGGTGCTCACTTGAAGGCCGTGAATAGAATCAGGCCCAGCTGGTGGGACATGTGCTCAAGAGCCCTCCAAGTCATTCAGCCTTGGTGTCCAGTGCTGCACAAGGAGAGGATGTTTCCTTCCTCTCTATATTCCCCTAAARTGTGGGAAACCCTCTCCATGCTCATGAAATCCAAGGAGAGAATCCGAGTTACGGGGGTGGGAAGGGGTCTCACTGATGGCTTTGGTGTAACCTTGCAGATTTTTAATGATTTGGGGTAAAATCAGCCAAAAATGAAAATATTTAAGGGCTTATGAGAATGAACTTCCTAAATATTTCACTCTGCTTAGATGGGCTCCTCTGTGGTTTCAGGTATTGTTGAGGTGTCTTCTCCATGTCGTTGTGGTGTTGGAGCTGGAGGTTTTCCCTGACCTTGTCCCTCTTTCTCCCTCAGCCGTGCTGTGCAGAGGAGCTTGGCCATCATCCGTCAAGCCAAGCAGAAGAAGAAAAAGAAGGAATATTGTATGTACTACAACCGCTTCGGGAAGTGCAATCGGGGCGAGAGCTGCCCCTACATCCACGATCCAGAGAAAGTGGCCGTCTGCACCAGGTAGGGATGGACACGGAATTGTGGTGAACTGGGACGTTGGGTGGCTTTGGTGCTTCCTTGTGGGATATTCCCAAGGGAAAAAACCTGATAACAGAGGTATAGGACAACAGGAATGGGAGTTCTGGATCAGGTGTAGGTTCTGCACTGTTGGGTTGGAAGGAGGAGGACAAGAAGAGGCCAGAGAATCATGGAATTGTTTTGGTTGGAAGGGGCATCAAAGATCATTGCATTCCAAACCCCTGACGTGGGCAGGGACACCTTCCACTGTCCCRTGTTGCTCCAAGCCCTGTCCAGTCTGGCCTGGAACACTTTCAAGGATGGGGCAGCCACAGATTCTCTGGGAGTTCCATTCCAGGGCCTCACCAGCCTCACAGGGAAAAGTATCTYTTCCTAATATCCTATCTATCCCTCTGGCAGYGGGAAACCATTCTTCTTGTCCTGTCCCTCCATCCATTGTCCCAAAAATCCCTCTTTGGCTTTCTTGGAGCRTGTTTAGGCACTGGAAGGGGCTCTAAGGTCCCTTTGGAGCCTTCTGTTCTGGGCTGGGTGACTTGAACCCCTGCCCTGACCACACTCCAGGTTATTCCTTCAGGAGCATTCCTCAGATCTGTTTGGATCAGTCCAGCAGATTTGAATCCTTCGGCCTGTGATGTCGTGCAGCTCCGAGACTCAGTGATTTATTCCAGGAGAACTGATCTGTGTTGGCAGTTCATTAGACCTGCCCAAGAGTTGATTAAACTCTATTATGAGTCATTTAAAAAGTGCAGAAGAGCCAACTCCACTGATGAACTCCTGGAGTAATTTTTCCATAAAATTGCTGCTGTGCTGGAATCACTTGGAAGTTGCTCAAAGCATCGATGGGAGACGATAGAGGAGGGGAAGGTGATTTATTGGTTTTTTAACTGATTTTACTCCTTCTCACTCATTCTCCCATAACAAATCCCGTAACTCCTTGCCTACTTTAGGAATTGTGCTCTTTGAAGTCTTTTGGGTCTCCGACCTGTCTCATTTCCATGGATCATTGGAGGACAACACTGAGTGCTCCCAGTTTTGTGTCTCCTCATCCTTGTTTGTTTATATCTAATTCCATTCTTTAGCTTCCCCTTATAATTTTATAATTTTGTTAATCTGGTCTCACAGTAGTCAATCCTAGGAAAACTCTTGACATCCTCATGTGCTCTGGGTCTTGGTTCCTGTTCTGGGCCTGTCTTTGCTCCTCCTGGTCATTGACCACTCCCACCTGGAGCTTCATCCAGCATCTCTTGGAATGGGATCATAGAATCCTGGAATGGTTTGGATTGGAAAGGACCTTCAAGATCATCCAATCCACTCCATTGCCATGGGCAGGGACACCTTCCACTATCCCAAGTTGCTCCAAGCCTTGTCCAGCCTGAGCTTGAACACTTCCAGGGATGGGGAATCCACAGCTTTTCTTGGCAACTTGGAATAATCAGGGCTGTAGGAAGGACCTTTCTCCTTCTGGGAACATCATGTCTGAATTTTGGGATACAAGCCTTGCTCTACCTACTAATGAGCAGCCAAATGTGATGAAAGAATAAAATCTATCAGGAATYATCAGCTGCTCTTCCAACAAGGGGGATCTCTACTAATTTAGGRTGTGAAATGGGTTTATGGATGAGCTCGGCAGCAATTGTGTGGTTTTTGTGACCCACCTCGTGTCCAACCTGCTCCATCTGCTTTATCTCCAGGTTTCTCCGTGGCACGTGCAAGAAGACAGATGGGACCTGTCCATTTTCCCACAAGGTGTCCAAGGACAAGGTCTGTGTGACTTCCCAAAGGGGTTGTGGCTCTGTGTGCAAAGGGGTGGTTGTAGGAAGGTTTTTCCTCACTCAGTCCTTCCAACTGAGTTTGGAGTTTCCTTGCTCTTCAGCCTCCTAAATCGTGACAGAGCCATGGAATGGTTTGGGATGGATGGGACCTTCAGGATCATCTCATTCCTACCCCTCTGCCATGGGCAGGGACACCTTCCACTATCCCAGGTTGCTCCAAGCCCTATCCAACCTGGCCTTGAATTTTTCCAGGGATGGAGCATCCACAGCTTCTCTGGGCAACCTGTACCAGGGCCTCCTCACTCTATGGTTGAGGTCTAGAAAAGACCCATGAGGTCTTAGASGTCTAAAAAAGACCTTCAAGATCATCAAGTCCATTTAGTTGCATCTAATCCTTCCCTACATCCATAAGATCATATTTTTCTGGAAATCCCTCTGTGCTRGGGTTGGAGGATGGTTTAACAAACATAACTTGGAGGTATAAATTAATAAAAATAATTCTAAAATGCCAAGCAGCAAAATCAGGTTGAAACCCTGGCAAAACAACTTTAGAGTTCATTGTTTTCCACCTTCTTGATGTATCTGGAGCTCTGTGGTTTTATTGCACAAGGTGGAAAAATAATCCAGGGTTTTTATTTTGGGTTTATCAGTGATGATTTAGCACCTCAGCCTGTGTTTAGTGGCTGGGATCTCCATTTGGATGTAGCTTTGGAGACTCCAGCACAGAAGCTGAGGTGCCTGAGGCACGTTCCTTGTCCATGGGGAGCTCATAAGTTATCTGGGAAGTCACTCCCAATGAGACACAGAGCACCAGATGTTTTTTACATGGATTTCTCTTCAGAGTCACTTAATCACGAGTACATAAAACAGCGATGGGGACAGCTGCATTCCGTGGCTCATGGGTGTCAGAGCAGAAATGGGGATGAGAATTGATAGATGAAAAAAAAATTTGGGTCTTTTTTTTTTCATCCTGTAACAGCGTCAGACTTCAGAAATAAAGAAGCCGAGAATGAAGGAAACTTTGCAGGTGGATTGGCTGTTGGTTTATCCAAAATTATTGTAATTASTGAGGCCAGCTACTTCTTGTCATCCAAGTAAATTAAATGCAACCCTCTGCCTGCGCCTCTGAGGTGAAGGATTGAAATTCATCCACAAAACCATGAACTCCAAATTAAATGGAATTCAGAAGGTGGTGAAGTCTTTTTTGGTCCCAGGGCAAAAAACCTAGATGAAACTTGGGAATTGGACGTGCCCAAAGAGCTGTTGCAGTTGGTGGTTTATCCACCAATGAATGTGATGGTTGGATGTGGATGAATTTGTGGTCTCTCTAGCCAGGAATATTCATCGACATGTTTAAATTCCTGGTGGAAATGTGGCCTCAGTTTCCCCTCCAGGAACACTTGGTCCCTCAAGGAGGACCTCTAGATTTGGCTTCTGGGCTCTGTTTTGGGTGAATAAATGGAGAATGATGGAAAACTCAACTTTTAGCAGCACCTCACCAGTTTGAGAAGAATAACAGTGATATTGTGGTAATAAAACTGAATTAAAAAGGAGTGACCATGTCAAGGAGCTGTTTGCCAATAGCATTTTGGGGACAGAATCCCTGGGATGGGATCCCATAGGATGCAGTGACCTCAGCCCATCTCACCTTTATCCTGAGCTAATGAAGCATCACCTAAACTCAAGATGAATCATTGATTAACAAACCAAAATCATAGCAGGCACTACCAGCTCTGGAAAGCTTTCGTAGCATGTTTTTCCTGCCATGCTCTGTTGGGAAGGGGAATTATTTTTCACAGGATTAACCAACCTGAGGGTGGTTCAAAGGTCTCCCTGTTTGCCACCTTGTCATCAGCAAGGGCTGGAAGAGAAACAACCTCCTCCATGGAGTTCAAACTTGTTCCAGGGTGATTTATTGCCATGGGAATGCTGCTTCCTAAAGCAGGAGGCAACTTCACTTTCCAAGTCCTGGAGCTCCCCATTAACCTGAGTGGTTCTTGGCAAAGGTGGCTTTTCCCTCATTTATCAGGGCTGGGAAAAGCAGGTGGAGGCACTCAGCAGAGGAAGGAAGCAGTTTTCCTCCTGCTTGTGGAATTTTTGGAGTAAATCCTACCTTTTCCTCAGTTGAAGGGTTGTGCCTCATTGGTTTTTGGCTGTTTGAGTTTTTAATGCAATCCATGTTTTTTTTCCATGGGATGATGCGGTGGTTTGGGGATTCCTGATTTCGTTGGTCCCGTCGGTTTCACTGTGTGGTTATTGGAGAGGGGCACCCCAAAACCTCCTCATCAGAGAAAGTTCAGGTTGTTGTGTGTCTCACTTCAATGGGATTTCACTGGGATGGGGTATCCAGTCCAGGAGGTGAAGGATCAAAGGCTGGCAGGGCTTGGCTCTTGTTTTCAGGACAAAACAATTTCTCAGTCTTCTTGCACTCCCATGCCTCGGTTTCYCCACTGAAAAATGGGAATAATTGCTATTTTCTATGGGAAAAATCACTGTTTTCTATGGAAAACTGCATGGATTCAGCTGTCACAGCAGCAGGGAGCTTTTCCCCATCCTAGAGTAGCAAACTCCTTGCTCCAAGCAGGGAATGATCTCCAGGATGGAGAATGGTTTCAGATTGTCACTGAGCTTTGCAGATCCAAAYTCCAGTGGTTTTCATCACCCTCTGGTAATGGAAGAAAGAGCCTGGGGAAGARGGAAAGCTCTTCTTGTTCTGACAYGGGCAGGARTACCTTTCACTRTCCCAGGTTGCTCCAAGCCCTATCCAGCCTGGACTTRGGCACTTCCAGGGATGGGGCAGCCCCAGCTTCTCCGGGCATCCTGTGCCAGGGCCTCGCAGTTTAAAGAATTTTGCTCCACAGGAGACTCAGACAGGGCCTTTTGTGAGAAGCACCTGCTGAAGTTACACACAGGGAATTTTTCCACAGTGGATCAGAGCCACTGACACATCCCAGCAATGGGGAGAAACCAGGAAATCTGAAGGAAGCGAAGGTTGCGAGAGGCCGGGACTCGAGAAGCCGCCCGCTGCTGTTCCAACAGCTTTTCCCCTTGAGGAACTCGGAAAGAATCAGCATTTTTCTCCCTAATAGAGCTTCAAAACTCAGTTGTGAGCAATTTGGAGGCTCACGTGGAGTTTCGGGTTCATTTAGCTGCTGCCTCSAGAGCTTGTAGAGAGTCAAAGCTGTCGAAGGCGGCCGCAGCGCCCCAGTGCCTTGAATTAATGTTATTGTTATTTGTGTGGACGTGCTGGGGTGCAAACAAGGTTAATTGAAATGAGAGCGCTGCTTCCTCTTGATAATGGCTCGGGCTTGACAGCAAGGAGGAGTTTATTTTTGTCGGAGAGCTGCCTTTATTATCCCTTTTTATTAGAGCTAATTTGGGCTCTATATCAAAAACTACATTAAGGGAATCGTTTACGGTCACACCACCAGCACTGCCAAAGATCGCCCCAGAGCCCTGTCCTTTATGTTAATGTCTGCAGTTAAAAGACAATTAAAAATAAACTCTCCCCTTTTAAAGCACCCTTTGTTTTCTTTCCTCTCGGCCTCCAGCGAGGCAATTTAGTTCAACCCTTAATGTGCCCTTCAGGGATAAGGGATTTTTCCGGATAGCCCGGCCGTGGTTATTGCAGGATTGTAAATATTACTCGGGGATGCTTGAACTGGTGGGACCAGGATGCTRCTGGTGAATGGGGTGATCAATACCACGCCAAGCAGTGAGGAAATTTGGGCTGTAGGAGCAGGAGGAGCTGGACCTTCGGGAAGTGCACATTCCAGGTGGCAGCTGCCTGGTCGGGGCCGGAAGCRGGAAGCTACTGGCGGTTGCCGGTGAGTTAAGGATGCTGAAATATGGCAGCAGGCTGGTAATTTGTTTTTAATGATAACAGCTGGCAGAAGGTGAAGTTTGTGCTTTGAGGACGATGAGGAGAATCCTTGCTCYGTCGGTTTTCCCTGTCGGCTGAGTTTTCGCTGCGGAAACTCAGGAATGCGGGAGCGCGGGATCAGGGATCTGTTCTGTGTATCCCACTGCTCTCCTTCTCCAATGCTCAGGGCAGGAGCTGCTCTCCTCCTCATTTCACTCCSTCCTGGAGCATCCCTGCCTGCCCTAGTGTGCAGGGACAGGCATCACAGCCCTGGGGAATTCCAGGATAATGCCTTGRAATGATGCAGCCCCCCTCAAAATCCTTGCAGAGGTGCTTTTTCCTCCCTTTCTAGGAACCACCTTTTGGAGCCTTTATCAAACCCCCTTCCAGCCAGCTCTGTATCCATGGAAAAGCCAAATAGGAAGCACCCCCAGGATGCTGTTTTGGCTTTTGTGATGGCCAGAATTTCCTCTGGGATGTTGGGATTCCCTCTGAGAATTCCCTGTGGGATGTTGCAGCCGGGCTGGGTGTGTTCCCTGTGCTGCTGTTCCCATCTCCATCACTGCATCATCCTTTGCAAAAGGTGTTCCCAGAATTTATGACATTTTCTCATCCCTTCTCTATACTGTCTAGAGGGAATTTTCTTCCTGGTGGCAGTTTCCAGCTTTTCACCCTCTTTCCAGCATCCTGAAGGATGCTGAGGGAAATGCCTTCTCTCCCTGCATATCCAAACACTGGGAATTCATAATAACAGGGAGCTGCCTTGCAGGAGACCAACGGAAGAGCAAAAAACACCTCTGGGATCGGTGGCTGGCAAAAGATTTCTATTCATTTTATGCTTGTCACGCTTTTATTTCAGGTCTGGGGGTTGCAGTGATTCCRAGTCACGGGTTTAGGGAATTGCTGACGGATTTCTCCTCCTCTTGCAGATGCCGGTGTGTTCCTACTACTTGAAGGGGATCTGCAGCAACAGCAATTGCCCCTACAGCCATGTCTACGTGTCCAGGAAGGCAGAAGTGTGCCAGGATTTCCTCAAAGGATATTGTCCCATGGGAGAAAAGGTAAAGAGGGATTTATCCCTGCTGTTGTGGGCCAAGGCCAAAGCCATGAGCAGCGTCCTGCACCAGCTACGGCACCACAGGGAAGAGCTGGAAGCTGCTCAGCACCTGGATGTGSTGAACAACAGTCCTGTGCTTTTCCAAAGGATTTTGGCAAAGTGGTTTGGTTGGGAGAAAAGGGAAAGAAATCAAAGGCTTCAGCTCATCAACATTCTGGTGTTTCCCTGGTGAGAGCCTCCATGGGGTGTTTGTGTTATCAGTATGTGAGCTCAAAGCATCTGCCCTGAAAACCCCTCACTGAAACATGAAAAATGCWGGAAAATATTTAGGATTCCCTATTTTACCTAGAAAATCCATAGGCATTAGTGGTTATTTTCCACTCTGGCTCCGTGACGGGTTTAAACATGAGCCTTAAATCCTGTGGTTTAGTTTTAGGAGCAAGACCGGCCTTGCTCAGCCAGCTCAGCATCCAGCTATGCCTGGGGGATTTGTGGAGCCATCTCCAGGTCCTGGGGATGATTTGGATCTGTGCAGTGAAGTCCTACACGGACTTCGTGTGCACCCTGGAGAGAGTTGCAATCTCATCCATGAGCTTTTGGTAMCCAATGGAACATGGAAATTGTGGGAGCAGCTTTCCTGGAGCAGGGCTTGGAGCCAGCTGCCATTTGCTGTTCCAAAGGAATTTGGAACACACAGGATCTCACCTTTCTGTTTCATGGCTAAGGGAGAGGGTTGGCCATGCTAGTGTTCCCTTGGGAATCCAAGTGACTGTCCTGACTCCTCTTTCGTGTTTTCCAAATGGTTTATGGGTTATGGTATGGGATTTCTGCTCATATTTGGACGACTGTGACCAGCAGGAAAGGGGGGAATTCTGCCCCTCTGCCCCAGTCAGGTGAGACCCCACCTGCAGAGCTGCTTCCAGCTCAGGAACCAACAGAGGAAGGAAGATGTGGAGCTGCTGGAGTGAGTCCAAATGAGGCCACAGAGATGCTCCAAGGGCTGGAGCCCCTCTACTCTGCAGCCAGGCTGGGAGAGCTGGAAATGTCCAGCCTGGAGAAGGAAAGGATCTGAGGAGACCTTAGAACCATTTCTAAGGGGCTAAAGGGACTCCAGGAGAGCTGGAGAGATACTTTGGACTAGGACATGGAGTGCCAGGACGCAGGGAATGGCTTTCCACTGCCAGAGGGCAGGGATAGATGGGATATTGGGAAGAAGTTCTTCCCTGTGAGGATGGTGAGACCCTGGCACAGGCTGTCCAGAGGAGTTGTGGGTGCCTCAGAGGGCTCTTCTCCTCCTTTTCTCCATCCTGGTATCACTTGTTTGCAGAGGTACAACCCATCAGGAGAAGCTGTAGGTGCTCAGATCCCGCCAGTGTGGCCACCAGCCTGTCCCAGAACCCCAACACAAGGTTGGATGGAATTCTAAGATCATTTAGGCTGGAAATGACCTCTAAGGTCATTAAGCTCAGCTTTGAACACRGCACTGTCAAGTCCCACTAAACCCCATCTGGTCTTTTCCCCATCCTTTCCCTGGGAGAAACGGCCAAAGAGCAAAAACCAGGGGAAAAAAGCCAAAAGTGAGAGTTTTAAGGAAAGCAGGACATCAGCAGCAGCAGAGGGAAGCTCTAATAAATTAGTCTGGGCCTGATTACTTTTTGTGGCAGCGCGTGGAGGGGGACTTGATGCAGGGTAAACATTCCCTCAGAAGGAAAACACAGGCATCCTGCCACCTCCCTCCAGCGCAGCGCCAGCCACGCAGGCAGGGTCCCGACAATTATTTTTAAAATATTCCAATTTAAATGAAAATATAAAAGAGATATTTAGAATATTTATTCTATTAGGAAAAGTGCTTACAGCGTCACTTTTGGAATGTCGGGAAAGCATTCTCCTCCAGATGATGGATAGCAGCCTGTAATTATATATGGGGAGAAATTGCTGAGCGGGCCATATTTAACTGGGGAGGAGAAATTCCAGCTTGGGCCATTAAGGGTTAATTTTATTCTCTAAATAATATAAAAAGTGCTGAGTCCGTGCCTTTCCTCCAAGTAGAAAGTCCTCAAATGGACCCCAGAGAGTTTATAATATTCTACTGAATCAAGGAAAAATGTTAACCTTGCTTCATAAAACGATGGCTTGTTAAAGATGCGCAGTCCCTTTTCTTGTGAATTATTTAGGATGGGAGTAAATCTTCCCTCGTTCTGCCTTTCCCTGTCCGASCAATGTTGGTTTGAAGCACAAAGAGCACGGAATGTGAAGGTGTGCGACTCCGGTGGAGCGTGCTAAGTGGATAAACTCCAATGAGGCTGGCCCATAATTCGCAATTGAGGTTGTTTTGTCATGATTTTTGGCACACTGGGCTCTTCTTCCAGTTTCTTTTTCCTCTTTGTGCCCTCTCAGACAAACACAATTCCTGATTTTTAACAGAGCTCCATCAGAAATGTCCATTATTATCCATAATTTATGATGTGTCATTGGCAGTGTTGTCTCTTAAGGACTTCCTAGGATGTGTTGCAGGATTCTCAGGACAAAATGATCCACCCTTGACCCATTCCATGGACTGTAATTCCAGCTGCTCTTGGTACAAATGACACCAGGACTGACCCGCTCTGGCTTTACCAGGAATTTAGAATTAAGTGAGAAAGCTTTAATTTTGCATTCCCAAGTCCTTTTTTCAGGAATATGGACTGTAGAGGGTCTAAATTCACCCTTGGGGAAGGGGACAGCTTCTATACAAGACCATGATCACATCCTCCTTAAAAGGAATGTTACCCCCAATATTAATTAATTGGTCTAAAGTTGGACCTGATGATTCTGGAGAGCTTTTCCAACCTAAATGATTCCAGGATCCTGTTTCCAGAAGGGAGCTGGTAGCAGAGCTAGGACCTTGGTTTCCAGCATTCCTACAGGTTCCCTTATCATGGGCTGGGAAGTTCCTSCACCATTTGTGCTTCCTAAAGGGATTGTCCCTAAACACAACATTTTACGTGTCCCTTGAGGCCATGGAATGATTCCCACCTTGGAGATCTCTCTCCCAGTTTTCCTGGAGCTCCCTGCCCTTCCCTGGCACCCTGACCTGGTCATGCTGGGAGGTCCCTCTGGGCTTGGCCACTGCACTGGAGGAAGCCCCAAAAGGGAAGTGGGAAGAGAGGGAGAAATGGGGCCCCTTGCAGGTTCTTCCCAGGGTTTTTTGGAGATGTTTTCATGAGCTGCTCTGTAGTCAGAGCTCCCCTGTGGTTCCACATCCCTCCTCCCATACGGGTCCTTGTGCAGGGGCTTGGAGGAGGAATTCTCTAGGAGAGGATGGGATGAGGCTGGTGGGTGTGGGGGATGAGACAGCACCAGTGAGTGAAGTGTCTGTGGTGATGTGACCCTGGAGCAAGGGACAAGCAAGAGGAGACATTGGATGGAGGTGCTGTGGATGGCCCATCCCTGGAAGTGTCCAAGGCCAGGTTGGATGGGGATTGGAGCAACCAGGGATAGTGGAAACTGCCTGTGCCAGGGGGTTGGAGCAGGATGGGCTTTAAGGACCTTTCCAATCCAAACCAGATTTGATGGCAAAATGTGGGCTGAGATCTCTGTGAGGCCAAGAGCCTGGAGCTGGGGCTCACCCATAGATGGTCCCAAGGAGCAGCTACCTTGGGATTTGCTTTCCAGGCACAAAAGATGAAGGAGGAAAGATTTAGATGGGATATTGGGAAGAATTCCTTCCTGTGAGGGTGGTGAGGCCCTGGCAGAGATTGTCCAGAGRAGCTGTGGCTGCYRCATCCCTGGAAGTGTCCAAGRCCAGGTTGGACAGGGCTTGGAGCAACCTGGWATACTGGAAGATTCCATGGCAGGGGTTTGAAATGATATAATTAAGGTCCCTTCTAACTCAAACCACTCAATGATTCCATTGCTGCATCTGGAAAATTGTTTTGTATTAAATAATCTTCTCCCCTCCGTGCCCATTAGCGCCAGAGCCGCATTAAATCCCTCTCTCCGGATTGTTTCCATCGCCTGCCTTGGAGCCTGTGRGTAAATTGTTCCCTCATGGGAGCTGTTAAACAGTGAGACACAGTGAGATTAAACAACGAAGCTTCCCTGGAAAGGCATGGGGAGATGTGCTGGAATAAATCACGGATAAGAGGAGAATCTTTTCCCATCCCTCTGGAATCCCAACTGGCACAACCAGCCCTTGTGATGGTGAGGCTTGACATGGGGACCTGCCGTGGCATGTGCTGGGACTGCTCTTCCCAGGTCATCTTATTCCTAAAATCCATCTTTTTGTTGGACCAACAGTTTTCACCAAAGCTCTAATTTCTTATCTATGTAAAAAATATGGGACAGGGGCAGCACTGCCTGAGGAAGTGYTGCTTCCTTGGGAAGAATAATTTTCCTCCCCCACGTGGAGCTTGGTGGTTTTTTGCAGTGACAGCTGCTGGATTTTGCTGTAGAAAATCAAAATGTGGGGATTTTTTCTCAGCTGAAACCTCGTTTTCATGTGGTTTTTTGTGTGTTTGGTTGGTTACTTTTTCCTTTTCTGGTATAAGTTCAACAATTTCCCACCAGAAACGTAATGTTTCGGTGTGTCTGATACATTCAATTTAACACATTTCTTTAGAAAAAAACCACATGAGCTGTGTTACAACAGTAAATATTAAATGTCTGTAGTGTTTTCTCTTAATTATCCAGTGGTGGAGGGCAGCAGCCTGGGATCCTTGTTTTCCTTAATCTTTTATCGTGGACAGGTGAAGTTCAACACTGTTTGTACTTTCTGATTTCAGCTGACTTTTCTGGTTCAACCAGCATTTTTCTTTCCTAACAGACATCAGATCTTGGTGTTTCTGGGTCTTTTTTCTCCTCCTTTGATCCCAGGTTGACTCCCAACCAACTTGACTTCTCYTTGAGGAACTCTTGAACAAAAGGTTGTCCAACCCTGGCACAGGCTGACCTGGCAAGTTGTGAAATACTCATTCCTGGAGCGATTTAACAGCCCTGTGGAAGTGGCACTTGTGGACATGACTTAGTGRTGGCCTTGGCAGTGCTGGAGGAACAGGATTTTCCCACCTAAATGATTCCTTGATTCTGTAATAATTTGGAAATAGCTGATGGAGRGCTTTGCCTTTGATAGCTCTTTTATAGTCCACTGCAGCTGTATGAAAATCAAATACAAAAACAACTTAATTTCGTTTATCCTTAATTTTGGCTCTGGCTGACAGATGTTTTCTGGRAGCTTGATTTGGGATTTTTTCCCCCATAATGTGTAGCAGAAATCTTCAGTCACCAAACTGATGAGCAAGTGGAATTTTTATTTAAAATTAAGTATGTGTAGGATTGGTAATGAGGCTGTTTTTAAGGTCATCAGTAGTGTCCAGGATGGATTTGAGCTGGCTGAAATCTCTCCAGGTTCATCTCCTTGGTTTGCTGGGAATGTTGAGTCTTTGTCCACATCCTCTGGGCAATGAATGCTACTGATAATAAATGATTAATCTCAGTTGTGGCAATGGGATCTTCCCATTGGAAGCACTTTGTAGCCTTCAGAAGAGGTTTAAAACCAATGAGGATTCCTCCATGGCCAATCCTATCCTCGTATCTCTGTGGAAATCTTGTGGGTTTCTTGTAGTTTGTAATGGGATAATGAGGGTTCTTATTGCTCCTTTAATTTAACTGTAGCATCTCCAATGGAATTCTGATCCTTATGTCAAAGATGGGGCTTATCAGGATGCACTGGAACTGCTTAATAGCCTGGGATTGTTGATAACAGAGCCAAGATAAATCCCAGGCTGAGATTTCCTCTTTCTTACACTTTAATATCTTTGTAGAAGGAGGTGGGGCACAAAATGTGAAAATTGGGAAGTTTGGGAGAAGAGCAGCCACAGAATCACAGCTCTAAAGTGGGAGTGTAGTGATGAGGCAGAGACTTCCTGATTTCAACCTGAACTTCTGTAGAGATGAACACAAAACCCGGCWGATTGGAGCTTTTGCTTCTTGTCTGGAATCTCCCTTTGATCTGATCTGTTCTCTGTTGGAAAATCCCCACATCCTGTGAGCAGTGGGTGATTCCCAGGATCACAGAATAGCTCAGGTTGGAAGGGACCTCAATGGGGCATCTGGTCCAAGCTCCCTGTTCCAGCAGGGACATCCCAGAGCACATGATTTGTCCAGAGGGCTCTGGAATATMTACAGTGAGGGAGACTCCACATCCTCTCTGATCTCAGGGTCAGTCTCTGATTTTCAGGGTTTGGTCACTGCACAAGGAATAGATTCTGCCTCRTGTCCAGGTRGAATTTCCTGGGATCRGTCCCTGCCTGTTCCTCTTGTGCCATTGCTGGGCCTTYCAGAGCAGAGCCTRKTCCATGCTCTGAGCCCTCCCTGCAGACAGGGACAGGCAGGGATGAGGTCTCCTCTCAGATGTGTCTCCTCTTGAGGCTGAAGAGCCCCAGCTCCCTCAGCCTTTCCTTATCAGGGGTGCTCCAGTCCCTTCATCATCCTCGTTGTCCTCCTCTGGACCTGCTCCAGGAGTTCCATATCTCCAGCACTGGACAGAGCACTCCAGATGTGCCCCATCTGTGCTGAGGAGAGGGGCAGCATCACCTCCCTCAATTTGCTCTTCCTAATGCACCCCAGGATCCCATTGGTGGTGGCCTGAGCCACCTGGAACCAGGCATGTGGTGGTGGAGCCCTGCGATCCCTGATGGAAATKATGCCATTGGGAATGCCCAGTGGATGTCTTCCTCACTCCACACCCAGCAGTGAAGATTTGGGGTTAGGAATTATTACCATTGATGGGTAGACCATGTCAAAGTGGCTCTGTTGAGGCTTTAGTGTGGGATGGATGGGATCGTGGAGGTCCCTGATGGAAATGGGGCTCCTCAAAGCAGTGCAGGGGGTGGTTGAATTCCATAGGCATTGCCATTAAAGGATGAATGCCGGGTTCAGAATTCACCTTCTGGATGTGAATTGAGTCAATGACTCAATTTCCAGTGGAAACCAGTGACAGATGGTGGCYCTCAAGGGTCTGTACTGGGACCAATGCTAATTAATGCCTTCATTAATGGCATAATGGGATTGGTTGCCCCCTTGGCAAGTTTGCAGACGACACCAAGTGGGTATTCCTGTTGTTCCACAGAATCCTGGGATTGCAGACTGCTTTGGGTTGGGAGACACCTTAAAGACCATCCAGTTCCCACCCTCTGCCATGAGCAGGGATTCCCACCCATCTCCTTTGCTGCCTCTAAAATATGATTTTCCCAATGATTTTCAAAACACCATCTTGGTCTTCTCCAGCTTGAGAGGTATTTTAGCTCAAATGTTGTCTTATTTCCTGAAAATACCAAAGGAGAGGGTTTATGGATTTGCTGGAGAGCTTTTAGATCCCAAATTCCTCTGATCATTTGGAGATGACCATCAGGAGTCATCCCTTCACTAAAGACATTTTGCTGGGCAAACTGTTTTGAGGGCAGAAACTTGTTTTGGAGCAAATTCCTTCAGATAACCACATCGGTTRAATTTCTCCATCATTATTCCAGTCTGGATGATGTTCGGATGTATTGTCCTCCAGGTTTTAATGACAGGGAGCTGGTATTTTTTTTTTAAAGGCTGTTTCCATCTGCACCCAATTATAAAAAAGCAATCGGAAAAAAGCCATTTACTGGCTGTCACTTCGGAGCGGCATCAAAACAGCTCCAGCACCCCCAGCCATCACTTCCCAACAACCACTTAGAAGGACATTAAAACWGCCTGACATCCATCCAGTCCATGAATCCCGCTGCTTGGCCCTGGGGATACCTGGAATAGCTTCAGCAAAAGCTGCATGGATGCTCAAGAGGGCTTTAAAAAGTAGGAAACACTGGAGTTGAGGCAGTTGAGTTTTGGTGATTTTAATGCTCCCCTTCCGCTTAAGATCTGGTTGGTGGGATTTGTGTCTGTCGTGATGGATAGAGAGGGATGGACATAGATCCCAAGGGGATGAGAAGAGTGCTTCAGCACTTCGTCATCTCTTCACAGAATCACTGAATATTCTGAGTTGGAAGAGACTCACAAGGATCATCAAAGTCCAGCCCTTGTCACCTCCTGTCCCACAGCACTGGGAAAGGAGCAGGGGGTGAGATTAAGCCTGGAGATACTTGAGAAGTTCAACCTGGCCAAACTGCTGCCCAGGAGCCAGGAATGTGAGGCTGGGTGGGATCTCTCCTCCCCACCCCATACAGTCAGTGGGTTGGTTGTTGGTTGGCCCAGTGACCCAGCTTCACCTTCCTCCCACCCTCCATGCCCTCCTGCCAAGCTTATTCATGGAAAATGTTCATTAACATCATTCCCAAGACTGAGCCAGGACTTTCTACCAGTTGCTGCCTCCTCCTTTGCCAGCTTCGTGCTAAAGAAGGCTGGGCCCTGCAAACCTCCTCATCCCTGTCTCACTCCTGGAGCACACTGGGCTCCGTTGGACCATTTAAGGCCTTGTGGATCCTTGACAGCACCTGGAATTTCACCCAAAGCTGCCCTGGCAGCCAAGGAGGAGTCCTGGACACGGGATCTGCCAGCTGGGCACCATCCCAACCCTGGGCGCCGTTGCTGGACAGGCTGTGGGGGGAACCCCACAGCGGGGAGACTGGGATTGGGACATGCCCATGGGGGTGTTGGCAAGGAGCCGGAGTGGGGTGAGATTCCTCCCTGCGGCTTTTTAGGGATTCTCTGGGGTTTTCTCATCTCTCTGGTGGAAGGGACCAGAGTTTTTTCCCTTTTTATGGCCCAACCTGTGGTCTGGCGGGGGTCCCGGGGGGGGTATAATTAGCCACCCCAACAGGTGTCAGGGATCAGATGACCCCCAGCACCACCCCACAGCCCTGCTCGCTTCACCCCAGCTGACGCGTGGCCGGCAGCAAAATTCCCTGTGGAAACCCAGCCCCGGCGCGTCGGATCTGGCAGGAGCAGGAGAGCTACTGTAAATAAACAGAAGGGGCTTTTCCAGCCTCCAGAGGCAATTCCAGCCTCACCATCCCAGCTGTGGGACAGCGAGGATGGATGGGGTGTTGTGAAGGAAGGGCCGGAGCTCTGGGAACGGTGTGGAAAAGCCATTAGAAACCCGAGCTGGGGACGCGGCCCCGGGATTAGTCGCACACGGTTTGTTTTCTTTATTAAGTATCTTTTTACCATGGAGCCAATAAACATGGGCTGCTCCAAGGATTCACTTGGAGGCTGGGGCTGGGTGGAGCACTGGGGAGGTGGCACATCCCGATCCCGGYGCCCAGTCGGGATCATGGCACTGTCCCACTCTGTAATTGGTGCCCTGCTGGGAAGGAACAGCCACGTTTCTTGGCCTTTTCCCAAAATAGCGTAATTCCTCGATGTAGCAGTGATGCATCCATGTGGCTTTTTGAGGTCAGGGCTCTTTTTTTCCTGCTCTTCTCCTTTCCAAGTYGATTTTGTTCTGGAAACTCCTTTACAGAAGAGGATTTCACATCCTTTTCAGGGATCATGMAGGGCAGAGACAGAATTTGGACTTGATGATCCCTGGGAATCCCTTTCAACTCAGGATATTCTGTGATTCCAGGAACTCTGGGTAGTCAGACCAGGACCCGGCACCAAGGCCCATCCCCACAATCTTGTGCTCCACTGGGATTGTCCCTTCAGGGTGTGCYTGGAAGGTCCGCCCATGCATTCATCCCAGTCTTCAATCCCTAATGGGCTGTTCCTTTATTTTTTTTCTTTTCCCTAATTTTGTCCCATTTATTTTAAAAGAAGTTATCAGGTTGAGGGATTTGCTTTTCTCCTTACTAATATTTTGGGAGAAATTCCTGTGTTTGAATTCCTGTCTGGGTGCTGCTTTTTCCAAGCATTTCTCTTAGGTCCAGGATGTATCCTGTCTGCAGGTAAAATGAGAAAATGAAGAAAATATCTTGTGGAGACAGTCTGGGAGAGCTGGGAATGTCCAACCTAGAGACAAGAAGGTTCCAGGAAGACCTTAGAGGCTCTCCCAGTATCTAAAGCGGCTCCAAGAGAGCTGGAGAGGGGCTTTGGACAAGGGATGGAGTACCAGGAAAAAGAGAAATGGTTTCCCACTGCCAGAGGGCAGGGTTAGATGGACTATTGGGAAGAAGTCCTTCCCTGTGAGGATGATGAGGCCCTGGCACAGGTTTCCTAGAGAAGCTGTGGTTGCCCCATCCCTGGAAGTGTCCAAGGCCAAATTGGACAGAGCTGGGAGCAAAACCTGGGATAGTGGAAGGTGTCCCTGCCCATGGCAGGGGGTTGGAATGAGATGATTTCTAAGTCCCTTCCAACCCAAAGCATTCCATGATTCCATGTTCCTATAAAACACAGGATCTGGGAGTAATGGCAAAGCCAGGCACYGTTCAGACCTGACTCTACTTCCAGGTTGGTTGTAGAGTTACTTCCCAATCCAGCTCCTTGAAATAAGAGGTGCAAAATCATGGGAATTGGGAGTTTTAAATGTTTTTTATTTTTATGGAAAAGCAGCACTATCGCTGAGCTGTCCCCCCCATTGAGCCCATATCTGTGTGTCCATGTGGATCCCAGCCCTCCTGCTGCTCAGCACCATCCCCAACCTCCAGCACACGAGCTCCTTGCTCCGCTGCCGACTTCAGCGCTCAGCCCTGGGCGACGGAGCTGCCAAATCCTTCTGCTTTTCAAGGAGAGAGCTCGGCAGGGATCCTGCTTAATCCCAAAGGTCAGCATGGGGAGCTGCTCCCCTGTCCCCAAAGTAAAGTTGCATTAAAAGGGCAGGAGCTGACCTCCATCCCCCATTGTCGGCAAGATGGATTTTGATAAACAGGGCAGAATGGTGGTGCTGAAATGCTCCCTGTGTTTATTTCCCCATGGATTTATCTCGTTTTCCCCAAAATTTGAGTGTAGCATGAAGGAATGGGATGCATGGGCATCCAAGTGTGGAAGGACCCACATTTCTCCTGGAGGTCTACAAGAGAATGAATGTTGGAGTTGGGAGTTTTTAGTTGTGCCACGTGTGTTGGGTTATCTCTCCATGAATGTCACAATGTGACAAAATTCAAACTGGTTGGGATGGAGCATCCTGGGTGGGAGTGGGTACACATGGGACTAAGAGGGATCCAGGACTTGCTCCCACCTTTCATCCCTTGGGATATGCCGGGATGAGCTCTCTGGATTGCTGAGAACAGAGATTAGAGAGAGGCTGTTATTTTTCCTTCCTCTCACCTTCATTCCCAGGAGCCCAGATAGAAATCCCAGCTGATTGCATCTCCTCTTCCCTGCCTGCCTCTCTTCCTTCCTTTCCCACTGCCAAAAACCTTGGGACGCTGATGACACCTCATTCTCACCAGAAGCAGTGGTGGCTGCTGGGAGCTGCCAAAATCCAGAGTTGGGAGTGCTGGAGCATTTTTAGGGATGAACATCTCAATGCTGTTGTTTTAACAGCCCCATTCTGTGGCCACACTRAACTTCTCTAGATGGGAGAGCATCAACCAAGCCTTGGGAAGAGCTGGTTGAGCTCCAGCCCTCATCCATCTTCCTCAAAAGGCTGGTCCAGGCAACAATCCCAAAAAAAGTCCTAAAAGGATTTTGTTCTGGCTGTTCCCTGCTCTCTCTCAAGTCCCAGGCATGTCTGGGACAACAAAACCCTGTGTCTTGTCTCCAAAACCAGCTTCTCCAGCCTAAATAATCTCCTTGGGACTTCTCCAGGGGTAAATCACTGCTTTTAAGGCTTTGGTAGTTTGAATCCATAAAATCAAGCACTTGGAAAACCATGGGCAGGTATGGAATGTACCAGACTAGAATATTATTTTTAGTAGTATTTTTTCTTGGAATATGGTTTTGATGCAGAGAAGGAAACGCCAACACATCCCTCTCTCCCTTTAGCAAGGTGTTGGTGCCACCTGAAGGAGCTCAGCTGTGCATTCCTGTGCTCCCACAAGGTTTTCCCTGCCTTTTCCAACTCTGTTTCCTCTTTCCCTGGCAGTGCAAGAAGAAGCACACGCTGGTGTGTCCYGACTTTGCCAAGAAAGGTGTCTGCCCCAAGGGTGCCCGGTGCAAACTCCTGCACCCCCAGAAGAGACGTCACCCACAGCAGGTTGGAGGTGATGGAGACCACAACAACCCCCCTTCCAAGTGGAGACGGATCCAGGAGGCATCAGGCAGGTAAGAAAAAGCTCATTTTGCTTCATTGCACATTTAATTTTCTTCCCAACCTGGTCCAGATTTTTCTTCTTCCAGGCGTGTTCTGTCTGTATCCTGGTTTATTTTAGGATATGTCGTTGTGGGTCACTGTGGTGTTTTCTGATGGAGCCCCCTCTGGGATAGGCAGTGTCCATGCTTGAGGAAGAGCTGATGGAGAGGAAAGAGTGGATTCACCCTTAGGAATGTGCCATCCAGGGGTTTAGCACCTCCAGGAACCTTTGAGGCTTTTGTAGACCTTCCTCTTGGAGATGAAGGAGTCCTGATGGAGATTCCACTGCTGAAAGTGGGTCCAGGTTATCCATAGTTATGTGGGAAATGGGAAAACAYCATCCCTCTTCCTTACATAGAGGGGCTAGAGAATCAGAAATGGGGATGGACATGGAGATAAGAGGCTTTGGAAAAGTTTGGTGCTGGGCCCTTGGTTAATCCTTGGAAGCTCTCCGAGCTCTCCCTGATGTTTTTGGGTGCCRGGATGGAGCCACAGGCTGATGATGGATGTTTCCATCCTCATCCTCACAGGGAAGTGGATTTTCCTGAGCTTGGCACACCCTCTGCCCTCACTCTCAAGTCCTGCATGCAGAACAGCAACATCCCAATGGAATTAAAACTAAAGCCAAATGGAAATTTGGCTTTAAAAGCCAAAATCTCCAAGTCCTGCTCAGTGGGAGGAGGAAGGATGGATTTGGGTGCGTGGCTTCTCCATGGCATTTTGCAGCAGGAGGTGGGAGTGAAGGTGGGATGGAAAGGGAGGGACGTGGGAGCTTTGCCAGGCTGGTCCATGCTYCTGGAATCCTCCATGGTCTGGGCCTGGGCCTCATCCTGGCCCTGCCTTGTAAGGTAGCAGAGGGGGACGAGCAGCTCCGCGGGTTCTCCGAACTTATCCCTGGTGACAGAAGAGCCTTGGAATGACACCCAGCTCACGTTCCCGGTGTGAACGAGGTGTAAAATAGCTCCTTGCTCTTTTTAGGGAAGGAGGAATGAGTGCAGGCCTGCCTGGTTGGGAGGCTTCTGGCGTCCTCCGCTGGGAAGGGAGCACGCCCCAGCTTGGAAGCTGCTCCAGAGGGTTTTTTTTTCCTTTATTGGCACCGTCATGGGAGATGTCAAAGGAGCTGGAGTGTCAAGTTAGCTTGGAAGAGAGTGGCAGGGCTGGGAATGAGCCAAGCCCAGCAGGACACCTCCAGACCATCCCAACTCCCCATGCGTTCCATCTCCCCTTCCCTCTGCTCAATCACAAAGAGGAGCCCAGCACCCCCACAAGAATCTGAGGAGCTGGGAACCTTGCAGGGRAGTGCAGGACAGGGAATCCAGGTGGAGAGGGAGAAACTCCAGCTGAATCTGTGCTGGCTCCAGGGAAATCAGGRATACAGTGTGGCCTTGGATGGAGACCTGGGAGCTCCAAGCCTCTTCCATTGCATATGATGCCCTGTCCAGTATTACCAAATGGTATTGTTTTACTTTTCCTTATTATTTTTTCCATTCTTGCAGGAATGATCCAGCTCAACTCCAGGATGATGGGGAAATTCCTGGACCCTCCAGTGCAGAGCAAGAGGTGAAGTTTTGGAAAGAGGAGGAGCCCAAGCCAGGCAGCTGCCTGCAAAAGCTGCCATCCTTCATCTCCCTCCGATCCCCGGAATCTCCCGGTTCCCTGGGCTGCAAAGAGGAGAGGGATGAYGACGAGCCAGAGGATGAACCAGGTAGGAATCACATCCTCTGCTTGGAGCTGCTCTGGTTTTCCAAGAAAAAAAAGTTACTCTCTGCTGTTCTCTGTGAGTTTTGATGGGATCCATGTTCTTTGTGAGTCACCAAACCAGTTAAGACTGGGAGTCCAAACTGGGATGGCAGTCAGGATTCCCATCTGGACACAAATACTTGTGTCTGTTCCCAAAATAGCGTGTCAGGACTTGGTCCCCTTATTTTATCAACTCCTTCCTTATCCTGTAAATTATCCAGTGATGAATCTGGTCTTATTTCTGTGATGGAATCACTTCACTGCTCTATAGAGAAGGTGCTTAGTGGGATGCAAGGATGCTCTGCCTCTGGAGGACCTCTGRACCATCCATCACACCTGTTTCCCARCAGGAAATAGCTTGGAAGCTTTCCAATAACAAACATTCCAGTGGGAGGTGGGGTGGAGTGTTGGCAGGTTGGAAGTTTAAAAGAAGAGCTGTTAGTTTGGGATTATCTACTTTGGAAGTCAGTAAAATTTTTGGGAAATGCAGTTTAGGATGAGGAGAGCTTTTTAGGAATTCTGCCACRTGACAGCAAGCAGCTTCTGCTTCTCCAGTGTTTTCCTTTGTTCCTCCTCTCCTCTTTCAGCTCTTCCATGGGAGAATCCCTAAACGGRATGGGATTTTGAGGTGCTCCAGAGATGTACACCCGGGAACAGAGGTGATGGAGATGGTGAGGCTGGGATTGTGCCTTCCCAGCTCTGAGTGAGAGGTTTTTGGCTGTAGGATGCTCCTCATTTCCCTTTTCCTCTCCCATCCTTCTCCAGAGGGATGTGCAGTCTCATCTCCAGAGCACCATCCAGGAATGGGCTCAGAAATCACAATATTTTGTGGGAATAATGATTAAATTCCTGCYGCCAGCTCTGTTGGCATAAGATTTGGCTCAGTGATACCCTTTCCCATCCTTGATCCCTGCTTTCCATGCAGTGGGAGCAGGATCCCACTGGGATAAGAGATGAATTCCGTTGCAAAAGCCAGGCTGAAGCATTTACAGGATCATCCATAAGGATCTGCGAGGCTGTGCCTGGCTCAGCTSCTTCAAGCCAGGGAGGGCTGAGATGCCTTAACGCTGTCGGAAAGAGAATTCCCAGGATTAGCAACATATTCCCGAAGTCACAGRCGAGTGCAGGTGCTGTTGAACCACGGTGTGGTGGACACAGCGAAGGGACCGTTCCAGCTGGGAATGTTCCTCTCCACAACGTGGAGTGAAACACTCAGCTTCCCTTTCCAGGGATTTCTTCTCCAATTCTTCCTTTTCCTTGGCCCTGGTTCAACTCCCTTTTGATCTCGGAAGTGTTCCCAAAGCAGCRACTTAACCGGGATTTTTGTCTCCATGATGAAGTTGGAACAATTARTTCATAGACAAGAAGACTGTTGAAATGCCTTGGAATACACTTGGCAGCTGGGAGTAACTCAGGAGCAAGGGCATCCTTTTCCTCTTAATTCTAGTGTGTGCATCCAAGAGAGGATGATTTCCAGGCGTTTTGGGTGGGAGGAGGAGGAGCTGGTTCATTTGGGAATGTYGTTGGGAAGGCTGGGTGAAGCTGGCAGGTACGAGGTCAGGGCACTCATCCCTCTGTGCTCCTTTGCCCAGGGAGGCTCATGGAATTGGGAAAGCTGGAGGTTCCATGGGAAAGGAAAACCARGCAGGAATTGCAGATGGCTGTAAAATCATCTGATGATGAAGCAATTCCCTGCCAAAGTGATGAGGAGATGTGTCTGGACATGGGAATGTTGATCCATGGGTTTGCCCATCCTTGGGTCTCATCTTGATCTCAGTACCTGGAAACCCCCAAATCCAATGGGATAAGAGGAGCCCTGGCCACCATCCCTAGAGGACGTGGGATTGATGCTTCTAAAGGACCAAATGCTTTGTGGTGGCCACATGACTTGGACTGCACTCCATGACCCTTGTGGATCCCTTCCAATATTCCTGTATTCCTTTGGAATATTTGGTGATCCTGAGATTGMATTTGGAGCTGAGGAGGTGGTCAGAATGCGTCCTTGTGTAGCTCTTTTCCTCTAGGAAATAGCTGGAATCTGTGGTGGGATTTGGGGGTGGGATCTGGGCAGCTGTGCCAGCGATAACGTTGGGTTTGTGCTTGTGAGGCCTGAAGTTGACACACAAATTATTGGGATGGTAAATAAGGAAGGAGRAAGACAGGTTGTCATTAAGGAGTGAGATTAATTCCTTGGTTAAACAGTCACAATTGGAGAAAATGCCCTTTTAATCCTGGGAAATGCAGGAGGAACGAGAGAAAACACGGGAGGGGCAGGGAGGGAGTTTGGAGATGACCTTTAAGGACCAGCGYGGGCAACAGCATGAGCTTGCATGGTCTCAGTGGGAGTCTGGGTTCAGGATATAGGGAAAGGAGACTGGAAAGGAGGGATGTGTTCTGTGTGCATGGAGCAGAGCCACTGTAGTGTTCCCAACCCTCCAGAGGAGCCTGGAAATTGGGGTTGGAAGAGTGATTTGTTGACCAGGTGGTGATCGGATAAAGGTTGATCTTGGAGGTCTTTTCCAATCTAAATGATTCTGGGATTCTGTAATTTGAGGGTGCTGGTGCTTTCCAAGCATCTTCCAAAAAGCCAATCCGTGCAGCACGGGGACAGCCAACTGCTGCCAGACGAGCATCCCAAATGGGAAGAGTGGGTTTGGTGGCATCCCATCCTTCRCCTTGTGTTATCCACCCAGGAGCAGGGAGCCGGAGGCAGAGCAGGCTTCCCTGCCCCTCCGACTCCTGTTTTCCAGGTAATGGGCTTTTCCATATTTCACCTCCCAGTTAAATCGCCTGCGCTGGAGCCTAACTGGCCTCCCCGCGCTAATTGCACCAATGCAAACCATTCCAATCGAGTGCTAATTTAATTAGAAAGCACCCATTTTAGTTAATTTGTTCGAGAAGATCACTGCAAACTCCTGGAGAGAACAGATGTTCCCCTCTCCCCCGATGAACATTCCGGGCTTTGTAAATGGCTCCGCTCAGCCTTGTTTAGGAGAGAAAAGAGGATTTTATAGCCGCAAACGACCCTTTCTGTAAACATTTTACAGCTCTCTGCACGTTTGAGTGACGATAAACCCCGAGCAGCTCGGCGGGCTGCAAATTTGGGACCATACGGCCGTCATTTTATTGTCATATTTCACGGTCGTAACGTTAATGGAAGATGCTCGCTCCAGTCTTTTTTAACGGCTCCGCTGAGCACGCTCAACCGCCTCGGCTTCCGAGGAATTTGGGGAGGTGCGGCGGCGGCGGCTTCTGGGTTTGTTTACGGCTTCTACTTCTGGAGGGATAAGTTTGGGAATTTTGTGGATTTTCGCCTCTTCTCTCGCTGTGGTTGAGATGACGCCAACAASGAACTGCCACTGTCACCACTGCCTTGGTGGCGGGACTTGATCCAACCATTCCCAGCTCCAGGAATCTGAGAATTAGAGAATATCCTAATTTAGAAGGGACTGTSAAGTCCAACTCCTYGTCCTGCACAGGACAACCCCAGTTTAATTTAGGAGATATCCAGTGCTGCTGCCCTCCATGTGGATATGGCCAGTCCCCCTTGGGTCCCATGGGATCTTCATTGCCTTCAGCATCTCCTTCGGGGCTTTTTATGCCAGCAGATCTTTGCTCCAGAACTTTTTTTGGTAGCCAGGTGAGGCAACCAAGCCTTTGATCAATTGAGTCAGTGGCAGAAGATGCCCTGGAGCTTTCCATGAAGCATCTGCATGGTTGGGGATGGAGGGCTTGGACATGAGGGGATTGTCCTGGAATAACAGRAGCTGGCGTCACTTTGACCCCAGCAGGTCTTGGTGCAGTTTGTTCCTTTTGGGAGGAAGCAATGGGGATAAAATACAGGGAATTGATTTCTCTGTGTGGTCGCAAACATCTCCAGGGTGGTGAGGCCTGGACACAGGTTTTCCAGAGAAGTTGTGGATGCCCCATCCCTGGAAGTGTTCAAGGCCASTTTGGATGAGGCTTGGAGCAACCCGGACTAGTGGAAGATGTCCCTGCCCGTGGGAATTGGTCCTTAAGGTCTCTTCCAACACAAACCCTTTTAGGATTCCATGAAAAAAAATGGGCAAAAAAATCAATATGGAAGAAAAATATTACAGTCCTGGCAAAGGAGTGAGACTTAGCAGGTCCTAAATTGGACACTTTGCAATGAGGAAATTAAATCACATTGAAGTTTCTGACTTTTGGAGCTTCTCAGAGCCACCAGGACATGAGGAGATCCAATCCCAGCCTCCAGCAACACCTGAGTCATCTGTGGCACCCCAAAGGCTGAAGGTATCCCAAGCCCAGAGGTGTCTCGTGGATGTAGGGGGTGGGGATGGAAGGATCACAGAATCATTAAGGTTGGAAAAGACCTGGAAGGATGGAAGATGGAAGGATCACAGAATCATTAGGGTTGGAAAAGATCTCTGAGATYATCAAGTCCAACCTGTGACCAATCCCCACCTTGTCACCAGACCAGAGCCCTGAGTGCCACATCCAGTCATTCCTTGGACAYCTCCAGGTACAGGGTCTCCAAACCTCCCTGGACAGCCCCTTCCAATACCTGACAGCCCTTTCCATGAAGAAATTTGATGGATCCATATTGTCCTGCTTGAGGGATGGGTGCATTTAGACTCAGTTTTTAGGGTCTCATCCACCTGTGGCAGAAGGTTTGGGTGAAAGAGCAGTAGGATGAGTTTCTAGTGCAGGTTGTCACCACATGGATTTAGTGCAGGATGGAGCCAAGGAGATCCAGCTCTCCCCATATACTTTTTCCACATGAAAAACCGTTTGTGAGAAATTCTGGGGTGTAGCCCTTGATGCTGGGCTTTACACCCCATCTTTTGTTGTTGAGTTTTATTTAATTTAAAAAATTTAAAAAAAAAAAAAAATATATATATATATATATAAAAGGCATCTCCCAGCTCAAGTTTCTCCAGGAGACTTTGACAACAAAAGGAAAAGACCTTTCCAAGGCAGATTCAGCTCTGGACTCCCCTAAGATGTCCTGGAAAGGGTTAAGGGATATTTTTCTTCTGGGAATAAGTAGGGAAAGTGTGTTTGGAGGAAATTTCTCCTCATGATGTTAAACCTTGAGCATCCAGCAGGGAAATTCTGGGGTGCATCTCTGTGCTCTGAACCTTCCCGGAGGAAGATGCAGGACAGGATGAAACCCTTTGRTGGCATCAGGAGAGCAAGGGAGACCAAACATTCCATCAGGCCAAAGATTGTTGAGGAAAGGAAATCAACAAAATTCCAGCTTTTCTCCTGCTGGATGGTAAAGTTTGGAAAGCTGCAAGGGAGTTATCTTTCCCTGGATCTCACTGATTTGGGGTTTGGGAATCTTCACCCCTGATGTGGGGCATCTCCAGCTGCCTTCCACCTCCCCACCTTGTGGAGAAACCCAATTTTTTAATCCCTCATGGATCAGGAATGATGAGCAGAGAGAGGATTTGGGCCCCAGGCCCAGACCCACCTCCTTTCACCCTTCATCTGAGAGGATTCCCCACCTTGAAATCCCTTTCAATCCCTCTCAGATCAGCATCTGGRTGAAACAAATTTGATTTTAACTTCCCTGTTGGATGCAGCTGGAGCCGCTCGGCTCCGGCTGGGGGAAAACCAGGTTTTATTGAAAAATCTAATGGTGCCACCTGAAGTGTGATTTACTGCACTGTCCACTCCTCAGACTTGATAATATATTTCTATTAGATTTCCTCCTTTCCCCTCTTTTTTCCTGGAGAAGAGTGGCAAGTTTCTCCATCTGCCTGACACCTTCTTAGGCTTAGGCAAAATAAATGTTGATTTCCATCAGGAGGAAGAGCGCTGGAAGTCCTAATTCTCCGACGAGCCTGACAAGCTCAGCGAAAACCGCCTGGGTTTCGATGGGAAACTCGTGATCCGGCCTCGGTTCCTCTCCTTCGGAAGCTGTTCAATCTTTGGAATGAAAAAGGGGTTGCTTTCGCTAACTAGAAATTATATACCTGGTTCCTTGGAAGATGGATTGCGCCGCTCCCGGAATGCCGGGAAAGGCGGCGGGGGGAGAGAGTGAAGGAGCTGGAGATGCGACCCAAGATTGATCAYGCCATTTGCAGGATCTCCCAAGCACAAAACTGGAAAAATATCTTTTCCTTTGCCAGGGTTGAGTGGAGTGACACCCCCGTTTGGTCCAGGTTTTCCCTCCCGGGGKTTTTTTGGGATGTGGTGTTCACCCCTTGGCTTGCGCCATCCTTCCTCCATCCCCTTCCATCCAAAGGGAGAAACGGAACCAGTTTATCCCTCTCACAACCTCTTTTGGATTTATTTTCTCATTCCTGCCTTGATTTTTTTGAGGAATCTGTTGGAAATCAAGCATGGATGCTTTGGAAGTATCTTGGCCCCATGCACTCTGTACAAAAGTCAGGAAGTTAATTATGGTCAATTTAAAAATCACCTTTTTCCTTCTTCTTCCGAAGAAATAAATCCATATTTCTACTTCTGTAATCACGCCTGCTTTGAGCTGCCTCATGGATCTCAACTAAGGAACTTTTCCCTGGCTCATCCAAAGGGAATTCAGCCCTTCCCACCATTCCRATTGAACTCACGCCATGGGACAGGAATGTGGAGTTGCTGATTTTGACCCCTTGAGGTGACAACCAGCAGCTCCGGACCCTCATTCCAGCAACCTGGCTGGGATTCGCAGATCCCAGGCTGGAAAAACCACCTGGCTAGATGCCAAAGGGAAAAACTGGGAGGGTGGGGACTTAAGGGTGTTTTGCTCCATGTCACCATTCCCAAATCCCAGCCAGATTTGGCTGCGTTGCCGGTGAGGAATATCCAGATCCACCGTGTCTGCTGTGCATCCCGCTGATGTATGGGAGTTATGTTAAGGGTGGAAAGGTGCTAAATGAGCCCTCTTTATTTTCCATAAATTAACTCCAGAGTGATGAATCACTGCCAGCGCGGCTTCGACTCCCAGCAAGTTTGTTTATCCAAGTTAGAAAGTGATGGAAAACTCTTGGAGACTCCCCGATGTTAGGTCCTCACCTGTCTCGCCTCCCCTGCCCCAAAAACTTCCTCCTTTGGGCTCTCAAGGCTGCTCAAAGGAGTCCTTGGTCCCACCTCCAGGTTGGGTTCATTGTTTGGGAAGTGCCATGCAGAATTTTGCAGGAGCACAGGCAACAGAACATCTGGAGGGGGTTTGGGCTGGATTCCCTCCATCTTCTCCATGACCTTCTCCACCTCCATTAGTCCCAAATGAAGTGTAACTTCTCCCACTAAACCTGTGGGTCCWTTTTCTTCTGGGAAACCTCCACTTTTTCCATCCTCATTCATCTTGGTGGCCAAGTGGCCACCACTTTCCTTCCCACACATCACTCTGGTACGTGGAACCCCATAAACAGCTCTCCAAACCCTTTGGAGAGGGAAAATAGGAGAACCTGCAGAAAGGTACTCRCAACATTGTGGTTGAAATGGAGAGGGATTTCACTCTGTCCACCTTGGTCCATGGGATCATGCTGGACTTGTCCTAMATGGAGGTCACCTCCTAGAGGCACTTCATGGTGTTTTGGCTCTACGTGAGCATCCAGAACCCTCTTTGGAGGAAGCATCATGTTSCAGCAAGCAGAAGATATCACCTGGAACATCCTAAATGGATGCTGGGAATACTTGGAGGGATGGCTGCTGGTTCTCAGCTCCTTCTGGCTCCATCCCAGCACCAAAGCAGGTCCTGATGTTCGCCARTGGGAAGGTTTAGATCCTTTTTAACTCTCTTTTCCACCCATGACTTGTGAATTTTGCAGCAGATTTGCTGCTCCATGGTGGAAAGCGACCTCTTAGTGCCACTTGGAGGAAGTTGAGGATGCTCAGGGATTTGGGGAATGAGCCACCTCCATCCTTGACATGGCCAAGAGGGATGTGAAGCAGAAGAGGGACTTAGGACACTCCTACACTTGCATTCCAAGAGTTGAGCCAGCCTCAATGACTTTCTCCTCTTTTGTTCCTTTCCTTCCCAGGCAACACCAAAAGGAGGAGAATGTTCCCAAGGACATCCCTGCAGGATTCCGAGAGCTCCCTTGTGGGTGGCAGAGGTGAGTCCAGTGGGTGCTTCCAGGGTGGAAAACCACCCACATTCCTGATTTCCCAGTGCTTTAATGCCCTCCCATGACCAGGCAAGAAGAAGCCTGGGRATATCTAGCTGTGTTCCCCCCCTTTCCCACCATCACCATTCCCTTCCCTCCCTCCAGGGAGACGGCTGCAGATCAAGCCCCGGCTGTGAGTCCATCCCAATCCTGTGGCAGCCGACCAGCTCAGGAACTGGAGAGCCAGGGAACRACCTGGCACCTACCTCAGGATGCCATGTCCAGTCATGGCACCCCTCTCCTCCTCCTCTTGCTTTTCCGGGATGTCACTGGGACACGGAGCCGTGCGGCAGCGTGGGAATGCGCCGCTCGTTCCTGCRGGGGAGCAGCTTTGTTTGGARTCTTTGAATTGACCAATAAATGACYTTTTCAGATGGTTTGTTGAAGGCAAATCCTGCCACCTCCTTGGATGCTTGTGGGGCTAGGAAGAGGTTCCCGTCTGCATCCATCCTCCAGTGCTGTCCCAGCCACAAGGACAGGATAGGGGGACCTGGGGTGGTTKAATGCCATCAGGTGACATTCCCACATCCAGGTCAGGATGTTTTAGGGACAAGTCACTGTGCTGGGATGTAATTGGTGTAAAGCCTCCACAGCCCTGATCCCACCATTCCAAGAGCCCATCCTGCTCCATCCCCTTGCTTTTGGGAGGAGATTTCCTGGAGCTGAGAGCATCCCTCATGGAAATGTGTTGGGAGTGGTGCTGGGGTCTCCCTGAGTTGCACCCGACCCCCTCCTCTCCCCATCCCAGCAGGGGTTTGGGCTCCATTGGGAATGCCAAGCCAGCTCTCCAGGGTTTGGGGGTTTTTGGGGACTCTCCAAATCCAAGCAGGGACAGAGTGAAGGAACACTGGAGCAATGAGGTTTTGCATCCATAGGTAAAATTTCCAAGGGATTTTGGGGTGTCAGGTGCTGTTCTCCCACACAGATGCTATTTGTGGGATTTGCTCATCCACAGCCCCTCAGGCAAAATCCTGTGGGGAAAAGGACTCAGAGGGAATTGGGAAGGACTGGGGCTCCCTGGGGATGCAGGATCCAGGTATGATCAGAGATMGGGTAGGAAATGCCAATGAGTGGTGGCTTCACCCCCAAAAAGGTCCCCACAGGGGGGTTCCCTTCACCAAGTGACCCCCATGGGGGGTTTTGTCACCATCCCAAACCCACAACATCCCCCAGGCACTGGAGGACCAGCAGATCCTCACCCTGGGATGTCAYTTGTGCCCCAGGGTGTGTCCAACGAGTTGATTTTTAATAAAAGCGTCGTGGTTTTTGTTGATATGAAAATGTCTTTTGTTAACTCCTGTGTTTTGATATGTAAATAAAATAATTCCCTCCCCTGGGATGGAAAAGCCTCCCTGTGGCTTTCCTCTTTTTTYAGCAGTGCATGAACATCCCATCAAATATCCGTTCAAATCCAGTGGAGGAGTCACTCTGATCCCTAAATCCTTGGTTTTTTTAATCATTAAAATTTTTCGCCCAGAAACGATGATTCTTCACGTGGTGGTATCCTCAAAAAAACCCTAACTAAATTCCCTAAAAACCMCCCTGGAGGAGACGGTGCTGTTGTGAATCCTCAGGGATGTCCAGTGGTGGCCGGGAGCTTTGGTTTTCCCTGGATCCCTAACGAGGATAATCCTCGTGGTGCACTAATTAAAGGAGGCAATGAGGAGCGGTGGCTCCGCCGCCCACCGGCACCGCTGCTCCGTTCCCGGGGAGGATTGGAATTTCCAGCCGGCTGTCGTTAAAGCTCTGCTTGGGGGTGATTAATTTCGAAGCAGGGATAAACGCGGCCCCTGGAGAGGTGTCACTGAACTCCGGTGGGTTCCCCCTCTGTCTCCAACATCTTCAATTCCTCGGCAGTGGGTTCCAGTGGGATTTATCCCTCCTCGCTGTGAAGCTGGGGATGCGCTCCTGGGCTCGGGGACCGCCAAGGACATTCCCTGGGGGGTGCCACGACTGGGAGGTTGGCACAAGGTGGAGTTTCTGGAGGGCTCCATAAACATTTCCCGGAAAAACCTTCCCGAGGCGGGTGCTGCTGGCAGCGCTCTTGGTCCCCTGCCGGGGAAGCAGGTGCCGGGTGAACGTCACCCGCCAGGATCAGTTTTCTGCCCGTCATCGGGGTGGCTGTTCCCTGCCCTCCTCCTTCTCCACCTTCTCCTCAGCCTCATCCTCATCCTCCTCCCAATGTGATTTCCCCCCTCCGCCCCAAAATTCCTGACCCTGCAGCAACACTGGGTTGTGGGGCAGGTGCTGGTGGAGCATCRCCAAGATGGTCCCACCCTCTCTCCATGGGGTGCATCGTGGTGGACAGCACCCTACTATGGGGTGAGGTAATTGTCCCCAAGCCAACARCACCCCAAGTGGGAGCTGTGTGCCATCCAGGGAAACTGAGGCAGCCCCAGGTGGGCACCCAGCCCTGCTCCAAGGAGTGATGGGGCACACGAGCTCTAAAAGCGAAAGGTGACGCCATCCTGCCACCATCCCGAGGCCACCAACCTGGTTATGTCACTTGACCGCCTGTGAGTAAACTTAGCTGACGRGCCTGGCGTGGCGGGGAGGGTTGGGGACATGCCATGGCCATTTCCTAAAAATACCCCGGGGGTGTCGCTGGGGAGCCACGGCCCCATTGGAGCCTGGCCCGGTCCTAATCCCTTGGTGGCTCCTGTCCCAGTGTGGGTGGCAGCTGCTGGTGGGGGCCAGGTGCCCCCAGGGTGGAGCAGCTCTGGGGAGGATCGTGGTGCCAGGGGAAAGGAGGTGGCACCCCATCTTTTCCCAGTGCAGGATCCCGGTATCCTGCTACACAGGTGGGATGATGATGGATTTAGGGTCACACAATGAAGCAAAAAGGGTTAAAACCACCCCACAAAAAAGGTTTTTTGTTGTCCACTTCTTTGCTCCCTCCTGCAAGTCATGCCCAAGCTTGGGGACTCCAAAGTGGGGTATCTGTGTCCAATATGGGATAACATCCAGGATCACCAGGGATTGGGGGTCATGTTTAGGGCTTTGCCTGCATCCATGACCCTTCCCAAGGGGAATAAATGCCCCCCCTGCCCTGACCCAATTAGCGGCAGAAAGATGGACCCTCCCCAGAGGCCAGATCCAGCATAAGCAACAATGTGAGATTCTAATTGCCGGAGTTGCAGTGGGATAAAGGTTTTCATCCTCAAAAAACACCTTTTTTTGCATTAATTTGACCCTATATCCAAAGGGTCAGTTGGCAGCCATGGAGAGCAGTGTCCCCTGTCCCCAAGTCCCCAGGCAGGATTGGCTGGATGAGGGGAATGTCACCCCCCACATCCTGCAGCCGAGTTGGGATGCAGTGGGACCCAGGATGCATCCTGTGGGTGACAGAGACAATCCTGGGTCCCCAGGGAATGAGTGGGTGGGTGTTGCCAGCCTCTCTGGGATGAACCTGCTCATCCCTTGGGATTAGGTGGGACCACTCCGTGGTGACTACCCCATGCCTCAGTTTCCCAGTCCTGTTCCTCCCAGGCTGCAGCAGCTGTGAGGYTGCAGATGGAGCAGCACAGCCACATCCCAACCAGGGCCTCATCCAGGGGTGGCATGAGCACCCCCAAAACCCCCTGACCTGCTGCCTCTGAGTGCCAGTGACACCTTTTCCAGGTGCTGAGATGGCAATCCTGGTCCTCCATCAGGTGTGGATGTCACCTGTGCTAGGTGCGATGCCACCTCTGAAAACAGAGGCAGCACTGGAGTACAGAGGTGCACGTGGCTGCAGCCTGACCATCAATAGCTTATGGAAAATCCCGAAAAATTCCCCAAATTATATTTATTTAACTTTCTGCAAGGATGGAAATGCTCCGGGAAGGATCCTGGTCTGTTCCTGAGGTGGGGAAGGGGCTGCATTCCGATGCTGTAGTCCCTCAGCGAGGTGGCACCAAACCCAATTTAGGCTCAGTAACTCATTTTCGGATATTTCCCCTTTTTGGGGAGTAGGAAATCAGGACTTCTAGGATGTTTCTCCCCACTCCACACTCAGTTCGGGGCGGAGGGTGGGAGATGAAGCCCCACCTTGGGATGCGCAGGCCGAGAAGGTCCAGGAGGTACCCGGAGATTCCCCCCCACCCCCGGAGATTGACAGCTGCCCCGGGGGCGTTGCCATGGGGATATGAAAATCCAAGCGGGCTCTCGGGGTGCTGATAGGCTGGAAGCGCTCAGCCTCGCCTCAGTAGGCGTGGCCGTGCCTCGCTTTCCCCATATAAAAGGCGGCGAGTTCCATTGAGCTCCCGGCGGCGGCGGCGGCGCCGGTCGCGGGCAGGGGCGGGCAGGGGAGCGGCCCCCGCCCCYAGGGCGCCGTGTCCCGGCGGGAGGAGGAGGAGGCAGGAGAAGGCTCGGAGCCCGGGGAGGTGGGGCCGGGGCAGGTGCCAGGGGAGGCAGGAAGGGGCGGGCAGGGCGCTGCCCGCTCCTCGCCATTGGGAACCGGCCGCAGGCAGCGGCGGAGCCCGCCTGGCCCGAGCGCAGAGCTGTGGCGCTCGGAGGAGGGTCCCGGAGCGCAGCAGCAGAACCAAACCCCGGCAGAGAGAGGTGGCTGCCCCGCAGCCCTCAGTGGAGCCCCGGCTGGGGGTCCCGGAGCCCGGCTGAACCGCAGCGCAAAGTCCCGTCCGAGGCGAGCACCGGAGCCCGGCTGAGCCCCGTAGCGGAGCCCCGGCGGAGGGTCCCGGAGCCCGGCTGAACCCCGTAGCAGAGCCCCATCTCGGACACCGCTGAACCTCCCCGCAAAGTCYCATCGGAGCGTCCCGGAGATCGGCTGAGCCCCGCAGCGGATCCCGGTCGGAGCGTCCCGGAGCTCCGCTGAACGCCGCCGCAGAGCTCCGTCAGAAGGTCCCGTAGCCCGGCTGAATCCCACCGCAAAGTCCCGTCGGGAGTTCCTGGAGCCCGGCTGAGCCCCGCAGCGGAGCCCCGCCGGAGAGTCCCGGTGCCCGGCAGCAGATCCCCGTCCGAGGGTCCCGGAGCCCCGCTGAACCCCACGGCAGAGCCCCATCGGAGGGTCCCGGAGCCCCGCTGAACCCCACGGCAGAGCCCCATCGGAGGGTCCCGGAGCCCGGTCGGGGCAGCCGCTTGCGCCGGAGCCCGCTCGGAGGAGGCTCCCGGAGCCCGCGGGACCCTCGGTGAGCGGCGGTGCCCGGGGGCTCCCCCCCCGGTCCCTCCATGGACTGAGATGGCCTCGGAGCTGGCCATGAGCGCGGAGCTGCCCACGAGCCCCCTCGCCATCGAGTACGTGAACGATTTCGACCTGATGAAGTTCGAGGTGAAGAAGGAGCCGGCGGAGGCGGAGCGGCTGTGCCACCGCCTGCCCGCCGGGTCCCTGTCGTCCACCCCGCTCAGCACGCCCTGCTCCTCCGTGCCTTCCTCGCCYAGCTTCTGCGCTCCCAGCCCCGGTGGGCAACCGGCCCCCGGCCCCCCGGCTACTACCGCCGCTTCCCTGGGCTCCAAACAGCAGCTGGAGGAGCTGTACTGGATGTCGGGTTACCAGCATCACCTCAACCCCGAAGCTCTCAACCTGACGCCGGAGGACGCGGTGGAGGCGCTGATCGGTGCCCCTCACCATCATCATCATCACCACCAAGGGTACGAGCCCTTCCGACCTCAGCCCTTCGGGGGTGAGGAGCTGCCGCCGGCCGCGCATCACCATCCCGGCCATCACCATCATCATCATCACCACCTACGCCTGGAGGACCGGTTCTCCGACGATCAGCTGGTGAGTATGTCCGTGCGGGAGCTGAACCGGCAGCTGCGGGGCTTCAGCAAGGAGGAGGTGATCCGCCTCAAGCAGAAGAGGAGGACCTTGAAGAACCGGGGCTACGCTCAATCCTGCCGCTACAAGCGGGTCCAGCAACGGCACATCTTGGAGAACGAGAAATGCCAACTGCAGAGCCAGGTGGAGCAGCTCAAGCAGGAGGTGACCCGCTTGGCCAAGGAAAGGGATCTGTACAAAGAAAAATATGAGAAGTTGGCCGGCCGGGGCTTCCCGCGGGAGCCCTCCCCATCCGCCGCCCCGAAAGCCACCGCTGACTTCTTCATGTGAGCCGGGCTGGTGGGATGGGGTGGGATCCCCTTTTTTTTGTTTTTTT
>JACDOX010000050.1:308073-360980 GCA_014549065.1 Cardinalis cardinalis
AAAAAAAGAAAAACCAACAAAAAAACCCTAAAATCCTTTAGAAAAGAGAAAAAAAAATTACACGAGTCTTAAAAGTTTGTATGTAATAGCATGCAAATAATATCCGAGTTAATTTAACGATGTTGGGAAGAAGCCGAATGCACTATATACAGGAATCGATTGGGTGAAATAATACTGTTTTATAGAGATTTAAAATTATCTATGCTCTTAAAAATAGTGGGGAGGGGCGGGAGGGGAAGAGGTAACAATTTTAGGGCGACCTGAAAGGCAATATAGTAATATATGGACTGCAAACGGTTGGCTGCTATCTCACTATGCACCAGATTTATTTATTAACCCTCGGGAAACGGAAAATCTTATTTTAACCTCGATGTTTGGAGAAAAAGAGAAAAAAAAAAACTAGACGGCAAGAAAATGCACATTATTTGTTGTGGAAACAAGAGGAAAAAAAAGGATTAAGAATTCGTGCAATCGTTGGAGCGAAAGCGGGACCGATCCTGTGCGGAGGAGCGGGGCGGGTTTGTTTGTTTGTTTTTTTTWAACGAGTTGCTTATTTAAAAAAGGAGAAAAAAAAATTTAAAAAAACAAATTTGGGGGGGAGGGGGAAACAAAAGGGTCCTGCGGACAAAGCGAGCTTGGGAGCCTGGTGCATTTTAGGGACTGATCGTGCGAAGCGTTTTTAACGACCTGTTGTTTCGATTTGTGACGGTTTTAATGATGTTGCATCAAGATAAAAACTTATATTCAACTAGAGCCTGGGTCGGGTTTTCTCTCAACTTTTGGGGGGGTTGTCCCCGCATCATCGGGGTTTTGTTTGGGCGTTGTTTATTATCGCTTTGATTSCCGGTGCTGATGCAAAACCTTCCCCGAGCTGCCGCTAAGTCCGGTATTGAGCGTCGCCTCTGCCTCATTGAACTCTGGCTTTTCACTTTTCCTGCCTTTTTTGTTTTGTTTTGTTTTGTTTTTGTTTGGTTTTTTTCAGCCGGGTTCTGGGTGTTTTTGGTTTTCTTTCCCGGCTGGAGGGTCCTGGAGACCTTCATCCCTGCAGCTGCTGGAAAGTCACCGGATCCAGTTTGGTTCCAGCTTGTCCGACACCATCCCGATGAGCCGCTGGCTTGATTTTCAAYGGTAATAAATTATTTTTCTTTCCTCTTTTGGCTTCTCCCGCTTGAATTTTTAATTAAAAAARGACCCCTTAACAAACCAAGCCCACACCTTCCCTAATCCAAGATTTTGGGCTGGTATTTTACTGAGATTTTGTGGGGTTTTGGGACTGTTTTTAAGGATATTTCTTTGCCGCAAACCCCAAGCRCAGCTGCCGCTTTTCCCAGACTCAGCGGGACAAATTCCAGCACAACCCTTGGTACAACACATTTTTTGGGCATTTTATGTGCTTTTTTACTATTTGGGTGTATTTTCTGTCCTATATTTTTTCCCAGCTCAGCTGTGGCAGGTCCCCAAGCTGTGGCRTGTTCCCTCCTGCTGCTTCCATAAATCTCCGCTGTGCTCATGTAACCCCCTGGCTTTTCCCTGGATTTGTGGGGTGCCTGCAACTCCACAACCCTCTGGTCTTGCCTTTTCTGCACCCCCAAACCTCACTCCCCTCTTTCTTCATCTTTTTCTGGCTTTTTGGTGTCTTACTGTGYGACCAGAGGATTTTTGAGCAGCCTGAGTTCAGCTTAATATCAGACTTGGGTTTTGGGATGGGAGCTGGGATGCAAAGAGGGACATTTGTCCCAGGGCTGGACAAAAAGGGGGGTTTGAAAGGTGGGGAATTCACCCCTTATTCCTATATTTATTTAGATCCAGGGAAACTTTGCAAACCTGGCTCTAAATAAAATTAACTTGTGCAGCCGCTYGTGAGACATCGCGTCCTCAAATTTTTTGGAGGTGAATCAGTTTCCTGGTGGGTAATTCCCTAATTTTCCTCCCAATATCCCTTTCTCTTGGCATATATTTTTGGGGGGAGAACACGTCCAGCTGCCTGGTCATGATCAAATAAGAATTTGGGGAGGAAAAGGTATTTGGGGCTGGTACCTTCCCCAAACCAGACTGGGGGATCTCGGTCCCCGCTGTCTCAATCCTCACTCCTGGATCTTTCTCTCCTGGATCTCCATTCYCTGTTGGCACATCCTGGGAGTCACTGCCCCTTTTCCCAGCTGGGCTGAGGCTGGGTGGGGAAGCAGAGCTGACTTTGGGGTCTGTGTGGGGTTTTGTGGGAGTGCTGTCCCATTGGGTGTCACCCCAGGACACAGCGCGGAGCCCGCGAGGTGACCGCAAWCGTCTCCTGCTCCAGAATCCTTTCCCCTCTTCCATGGCACAGCGAAGGCAGCGATTTAAGATTCCAAATTTTCCCCTTTGCCCTCTCCTTTTGGTTTTATTTTGGGGTGCAACAACCTGGGAAAGATCCCAGATTATTTTGGCAATCCAGGCATTATCCCTTCCTCTTTATCCCGAAGGGATCCCCAATTCCCTGCGCCACTTTGATTTATTTTTTTAGTTCCCCGCTGATTTTTTTTTGCTCCAAACCCTCCTTGAAATCCCCTAATAGCTGGAGTAGGACAGAGGGTGTTGCTGCCACCCATTAATATCGGTCCTCCATTGGGAGACCCCATCCCACGATTTTTTTGGGAGATTTGAGGGTGGAATTGCACCCTTCTGCCCCATCATCCTGATTTTCTCTGTGCTCCTGAAGCTCCCGTCTTTCTGGGATTTAGCTTTGCTGAATAAATAATAAAAACTAAAGTAGTTTAAGCCTAAATTTGGCTGCTTTATGACTTGTCTCTTTTTTGGGGCTGAGTCCCCCCTGCACCCTGGACTCTGGGGGATGTCTGGGTGGTCCCTGCTTGGGTTTGCAGCTTTTTTTGGGATGGCTGCAATATTTGCAGGGTCGTGTGTGTGCATTCCAAGCACATTGGCACATGTTTTGGGGTGGGGATGTGGCRGGACAGGGTCGTGTGTCACCCGTGTGCCGCAGGACTGCGACATCCGCAGGTGCCACCACGTCTGCTGCAGGAGGACGTGTGGCGCTTGGGGTCACTCTGACCTGGTTTCAAAGCTTTTCCCTCATTTTTCCTGATCCCTGAGCRGGGCTGGAGCCTCCTTCTCCACGTTCCTGCTGCTTTTTGGGGGTTGCAGCAGGACCTCAGGGCACCACACTGTCCCTCCTGTGAGGATCTGCAGTCCTGCCRCTCATCCTGGGCATCTCCTGCATCCTCAGCTCCATCCTCTGCCGTTCCCAGGGGTGGAAACAGCAGCCCGATCCAAAAGGATGCTCCAAGGGCTGCCTGGCACTTGGGATGGGGACATGAGGACAAGCCCTGGGGGTCCTCTTCAAGTCCCCCTCCTGCAGAGCTCCTTAACCCCATTTCCAAGCTTTACTTGCCCGCTCAGTGGGCATCGCTGAGCTGGGAAATGGCTGGAATTCCTCCAGCTTCCCAGCCCGTGGGTTTTCCACAGGGCAGAGGGGTGATTYTGGGGGGTGTTCACCCCCAAACACAGCAGTACTCTGGAGCACCTTATCYATGGATGCTCGGGATTTGGCACAGCCCCTGGCAAAGTCCCCTTGAAGCGGCGCAGGGTGCTCCATGCCACCTCCAAGCAGGAATTACGGGGATCGCTGGAATCGGGTGGAAAACCACAAGAAGATGATCAATGCAGCATCTCCAAAAGTGTCCCTCGCTCCTTCCTCCTCAGTTATTGATGCTCCCACCCCACAGGTTTGTCCCAACACTGCTCTGGTGTTCACACAAATCCCGACATCTCCACAAATCCCGACATCTCCACAAATCCTGACATCTCCGTAAGGTGAGAACTTCAGTCCTGGGGTGGAAACAGGTTGGGCTGCTGGGCATGGAGGAATCTGGGGTAATGTTCACCTAAAAAGCAGGAATTAATTTGAATCTCAGCCAAATTAATCCTGGACAAAAAAAAAAAATAAAAAAAAAATCTTGGATTTCGCTCCGAGCTCAGGGCTGAGCCACTGTGAGCAGAGCCTGGGCTCAGTTTGGAGCTGAAATTTTTTGGCTTGAGTGGATCTTTATATTCTGGTTCAGCCAGAGTTTGATTTTTGCACATTCCCTCCTTTCCATGCTCTGTGTCTGCCTGCCTCCTCAATATTCCCGCATCCCTGGGGCACAAACRCAAACCTGCCCATGTTATATAAAARTATATTTATATAAAATAAATTTATCCCCATTTATCACCTTGGTAGAATAGAGCTCTGCCATGGGATCATGGCTTTGGCTCATCCTGAAGGCTGGAATTTTTTCCAGCTCTCTGCCTTCCCCCAGCCAGCGCATCCCGGTTCCACTGATGTCATCCCTAAACTCAGCAGGAAGTGAGGTCCTTCCCAAAATCCAGGACATGGAAAACCCCCCCTGCATAATATGTACAGCACCACAGCTGGGATTTTATCCCAAATTCCTTGGATTTGGGTGGGTTTGCTCCACCCAGGGGTGCTGCAGCTGCTGCTGCTGTGGGAATTGGGATGCAGATAGTTGGATCTGGAATATGGGTGTCGGATGCAGGAGGAGGGATATGGGATGCAGGAGGTGGGATGCAGGATGCACAGATACAGGACAGCAGATGTGGGATGAAGGGAATACAGGGATACAGGACATTGGATGTAGGATGTAGGTAGTGGGATTCAGGATATGGGATGCAGGAGTTGGGAGGGAGGAAGAAGGATGCTGGATTTAGGATGTGGGATGCCAGATATGAGGATACAGGACATTGAGTATGGGATGAAGGATATGGGATGTAGGATGCAAAGATACAAGATTTATCATTGGGTGTGAGATGCAGATGGTGGGATATAGGGTACAGGATGCAAGGATGGAGAATATTGGATGTGGGATGCAGGATAAAGGATGTGACAAATAGGATATGATAATTGGGAGGCAGGATATGAGGCATGGGAGATGGGATATGGAATGTGGGATATGGGATGCTCCCTGCAGCAGGCTGTGTGCTGGTTGTCACTGCCCCTTGATCCAGGAGGAAAGGGAAGCTCTGGATCATAAGGATCAAGAAGCAGCCTGCCCAACCCACCCTTTTCTGACTGGATAAACTCCATCAAGGACGCAACACCAGCAAATCCCGGGAATTCCAGCTCGTACCCATCACTGCCTGTGTGTGTGCAGGTGGTGGGATAAAGCAGGTGGGATATGGGATGCAAGCTGTGGGATGCAGGATGCACATCCACGTGTGTGCAGGGAGAACAGCTCGCTGCCAAGTGGGAAACATTCCAGGACAGCCCCAGTCCTCAGATCCAGACGTGATCAGATCCTGCCAGCCAATGCCCTTTGCTATCTCAGCTGTCTGGGAAGTGCAACTTTCCTTGGAGTTGCCATCCCCARTGCCTGGGAATGCCCTTGCTCCCCTCTCCATCCCCACAGCTCCGTATCCCGCCTTGCCAAGCTCCYAATTAAATCATCAGCTCAGTGTTTAATTACCCGCACCATAAAACCCAAAGGTTCCCTGGGTTTTCACCCCACTCCAATCCTTCCTTTCCATGGATGAGAGTGGAGGGAAAGCAGAGGGAGCATCTTCCCACCCCCACCAGGTTATTTATTCATGGAAAAGGCCGAGGCTGGAGCGCGGCTCCAGCACAGCCCTGGCAGCTGGCGGCTCCCTGGGAGCTGTAATTTGCACAAGCAAAAATAAACTAATTGTTATTTTCCATTTACATAAAGGGAAGGGAAGAGAGGTTGGAAGGGGGGGGGGAAGGAGGCCGGGAATGTGAAGGGAATGTGCTGCCAACTCCTTTTGGGAGAGCTGTGCCAAAGTGCCRGCTCATTCCCTGCTCCCGTGGGGCTCATCCTGCCTGTCTGGTTGCTGAAGGAGTTGAAATTTATGGAAATGATGGTACTGGACCATCATCTTCCTCACCACAGAGTCAGGGCCYGCTTCCAGGGGTGTGAGGCCCATTCCCATGAAGGTGCAAYACAACAGGAGAGAGAGGACAACMACTTCCATCAKCTGGATGGGAAGAAAAACCTGCTGRTGTCAGGACAGATTTGAGGGATGGATGGAGATTTATTTGGAGTTTTCACTTTGGCCGTGGTGTGTGATCCAAAAGAAGGRCCTRGGCATAGAATYATGGAATGGTTTGGGTTGGGAGGGAACTCAAAGATCATCCAGTTCCAACCTCCTGCCATGGTCAGGGACACCTTCCACTMTTCCAGGTTGCTCCAAGCCCTSTCCARCCTGGCCTTGGACACTTCCAGGGATGGRGACAGCCACAGCTTTTCTGGGCAACCTGTGCCAGGGCCTCCCCACCCTCCCAGGGAACAATTTCTTTCCCATCTAACCCTGCCSTCTGGCAGTGGGAAACTTCAGATCTTTGAGACTTTAGCCCTTTTTTCCCAAGTGACCATTGCTGAAGGGCACCTGATGGGGATGTGTTTGTGTATCTGRGCTTGGGATGGAGGTGGGAGTGAGGATAAACAGCAGAGGGGGATGGGAGTGCTCCTCTTTCATCAAGTCTGTGCAGCCCGATGATTCCTTGGACCAGGAAGGAAGAAGAAGAGGTTTCCCAGAGAGGCTGTGGGTTCCCCATCCCTGGAAGTGTCCAAAGCCAGATTGGATGAGATTGGAGCAACTTGATCTAGTGGAAGACATCCCTGCCCAATGACAGTGTGGTTGGAACGAGAGGATCTTTAAGGTCCATTCCAACCCAAGCCATTCCAACAATTTTATGAGGAACACATCCACGACCTCATGCATTGGATGGAGTGGAGACTGGAGATGCTGTCACCAGCAGTGCCAGCACGGGAGAGACCCCTTCCATGCTGCCACATCTTGGGAACCTTTGTCATAACACTTGGAAYGAGGCGTTGCGGACGTTTAATTCCGATTTACGCCGACAGGTCCTGTCCGTTAATTAAATATCCATTGATTGTTCGGAGAACACTTCCTTGGGTTTATCGCGCTTCTCCGAGACAAATCAAATTGCCACGTCATTAACTTCCAGCTCTCCAATCCATACATAATTACTGCCTTATTAATACCTCCGAGTTACGAGGAAGTTTGAGGCAATTAATATTTGTGGGATAGTTTGTATCAAGTTAATTCCATCAGGGTTATGTTAATAATGCGGACATCTAATAAGCTGGATAATTAACGTCTTTCTCGTTAGCATCTTCTCAGGTGCCAGTTAAATGTCAGGACAGGCTTTGTGGCCGGGCTGTRTTTAATTAAACTCGTTATTACAGAGGGATTCATGGCTGTTACATGTGAATGGAGCCAGGTAGGACCAGCACGTGATTCCTGCCCTGCCTGGGCTTTGGATGCAAAATGGGTTTGGGGATGGGTTGGCAATGGGATTTAGGGGCTGTTCCAAGTCTGGACACAGGAGAGTTTTTTGCTTGACGGGAAGATCAGGATATGGTCCTGGTCAGTGTTGCTTGACTTGCTTGACTCAGAGCAGGGTTTAGATTTAAGGGATGTTCCTCCAAGAAAGTGGCAAACACCATGGGCTCCCTGATGTGGACATGATTAATGGAGTGGGGAAAGTGCTGGGAGCATCTGTGACCACATTCCCCAGCAATCCCAAAAATSGTCTAAAACCTATCCCCATGAAAATTCAGGCAAATTTTAGGCTCAGCTTTAGCCCAAATTTGAAGCTTTGGGTTGGGTTTCTTCCTGAGCTGGCAGGAGTTTTTCCAGTGCACCCCAGCCCTGGGATCATCTCACTCCATGCTGCTTCCCWGGGGTTTTCCTGCTCCCTCATCCCTGGAGCTGGCACCATGGAGTTCTTGGCCATAAGRACTTCTCCACGACCTGACTGAGCCTGCATCTCCCCGCCCACAGCCTTCCCTCCCCTGCTGCTCATGAATAAAAGATGGACCCCGTCTACCTGGCCTGTTTGTCCTCGTGAAAAATTCATCAGCTGCTGATTAAGTTTTAAGGAAGGGCTGTGTTGCTCAGGTGGGTCGATGTTCTCCAGCTGCCCAGAGGGGTGGGAAACCATAGAGTTGRGATTTGTCCCCTCTGCTTGCTCTGGAAAAGGAATGGGGGAGAGTTTTTCTCCTTCCCTGCTCCTGGTTGGGATGCCGGCAAGAAATTTTGGAATAGTGGGAAGAGAAGGACCCAGGCTGGGCTTGGTTCATTTTTGGGAAGGTGATGATCCMCAGCAGCTCCAGAGCACACCAGAAATTGTGGAATTTGGGAAAGGAGACACAAGCCATGACCACAGAGAGGAAAAAGGCCCCTGGTGACCTGATCAAGTCTTCCATCCCTGGAGAGCATGGTGACCACTGAGGTTCTGCCTCAACAGAGGGACAGCATTTGCACTGGAAAAAAGAGGGAATTAACCAAAATTAAAATACTTTTCCTTTCWGATTATCCATAATCCCTAAAATAAAAGCTCTGCTGCTTATTTCTCCCCTCCTCTTGTCTCACTCCAAGGGCACAGAGGAGATGCTCAGGAGCTCATTTTTAATTGCATTTAGGAGCTCATTTAATGTTATCCCTAAAAATGTTCCTGCTAGAGATGGCTCCTGATGTTTCCTTTTCTGGGACAGGCTGGAGAAGGAGAAGAGGGAAGGATCTTCCATCACTCCATGTGTGGGGGCTGTTCTCACGCTGGCACCACAAAGTTGCCTCCCTGGTCAGAGATTCCTGCTCCATAAATATTTAAGGAAGCAGTGCGGGGGTYCCAGGGGTCTCCTGGGATGGGTTGTTAGTGAAGGATGGGGAAGCATTGGACAGAGAGCAGAGGAGGAGGGGAAAAAACTGCAATGAAAACCAAGCAAAAGCTGCCAAAGCCACAAGGTCAGGGATGAAATATTCATGGAGCCATCCGTGCTGGAAGACAGGTGTGGAGGTCCTGGGGAGGCTACGGAAACCCCGCTCTGGCTTCCTTCTCTCTCGTCATCAATGCTCAGCCAGCAGAGTTGGGGGCAATGGTTAAAGATGTATGAGCCCAGTTGTGCAACAGCTGGACAMATCTGGCACCTCATCCCCCTGGTGCTCCACTCCTGTGCTTTGTAAAAGGTGGATGGGGGGATTGGGAGGGGACACTTGGTGGCTACTGTGAGGGCTGGGCCCTTTGGGAATCACAAGGAGAAATTGGATTTGGAATGGAGGTGGTTGGATGGGAGGGATGGGCAGTGGGATGGAGATGATTGGACGGGAAGGATGGGATGGAGATGGTTGGATGGGAGGGATGGGCAGTGGGATGGAGGTGGTTGGATGGGAGGGATGAGTTTTGGGATGGAGGTGGTTGGATGGGAGAGATGGGATGGAAATTGTTGGATGGGAGAGATGGGCAGTAGGATGGAGGTGGTTGGAGGGGAGGGATGGGATGGAGGTGGTTGGATTGGAGGGGTGGAATGGAGATGGTTGGATGAGAGGGATGGGCAGTGGGGTGGAGGTGGTCGGAGGGGAGGGATGGAAGATTTACCAGAAGGGATTGGCAATGGAAGGGGTGAATGTGATTGAGTTGGAGAGGTGGGCAAAGGGCTGGAGTTGGTTGTTCTGCGATGGATGGATTGATGGATGGATGGATGGATGGATGGATGGATGGATGGATGGATGGATGGATGGATGGATGGATGGAAGTGGTTGTGGTGTAGGAATAGGCAATGGAATTTAGGAGTTTGGGTTGGAGAGATGAGTAGTGGGAGGAAGGTGGGCTGTGGGAGGAACGGGTAATGGGATGGAGGTGGCTGGATGGGAAGGATGGAGCCTCAGATGGAGGTTTTTTCCCTGCAATTCCATTTTTGGGAATATGGTGTGCCCTGTTTGGCCCCTCCATGTCCTGTCAGAGCATCCCACAGGCTCTGCACCAGGCAGCCTTCCCAAATCCCATCTCCAGCTGGGAATTCCGCCCCATGCCCATGAACCATCACCTTCCTTCCTGATCACCACATCTCCTGCCACATCCCAACCACTCTAGGGATGAAATTCCTGAGCCAGGTGTTGAACCACCTCTTCCTAGAAATAACACCCCATTTTCTTACACAAATTATTTCCTTTGCCTCTGTGGAAGCTCATTAGAATTCCTGAATGCGACCGCGTGGATCGATGACGTGCCAGGCCAGCACACGGCAGTCGATTCCTGTTTTCCAGGAGGCTTTTCCTCCCTGTCTAATCAGAGAAGGCAACGTCTTTCTCCCTGATTTTTGCTCTGGTATTGGTCCCCTGCTGATTAATTTCCAATGGGTCACCTCAGCAGGGAAGGAGGCTCTCCGGTTTAATTAGGAATGGGTAATATGAGTGTGGATTATCCCGCAGCTGTCCAGTGTTATTGTGGATGAGTGCCAGGAGTTTCAGCCTCTCCTAAAATAAAATTAAAAAAGAAAATACTTGGAATAAAAGCCTTTGTGCTTATCAGGACAGTGTCCAGCTCAGGAGCTGATTAAGCGGCTTCATTGCCACCTGCCTGAGCCCACAGGCAGCTTATCCCAGGCCACTCCACAGGGAACTGAGGTCGGGATGCTGTTCCCAAAAYGGTGAGTGCCACTCAATAGTAGAGGATGGAACAGCTCTTTGTCTTATGGGAATTTATGGGATGGGAGGGCAGCATCCTTGTATTGCCTGGGYGCTCTGTTGTCCCCCAGGAGCATTGTGACACTCGGATCCGTGCACACGCACTCGCTCCCGTTGGTTTTCCCGGCTCCAGGTCTCCTTGCTGGGAGCTGCCGAGTCAGCAGGCCGCACATCTGCAGCGCAGGATCCACCGGAGGATGATATTAATCAGGACTTTTTCCTCTTGGACTTCGGCAGCTTCCCGGTGCTCACAGCTGTGCCTGCGCCCTGGGAAATCAGCTCCGGTGACTTCCGTGCTGCCGGCTGGGAATGTTCCTCATCCCCAGGATCTTTTGGGGCTGTGGGGACAGATGTGTCTCCTCCCAYGGATGAGCAGGGAARAGGGGAGGAGCTGTTAATTCCMTAATCCTAGYTGTGCTGTTCTGCACCCCTTTCCAYGCAGCTTCATCCCTATCCCTTCTCCTTGGTGCTCTTGGAGCACCTTTGGATGTTGTTTCCATCAAGGAGAACATCCTGGGCCAAGCAGCATCATCCTCGTCCCAAACCCTCCCCATGATGCTCAGAGGGGGGAATAAGGTGTTATGGAATATGGGAAACCTGTTAGGATGGGGACATCCCTTCCAAGCRTGGGATCCCATGTGCCACTCCTGACATCCCACATTCCTCATCCGGAAGTTGGATGAGGCCCATCAGGTGGATAATTAGGATAATGAATTGCCCTAAGGCAATGTTTAGCCTTGGTGGGAGCAGTGGGAAGGCTGGAGGAGAATCTTCTCCCACCAAGAACCTCTAATCCCATTCTTGGAGAATAAATTGTCCCAGTGCCTCAGTTTCCCTGGATGCAAGCAGGGATGTGTGGGGTGGATTGGTGACATGCCCATCCTGAGGGTCATATTATGTTTTCCAAGGGACTTTCGAGGCAAGGACTGACATGTGTCTGTTCTTTCATCCCTATTTTCCGTCACCTGGATCTCCAGCCCCCTTTCCCTGACATCCTAACAGCGGTTGTGGTTAGGAGCAGATGGGAAAATGGGATCTGGGGAGGGATTTTGCTCAACCCACTCGTTTTGTTTTTGTGCTGTGCTCCCTTCCCTAAGGACATAGGTTCTCCACAAGGGTTGGAAGCAGGAAAGGTGCAGGGAAGGGGGGGAATTCTCTCTCTCTTGTGATCCCTTTGTGTCCTGGTGTAATCAGCTCTGGTTTATTCTCTTTGATTTTTTTTTTTTTGTCCTTTTTGTTGTTATTTTTCATTTTTCCTCAGTGTCAGCATTTTCCACCCCAATCTCTCCCTTCCCCTGGGATTCACCAGAAACCTGAGACTGGGAATTATTCAGGATGCAAAGGGCTGTTAGTGGGTCACTGGTCTCCTTCCGTGGCATCTTCCAACTTCCAAGCCCTTAACCCTTCCCAAGCCACAAGAGGAATCTTCCACACATYCCCCTTTCCCCCACACAGATCCCCATGGAAAAATCCCCATCGAGCCTGAAATCCTACAGGCAGAAAGGCCAGGTGGGATAGGTTTGGGTGAATTTGGGCTGAAAAAAAAGACTTTATGGCTATTGGAATACTGGATGCTCTGCTGGGAGATATTATGGGGAAATTATCTCACTTTTGGGAATTTGGAATACCAGTTGTGGGTTGAGTGGTGTTGGGACACTGGAAGATGCTTGGATAGCTTTGCAGGCAGCACAGCCCTATGGGCAAAGCCAGAGCGACRGGAAATTTTGGGGCTTTGGGAAGAGTTTTAAGCGCATAAAAACTGGAATAATGGTGAAATTGGTTCTGCCAGCAGCAAATCCTCCTGGGATGTTTGGGACAGACTCGAGGGCACCAACAAAGTGGGGAATATTGGAGCAGGATTTGGGACAGAAGTCTTTCCAGAGATGGAAATCTGAGAATCTGGGCATTAGGAAGGTGTTGAGGGGTTGGAGCATGTCCAGAGAAGGAGCTGRGGAGGGTCTGGAGCACCAGGAGTGGCTGAGGAAGCTGGAGCTGGAGARAAGGAGGCTCAGGAGAGATCTTCTCCCTCTCTGCAATTCCTGGAAAAGAGGGTGGAGCCAGGTGGGGATTGGGCTCTGCTCCCAGGGAACAAGGGACAGAACAAGAAATGGCCTCAAGTGGTGTCAGGGCAGGTCTAGGTTGGATATCARGGAAAATTTCTKCATGGAAAGCATTGTCCAGCCTTGGCACAGCTKCCCAGGGCAGTGGTGTCACCATTCCTGGAGGGATTTAACATCCATGTGGATGTGGCACTTGGGGCATGGTCAGTGGTGGTCTTGGCAGAGCTGGACTTGATCTTGGAGGGCTTTTCCAACCTAAATCCTTCCATGATTCCATGATGGATGGACGACAGTGTGCTGTTGGCCACCACAATTCCCCACCAAGCTCCTCTTTTCCCTCAATCCTCACAACTCCTCCTGCCCATGGAGAAAAGCCAATTCCCTACAGTTTTGTCTCCACTTCCCAAAACGAGAAGGAATAAATCCACGAGGATATGGAAAAGCAGGAAAAGAATTCATCACTTTTAAAGGCAGCCTGGATGTTTTTCCAGCATTTGGGAGGTGTGTCTTTCTCTCCCGACTTGTTTGGCACCCAAGGCTAGCGGGAGCACTCAATCTCAACCTTTTTGATCTGCTCCCAAAAAATTCATCAGAGGATGCAGAAAAGTGGATCAGCTCTTAAGCGYTGCATCAAGAAAGTTGCAGTTTAAACAGATTTTATATTATTTTATTTTTTATTTTCATCACCAGAGTTTCTAGGAAATTTAAAAAAAAAATCCATGGAAGTGAAGAACAAGGCAGATCTCCTGATAAGCAAATAAAATTATATGAGATAAACCCCCAAGGCCTCTTTAGCCACCACAGCTGAAATACTAATTTTTTAGGCTTCCCCAGCCTGGATTGTGAGGAAAACAGAGGTGGAGGGACTGGAATATTTGCTGGTGGTTTTAAAAGCAGCCACTTTTTATACTGAAGGCTTCTCAGGACCTCGTGGTGACACAAGTGGTGTGTGGCCAAAAAGCCACCGGGGTTGTCACTCTAATGGAGCTAAATTCACTTAGAAAAGAAAGAATGAAAATAAAAATAGCCATGAAAATATTTAAGAAAAAAAAAAGAAAAGCAAACCTGGCCAGAGTCCATAAAGCAAAGAGCTGAGCAAATTGGGGCAATTGTCAAGGGAGGTCAAAGCTGTCACCTGTCAAGGTTGGCAGTTTCCTCTAAAAAGGACTTGATGTGAATCCTCCCCCCAGAACATGGGCAGTGTCCAGGGGCAGCTCTGCTCTCCTGATGTGCATCTTTTCTGTGGGATGAGTTTTGCCCACGCAGCCGCAGCCGATTTTACATCACAGTGAGCATCCAGCAGCTCCTCTTCTGCTCCTTTTCCTGGTTTTGTTTGGATCCAGTTTGGGTGATCTTTGCCGGCAGGGTGGGAACGAGGAAAATGGGATATAGGATCAGCAGCTGGCTCCGCTCCAATGTGCCGGAGAGAGGCAGGGATTAAAACAATCTCCACCACAAAAAAGAGCCATGTAGCTCCTAAGGGCGCCTAAAACTTCCATAAAAAGGAATTTTTGAGGAGACCACGGAAATKCTCCAAGGGATRKAGCCCCTCTGCTCTGGAGCCAGGCTGGGAGAGTTAGGGGTGTTCATCTGGAGAAGGGAAGGCTCCAGGGAAACCTCAGAGCCCCTTCCAGTGCCTAAAAGTGCTCCAAGAGAGCTGGAGATGAGGCTTGGAGTGGAAGGAAAAGAGGGMATGGCTTCCCACTGTCAGAGGGCAGGGTTGGATGGGATATTGGGAAGGAACAACCCCTCCTGGCAACCTCAGCACAGAGGTGGAGGGAGGAGGAGGAGGAGGAGGAGGAGGAGGAGGAAGGAAACAATTCCCCAACTGCTGGAGATGTTTCCTCCACGTGAACCCACTGCCGTGGCTGCAGGGATTTGTCTGGCACGTCATTCTCCTTGGCACAGGAATGACCTCAGCTCCCTCTGGGCTGGTGCTTCAAAGCCGCTGCTGACCTGTGAGAAAATAATAAAGAATTAATTAAGACCCAGCTCTCATCAGTGTTAATGCTTCAGAGCCCCTTTAGCCACCRTTCCAGGGCGTTCCAGGGGCTTTTGCCTTATGAAATAATCAGGATGGAGACGCAGCCGGAGCAGTGGCCTCAGCCCTGAGCACTGATCACAAAAAGGGTCTGGAAAAATTGGATTTCAAAGATTTCAATCCTCTATTTTCCTCATCACCCTGCTCTTTTCCCTTCCCTGCCAACATTTACTCTTCCTTTTCCTCTCTCCCAAGGAATTCTGGTGTTTCCCTGCTGTTTAAACTCCCACAACACAAACYTCCTCCAGCACAGACCTCAAGGGTGTGAGTGCTCTGGTGACATCCTCTAGGAGACATTCCCAGCCTCTGATAACCCTGCAAACCTCCTTCAGTAGGTCACAGCGCATTCCCATGGCTTCTCTATCCACAGGACCCCCACCACAGGGAAATCTCATCCCAAACAGACTCCACCCATTACTGGGAGAAACACCAAACMTTTGGACCATCAGGACAACTCTGGATTCACGGCTGACCCAGCAGACCTGAGCCCTTGGAGCATCTTTGTGGCTCTCTGCTTCCATGAGGTCACCAGAGAAGGCCTGAAGGACTGGTTTAAGGGAATGTGAATTCCTGGTGGATAAGAACTCCTACAAGATGTAGGAAATTGTTGGCTGTGGATCAAAGGGGTGCCAGTATGACTAACCACCAGGAGCATGGCAAGGGGTTTTTTACTCCTTGGTGGTCATTGTCTGAKGTTTCCAGCTCTTCTCAGAAGAGGCCATGCTGCTCCAAAGGGTTTTCTGATTGAAAAATCCMTCTTTTTTTTTTTCTTTTGGGAATTTTAAGGGTTCTGCTCCATGATGAGGCTTCCCRCAGGCTCTTYCAGAGGAGCTGGAGGGGATGTGGGCTGGGGAACATGGATTTCTTTCCATCAGGGATRGCAAGATAACTCTTGGATTAAAGAGTTGTCTGGAGTTGTGCCCATGTCCTTATCCTGCACTGAGGGGAAATGAGGACTGGGAATGAGAAGGTCAGGAATKCAAAACTGTGGGGCAAAGCCTTAAGATCCACTGCAGCCAGAGCTGGTTTCTCATCCCAGCAGAGCAAAAAGGGCTCCRGGACCTTGCTCATTCCCACAAAGGACTCCAAGAATGAGGATGGAATCAGGCTGTATCCTCAGAAATGGCTGTGTCCTAAAAATCTTTGGGAATATTCAGCACAKCAACTGCTGGTGGCAAGAAGCAGCACAAAGAAACTCCATGGGGCATCACAGAGCAAGCTGAGCTTGGGGAAATTTCCTAATCCCTCTCCTAACTCAAAGGCTGGATTTTGCCTTCTCCCTCGCTCCGGAGAAAGGAGCCCCGAGTGCTGCTGGCTTGGGATGGGACTTGGAGCCAGAGACCGGTCTCTGAACATGAGCTCAGCTTTGAGGAGGAGAAACTGAGAGCTGGGAAATGCTAAAAGAGCCATTAAATCATCTGCTCCATCCCCAGCAGGGCCGGCGGGATTGTCCCCCCAAGGTGGCTGGCATGGAAATGYTGCTGTTGTGGGGTTTTCATGGAGATCCTCTGGGAACAGCTCCCTGCCAAGTGTTGGAAACTCTGTGAAATCTCTACCTTTTGCTTCTCGTTAGTGCAGCCTAATCATCCCCCTTTTCCCAGGGGGATTTCTGCCCTCCAGGCACACGAGACCTTTTTTCCATCTGCCTTCCCAGCTGTCTGCCTGCCCAGGTCCCTGCAGGTCGGTGCTTACCTGGAAGGGATTTTTTTCCAAGCCTTTGGGTCCTGGCAGCCCCCAGGGCAGGACAAGAGGCAGGAAGAGCAGTTGAATGATTGGGCAGGATGCAAACAAAGGGAAATGGTGTCCAAGGAGGATTGTCCTGGCTCAGGAATTCTCCTGGAACACATCAGGCAGTTTCATGTTCACACGCCTGTGAGGATCCGTCCTCCCGAGGCCCGGCACCRCCTTTCCCAAGCTGTGCAGGAGCTGGAAGCCAGGATTGTCTCATTCCCCGTGGGACAGCAGAGGTATTCATGTGTTTGTTTCCCAATGGGCAGCTCCTGCCACTAAAGGGATCAGGATGTAGAGYCTGTGTCAAAGTGGAAGGCTGGAAACGGGGAATGGTTCAACCCCAGAGCTGGGGGAAATTCGGGATGAGAAGGTTTGTGGCTCCTCTGGACAAGCAGGAATGATGGATTCTCTGTAAGAGAGGAGGGAAAGGAGCTGTGAGGCCTCAGGTGAGATGTGATGGGTCTGCAGTGGGTTTGCCAGAGGGTTTGGAAAGCTGTGCAGAGCCAGAGGAACAGGGAAAGGGATGCTGGTGCAACACCTCTGGATATGGGCTCACCATGACTGGAATTAATCCAGTAGCCACCTCAGACTGGGAGGGATTTTTTTTTCTAATCAAACCCAGAGCTGGCAGAGCTGGCAGGGGTCTCTCCTCTGAGGGAAAAGCTGCTCCCATCACACCTCCTTCCACCTGGGAAATGACCCACATTCCTAGGAGCATAGCTGTGCTCCGGCATAGGAACCATCCCCTGSTCCAGCAGCTCCTGTGCTGATCAAAACCAGGAGTGAAAACTCCAGTTATGGAGTCTGGCAATAAAAACACAATCCAGAAATAACCAAGGTGGATTTAGACTGTGAACGTGTGCTGTGAATCCAATTTAAATTGTAAAATGTTTAGGAAGCTGCCTGCTGGTGACAAGGACCTGCCCTGCCCTGCTGCACGGAGCACTCCAGGGGATGGCCAGGTGCTGTCACTCCACCTGTGACAARGACAGCAAAAACTGACCAAAACACATGAAAAAATCAGAATGGTAGCTCTGAGGGGTCCAGAGGCTGATTATGTCCCGGAGAATGGGAATCCAACRTGGGGCAACAGGGAGATGCAGGTAACAACCAGCTGTGTCTCAAATCCCTGGAGCCACTTCCTGATGCTGATTTGGATCCTGCTCCGTCACCTGCTGGCACCACATTTATCCCTTCCCATATCCCACGGCAGGAGAGCTGGAATTGGATTCTCTTTAAGGTCCCTTCCAACCCAATCCACTCTACAATCCTGGGATCACTTCACAGACCCACAAGGGGTGAGGTGAGGCCAGGACGCCGCGCGGTTGCAATCCCAGAGGACTCCCCACGGCTCCCAATCCCTTTATCTCGGGATCAAGAAGCTCTGGGGCCGCATCTGCCAGCCTTGTGCTGGTGGCATCACGCTGCTGCTGAAGCAGCAGGATGGGGCAGCCCGTGGGAGCGACAGCGCTGATCTTCCACCCCGAAAAAGAGAAAAAGACATCCTGGGATCAAACACGCTGATGCTTCTCCTGTCCCGTGGGGTGAGGTCCCCATAGCTTCCAGCATTTTGCAGCCTTGCAGCCCCCCGGGTTAACCCGGGAGCATCCTCCTCCCTTCCTTCCCTTCCCTCCCCTCCTCTCTCCGTCTCGGCGCTCGCCCCCGCCGGCATCCACCAGCCTCTTTCAGGTACCTCGGAGCTTTTAATTGAAAGCAGCCGCCGCTGCTCACAAAACACGCCGAGACCCGGGAGCCGCTCTGAAGCCTGACTCAGGATGGGGACCCTGCCGGCGCGACGCGGGGCGACAGATAATTAAAGTGACAATCGCGGGGGATGCAGCGATGCCTCCCCCGAGGATGCCGCGGCAGCATCGGGCGAGTCGTGCCGGGCCGGTGGCTCCTTTTTTTTGGCCACCTCCAGCCCGGCTACGCGGCCACCTCCACCTCCCGAGCCGGGTTTGAAGTCCCCCGGGTGCCGTCGGTGCGGGACAAACAGGCAGGGCTTGATCGCTGGAGGCTCGGGGTGTTTAAACGCGGGAGTCGTGTGGGAGCGTGAAGACAGATGGGCTAAAATTTCTGAATGCTCATGAAAGATTCAGGGGCGTCACTTGTTAAATTTAATTGGGAGAAACCCGACTCGGCGCCTGACTGCACGGTTTGGTGGCTTTTGCTTAAGAAGTCAAGTGACAAGCTTGTCGTCTGTGTGTTTTTCCCTTCTTTCCTTCCCTTCTCTTCCCCCCGCCTGCTTTTMCCAGCTCCTGCCACCGTGAATAATTTGGGGAGGATCATCTCCTGTCTCCTGTTGGGRCGAGCATCRCTCCAGRGAGGAGAGAGGTGGGATTTTGGTGATGCTGTCAGCTTGGGATGCAGGAGATGGGAGCTCAGGTGCTGCAGGAAGGSAAGTAGGGGCTTCAATAAATGTCATTTGCCAGCAAAAATTTGGGATTCAATCCCTCTGCCATGGGGCTGGGACACTTTTCTTCCCCACATGAACACMTGGTGGRAGAGGGGGAGGTGACAAAAYCCCTCTCCTAGGCAGGATCTCCTCTGGAGCTGAGTTTTCCAGAGGCTGGAGGAAAGTTGTGYGTGAACAGGGGTGACAATGAAATTTAATGGCTTCTTCTCTGGGGGGAATGTTCAAAGTGATGGGTGTTTTCAGTGACTGATTCTTCTTTTTAAAAAAAGGAGATTCCAGGAGGGAATCATCCCTCCAAAAGCTGATTTCTGTGCTCATCGTGGCTGCCTCTGCTTCCAAAGAGAAAAGCATTAGTCCCTGCTGGAGGGTCAATTCATCTCCTGTGAACTTTGATGTCTGCAGGAAAGCAGATGAATCACACTTGAACATTCCTGCTTCTCCCAGATGACTCCAAGAGAGGCTGGAGTGACTCCCCAAGGTGTTCTCCTGCTTCACAGACATCCTCGGAGAGGTGATGAGGACCCTCCCCTCTCAGCTATGTGGCATCCTGGTTGTCACCCCTGTTCACACACAACTTTCCTCCAGCCTCTGGAAAACTCAGCTCCAGAGGAGATCCTKCCTAGGAGAGGGRTTTTGTCACCTCCCCCTCTCCCACCAGGTGTTCATGTGGGGAAGAAAAGTGTCCCAGCCCCATGRCAGAGGGATTGAATCCCAAATTTTTGCTGGCAAATGACATTTATTGAAGCCCCTACTTCCCTTCCTGGATCTGGATCAAAACCCAGAAGCACCTGAGCTCCCATCTCCTGCATCCCAAGCTGACAGCATCACCAAAATCCCACCTCTCTCCTCCCTGGCTGGGTGGGAATGGGAGCTCCTGGATAAATTGTGGGGGCAGTTTGGACCCTGCCAAGTGGCCTGGTTGTCGCTTTAAATGCACCAACGATGTGGGACACAACCCTTTTTAATGGGGTTTGTCTGGTGGGATCTTTGAGTCTAAAGGGGAATGATTCCTGGTATTTTATGCTTTGCAAAGTATAAAATACATTCATCTTTTCATGTGACCATCCATCCATCCATCCATCCATCCATCCATCCATCCATCCATCCATTCACAGAATTGTGGAATGGTTTGGGTTGGAAGAGACCATCAAGATCATCCAGTTCCAACCCCCTGACACGGTTCCAAACCCTGTCCAGTGTGGCCTTGGACACTTCCAGGGATGAGGACAGCCACAGCTTCTCTGAGAATTCCATTCCAGGGCCTCCCCGCCCTCACAGGGAAGAATTCCTTCCCAATATCCCATCTCTGCCTGCCCTCTGGCACTGTGAAGTCATTCCTCCTTGTCCTGGTTTTCCAAGCTTATGAAATGGGTTTGTGGAATGAATTTCCTCTTTAATGAGTCTCAGTCCACAATTCCAGAGCCGAAAAAGTGGCGGCTTTGGATGAACATCTGAATGTGCTGGAATGTCCCTGCATGGGGAGGCTTGGACATGAGCCTGGGGTTTGGACACAGAATTGGATTTTTGCTTGGCTTTAGGTGCTAAATTCTCACATGCTTTACTTTGAGAGATCAGACTTGGTACCAAAATCTTCACCCCAGGTTTGTAGGACACCTCAAGTCACCCAAAATTTCACCTGAATCATGCTGATTTGGGTTTAGTGAAACCCCACAGAGTGATGAACCTCTCACTAAGCTGCTCTGACTCTAAGCTGGGTCAGGGGAGGTTTAGGCTTGGTATTAGGAAAATTTCTTTGCCCAGATGGTGGTTGGACCCTGGAATGGGCTCCTCAGGGGAGTGATCACAATCCTAAGCCTGATGGAGTTCAAGGAGTGTTTGGACAATGCCCCCAGGCACAGTGTGGGGTTTTTGGGATGTCCTGGAGTCCAGGAATTGGTCTGGGAGGTCACTGTGAGTTGCTTCCAGCTCAGGATGTTCCATGATTCCATAAAATCATTTCTTTTTGTCATTTTCCTTCACCATGACCTTTCCCTTGAACCCATTCCTGACTCCTCAGGACCATCCCATGAGCAGCAACATCCTCCAAAGCTGAAGGGACAGAAATTTAAGCGCTGCCTCTTTCTTGCCACCGTTAATTACCCCCTTCATCAACGACTTGCATTTCCATCCACTGGTGAAGCTTTGCATTTGGATTTTGGAGACTTAGTCTGCTCAGAGAGAAGTTTCATCAAACCCAGATGTCAGCACAGAGCCAGATTCCCACAGCTCCAGGATGACTCAGGTGCYGTTTCACATGGATCTGAGTTCTGGCTTTGAATTTCTCAGGATGAGGATGCACATTTTAACAAAATAAAAGGGTGGAATTTGTTCATCATGGCTACCCCAGTGAGGAATGGGGAGTTTGTAATTAAAAAAATTCTGTCTTTTTGTGCTCATCCTGCCACAACTCTCCTCTCTCCATGGGACCTCCAGGGGAGCCTCTCCTAAGTYCTTGGAATGGCTCCTCRGAGGGAATTCCCAACACATCCTCRTGCAAAAACAAGGAGGGGRTTCTCCCCCTCTGCTCCCCTCTGGTGAGATCCCACCTGGARTGCTGCCTCCAGCCCTGGATTCCCCAGCACAGGAAGGACATAGAGCTGTTGGAGAGAGTCCAGATGAGACACCAAGGTGATCAGARGGATGTGAGGGARAACTGGGAGRGTCGGGTTTGTTCAGCCTGGAGAAGAGAAGCCTTGGGGTAACCTAGTTCTGGCCTTCTAGGACCTAAAGGAGGTGACAAAARAGATGGAAAGAAGTTTTTTACAAGGGATGGAGTGAYAGCAATRGGGGSAACRGCTTCCAATGGCTTCCAGTGCCAGAGGATGGGTTAGATGGGATACTGGGAAKAAATTCTTCCCTGAGAGGTGCTGAAGCCCTGGCATAGAATTYCCAGAGAAGCTGTGGCTGTCCCCATCCCTGGAAGTGTCCAAGGCCAGGCTGGATGGGGCTTGAAGCAACCTGGGATAGGGAAAGGTGTCCCTGCTCATGTCAGGGGGTTGGACTGGATGATCTTTAAGGTCCTTTCCAACCCAAACCATTCCATGATTTCATAAAAAATACAGGTTCAGTGCCATCCAGAGCACATCAGGCAGTGCCTGCCTTTGGAGTCAATCCCAGCAGCAGCCAGGGATGCTCCTGGATTTGAGTTCTGCTGGCAAAAGGGAAGAATTTCTGTGCAAAATCCCAAATAAAAAAGCAACTTTGTCTTTTGAACACTGCCAGGGATTGTCTCTGTACCTGTCCTTTGTTTTCTTTTTTTTAATTCTTTGTCCCCCAGAACAAGGAAAAACAACMTACCTTCTTCTCTCCACCAGCAAAGGAGGGGCAAAGGGAGGGAATAATTATAAAAGGAAGAAAAATGCTCCCCATAATTTTTTGTGTTGACAGTTCAATCTCCAAAAATCCCCTGCTTTGCTTTGATGCAGAATAAAAGAATTTTGAGTGACACAGAGACTTTTCTGTTGTTCTGCTATCCATTTTTCATCTCAAAAAATGCACTAGTGAAGAGCTTTTTATTCCTGAGTCTCCACCAGGATTTATGGATCTGGAATTCAGGTTCATCCRGTCAGAAGTCAGGGAAACATGGAATTATTTAGGTTGGAAAAGARTGATTCCAACCATTCCCCAACACTGCCAAGGAAACAATTGACYGTGTCCCCCAGGGCCACATCCACATGGATTTTGAATTCCTTCAGAGATGGGGACTCCACCACTTCYCTGGGCAGCCCATTCCAATGGTTGACAACTCCTTCCATGAGGAAATTCTTCCTGAAATTTATTTAGGAGCTGCTTCCAACAGAAAAGCTGGTGCTTTTCAGGGATGTTTTTCTTCTTGTCTTCCAGGGCCAACTGTATCCTTTAATTCCAAGGGTAGTGGAGTTCGGCTGTTGGAATGGGCTGGAGCCCCCAGAGGGATGTTCCAGGCATCTCTCCAGGTCAGAGGAATCCCAGTCTCCTCCCTGCACTGCTCTGCTTCATGGAATCATGGAATCACACTCCAACTCCCTTGTTCCAACCTCCTGCCATGGGCAGGGACACCTTCCACTACCCCAGGTTGTTCCAAGCCCTTTCCAACCTGGCCGTGGACAATTCCAGGGATGGGAGTTTCCTACCAAGCTGCAATTCTCAGTTTGGGAGAGGCAGGAATCCTGCTCCAGGGTGTGTCTGTTCTGGATTAATGTCCAGCTGAAATTGGTGTCCAGTGACAGGCAAGGATTCTGTCCCTCTGTCCTGCTCAGGTGAGACCCCACCTGCAGAGCTGCCTCCAGCCCAGGGATCCAGCATCAGAGTGGCTGGAGCAGATCCAGAGGAGGACATGGAGATGCTTCAAATGCTGGAGCCCCTCTGCTCTGGAGCCAGGCTGGGAGAGCTGGAGGTGTTCACCTGGAGAAGGGAAGGCTCCAAGGAGARCTTGGAACCCCTTCCGGGGCCTAAAGGGGCTCCAGGAGAGCTGGAGAGGGACTTGGGACATGGACATGGAGKGAYGCAAARGGGAATGGCTTCTCCTTGCCRGAGGGCAGGGATGGATGGGATATTAGGAAGGAATTTTTCCCYRTGAGGGTGCTGAGGGGCTGGAATGGAATTCCCAGAGAAGCTGTGGCTGCCYCATCCCTGGAATGTCTAAGGCCAGGTTGGATGGGGYTTGGAGTGACCTGGTCTAGTGAAAGGCGTCCTTGCCCATGGCAGGGGGTTGGACTGAATGATCTTGGAGGTCCCTTCCAACCCAAACCATTCCACGATTCCRTGACYACCAAAGATGGGACTTAAACCCTTTTCCTGGGAGCACTCATTGAGCAGGATCTGTGGAAGTCTGGGAAAATGTGGCAGGGAGCAGGGCCTGAGCCAGCCCAGGGCCCAGTTTTAGGTTACTGCTGCTTAGGGGCAGAAATAGCTCCTATTAAGTTGCATTTCGGGATTTGGAGCCAGAAGATTGAGGTCACATCCACAGAGCGGGACCTGGTGTTTCGTGTCCTCTGCAATTCCAAGATCTCTCYCCAAGAGCCATCCTGGGAATGGCATCCCCCTCCTCCTGCTCTATTGGGACACAACCTCTCCCAAGGGGGATTTTGCTGCCTGAAGTTTCACCTGGCAGGAAAATGTGGATGTGGGAAATGGAAAATTTATCTCCTGCCTCAGTTTCTCTACACAGAGCAAGGGAAGATTTTCCCCATCCCGTAAGGGCTGGTACATCCCACCAGGAGCTGGTGGCAATCTCACTGAACACCAGCATGGAGTTGCTCTTTGAAATCACCCTGTTCTGCATGGAAGGAGAATTCCCCTCCATGGAGAGGGGCCAGGCATCCCTGGAAAGGGACGAATTTAAAGGTCAGGGATATGGGTTGGACCCAGACCAAAATCCTTTTCCCTCAACCACCTGCTCTTGCTAGAAGTTGTCTCTCTGCCTCCCTGGTTCTCATCCAGCCTCACCCCAGAGCCCAATTCCATGGGCATTCTGGGATATCTGAAACGTCTGGCCAGGATCCTCCTGCTGATTTCTATGTGGATAAATCCCACTGCAAAAAACCCCTCTGGAATTGCTTATCCCACCTCCCCAGCCAGAAGAAATGATGGCAAAAATTTCCAGGGTTTAAAGGGTTCAGGAAAGTCTGATGGCCCCAGACTATGAGATTCATCTCCACACGGAATTGATTTCAGGCAGGGATGGGAAGATCCTTGTCAGTGGACAATGTAGCAAAAGGGGAAACCATAAAATCATGGAATCCATGGTTTGGGTTGGAAAGGACTTTGGAAAGGAAGACCATCTTCTTCCAACCCCCTGCCATGGGGGACACCTTCTGCTATCCCAGGTTGCTCCAAGCTCTGTCCAACCTGGCCATGGGATGGGGCAGCAGCCACAGCTTCTCTAGGAATTCTGTGCCAGGGCTTCAGCACCCTCACAGCCAGGAATTCCTTCCCAATATCCCATCCATCCCTGCCCTCTGGCAGTGGGAAGCCATTCCCTGTGTCCTGTCACTCCATGTCCGTGTCCACAGTCCCTCTCCAGCTCTCTTGGAGCCTCTTTAGGCCCTGGAAGGAGCTCTGAGGTGTCCCTGGAGCCTTCTCTTCTCCCGGCTGGGCATTCCCAGCTCTCCCACTCTGGTTCCAGAACAGAGAGGCTCCAGCCCTTGGACCATCTCCATGGYCTCCTCTGGAATTGCTCCAGCAACTCCACATCCTCCTGATAGTGGAAGTTTCTTGTTCRTCCTCTGCTTTTTGGGCTGAGGAACCATTTCCACGCAGTCACAACAATGCTTTCCTCATCCAGACATACCCTGGGATCACTTTTCCTATTTCTYACTGCTCCTGAAGGGATTCTGATTTTTGGGAATTGCACTGCTCTCATTGCTCTGCCCAGATTTCTTCTTTTTGCTCCCCCCATGACACATGAAGAGAATTTTGGGTGTCCTGGGAATGGTGTCCATGCATCTCTGCAGCYGTGATGGCAGAAAGATGGATTATCCCTCTCCTAATCATCCTGCGGTGAATTCATGCCATCCGTGGAGCTATGTGTGCCCATTCCTTGGTTTTCCAATCCACTTTTACAGGGAAGGAGATATCCAGAGCTCTGGGGAGCTCTGGGGAGCTCTGGGGACTTCCAGGCATCAATGTCACCCCCGAGCTTCCTGAATTCTTCCCTCTTCACCTCTTGGCATCCTCCTGTCCTTACAGCTGTATCAGAGGGCTCCAGAGGAGGCCATTCCCRTGGAAGCAGCCACTTGAATTTCCCCCCTTTCCCTCAAAGTGATTTTTCTCCCACTTGCGCGCAGCGTGCGGAGGGAATTTTCGCACCCGTAAACACTTTGCGCCGCTGGCTCCCGGCTAATTGAGTCTGACAGTTCGTGTAGTCAGCAGCTGAATGGTGTCACTGGGAATTAGGCTGCCGGGATAGACTGCCAGGAGCAAATTACTTTGTCACTTCTCAGCTGACTCGAAAATATGGGGCTTTTTTTTTGCCTTTTTTTTTTTTTAATTCTTCCTTTTATTTTTTATATTGTTCCCCATGTTTCAGTTTAGTTTTGGAGGTTTTGTGTGAGAGCGTTTGAAGCCCCCCTAAACCCCAGCCTGGTTTGTTTAAGGAGCATTTTCTTGTTGGTAACAAACTCCTCTCCTCCTGAACCCCCCCGGAAATGTTTATGGAGCGAGTTCTGAAAATGATTTTTAAAGGGGATCCAGGGGGATTGAAGAGAAGTGACTCAGAGAGCGGGAAAGGGATTAAACACATCCCTCCTCCTCTCTGTGGKATCCATCCAATGCCATGGATCCATCACTCACCCATCCACCTCCACCGGGCAGCTTCCATTTGTTTGTTCATCTCCCTGATGCGCTCCTTTTGCCGTGCAGTATTCCAGGATTGTGTCCGGTTGCCAACTGGTTATCCATCATCTGGCTGTGGGGTGTCTCTGGTCCATCCTTATTTGTCTGTTTGCTGAATTTATCCCTTTACCCTTTCCCAAATTCCTCCCATGATGCCATGATCCCATGTTGGGACAGTTGTCAAGCTCTTCAATCATCCCCTTTTGAGGTCCTGTGGGAAAATTGTTTGCTGGAAAGCTGTTGGATGTGAAAAGCTGTTGTTTGGATATTCACCAGCATCTGCTGGTGGCAATGCAATTCCAGCCTCTCTGAAAAAACAAGGATGAGTTGGATTTTAACCAGTGAAAAGCAGGTAATTCCTGAGGTGACAGAGCCAAGCCCTGTTTCAATGTCACATTGATGCCAACCTGGGCTCTCCTAAACTCTGTCACCTGTCACAATCATGTCCAATAGGTTGTTTCCCTGAAAATATTCCTCTGCTTCCATGCCTTGGAATGCCACCCAGACAAGCTCAAGGCCAGGGGAGAAAGTCATGGAGCAACTTCCCAGCTCCACGTGACTGGAAGTGAAGAAGAGCCCTGGACCAGGTTCATCCAGCTGGAACATTTTTCTGGGGAAGATCCAGAGTTTTGGTTCTATTAAATTAATCCTGCACTGGAAGGGCTTTTCACCCAGGTGGGAATGAGGGAAGGGTTGGCACACCTGATTTTGGGGGATTTTTTGGTAATGTTTTCATAAAAGACATTTCCACTCCCTGATGTTTCTGCATCCTTATCCCAGCACTGCTCACGCATCACTGCTCCAGGGACAATTTGCATTTTTCCAAGTGTGATCCCACTCCCTAAAAATCGTGACTTCACATTTACAGTGACAAAACCACACTTTTTTAATAATTATCACCAGTGCAACATCTCCCCCCCAGTCTCCCTTCCTGTCATCCTGAGGCTGAGGGTACTCTGAATGGTCCTCTCTTAGATCCTTAAATACTTTGGATTTGTGAGTCACTGTTGTAAATTTTATAGGAATCTTTTATTAAAATTTTTAATTTAAGCTGTCAATTAAATTTAAATGCTGTTAAACCTTTAGGCTTAAGCTGCTGGTCAAGCCCAAGGCTCAGTTTAACAACAAGGTTTGTTCTGAAGTTTGTGCCTCAATGGGATGGTTTTCCTTATTCCTTTTTATCCTTACCCTTTTCCTTGCACTCCCCAACATCYCTCTTTGCTCTTCCAGGGGGTGATTTCCTATTCCTCAGTTTCTCTAAAGCCTGAACCACTTGGATACCAATATTCCCTATCAGAGAGGAACCCAGTGGCCAGGACCTTGCAGCCAAGTCCTGCTGCAAGACCAGGAAAACTGGGATAAACCTACCTGGAAGAGACTTTGCACAGCCAGGCTCATCCTGGACACATGGCAGAGATGCTGCAGGAGGTAAATCCTCCATGGAAACACCAACTCTGGCTCTGCTTCCCAACAAKAAATCCAAGTTTAATCCTCAAATTGCCTGGGCCTCCCTCCTGCCAGATTCTGGCTCCTGCACAAATTATCCATCAACCCTAAATAGGATTTCTTGGCCACACAAAAAAAAGAGGTCYCAAAGCTGCCATGGAGGGATGCAAATAAATGCAGGGATGGTGGGATGAGGCTGCTGGGCTCTGTCTGGATGCTTTTGGCCAGGTCCTTTCTCATGAATGGTTTGGGAAGAAGTCATTACCCACCCATCCCCTCASGATTGATCCTCTTGATCCCATTTAGCTGGAGCTGGGAGCTCCCACACCTGTTTTGGCAAGGAAACCACAATTTCTGCCCATTTCCAGTGGATTGTGGACTCCAGGCTGGTTAGCTGGGTGTTTCAAGGTCTGGAACACCTAAAATGCTGGAATGGTTTGGGTTGGAAAGARCTTTCATGATCATCCAACCTCCTGCTGTGGGTAGGGACACCTCCCACTATCCCAGGTTGYTCCAAGCTCCACCCAACCTGGCCTTGAACTGGTCTGGATTTGYCTCCCAGACCAGACAGTTTTGTTGGAGTCTCAAAAAGAGCTGRCYGTCCTCCAGGATGCTCCAAGCCTTCCCACTGGTCCTTCAGGTGCAAAGAAATCTTGTCTAGATTGCTGGGAGAAGGGAAAAACCTGGAAGATCACCCCATCCAAAGCAGGAATTTTGTCTTTGCCCACTGCCTGCCCAGGCAGGAAGGTCGTGGTGATGTGATCCCTGGGAATTTGAGAAGGTGGATAGGGATTCCGCCCYTCTGCTCTCCTCTGGTGGGATCCCATCTGGAATGCTGCATCCAGCTCTGGTGTCCCAGCACAGGAAGGACGTGGAGCTGTKGGATTGAGTCCAGAGGAGGCACCAAGATGATCAGAGGGATGGAGAACCKCTGGAAAAGCTGGGAGAGTTGGGAATGCTCAGCCTGGAAAAGACAAGTTTTGGGGTGACTTAATTGTGGCCTTTCAGGACCTGAAGGAGGCAACAAAAAAGAGCGGAACTGTTTCCAAGGATTTGGAGTGATGAGACGAGTGATGGCTTCTCACTGACAGGGAGTAGGGTTAGATGGGATACTGAGGGGAAAGGAAGTTTGACAGATGGAAGGATGAGCCTGATGGCTCCAAAATGGAGAAGACATCCCTGGAAAGTAGCATCCTGAGGRATTTGTGGGCGCTCACCTTGTTATGCAACTGCCATAGGCAAATCCAACCTAACCATGAATGTTGGTCTCTAATTCCTCTTGGAAAGGGTGGAATGACATGAGGAGAATGAAGGATATTTCACAAATCTGTCAAAGTTTGGGTGTTCCTCAACTGCTCCTACAGAGCAGAGCCTTTAATCTTTCCAAGATTCCTTATTTTGGTGGCCACATTTTCCTTTCCAGYGCTCAGGGATGGAGGCACCTCTGGCTCCAGGGAATGCTGATGTGAGTGGTGGGTGCTCAGAGCTTCCTGGGACCCATGGAAGGGATGGTTTGGAGATTGCATGACCTTGGGAGGGGAAGAACAACTCCAGCCTGTCAAGAGGAGGGCTGTGTTTTTTGGGAAAGAGCCAAAGGAAAACTGATCAACGGAGCACGAGAGAGAAAATGAGACACCCAGAATAGCTCCGGGTCTGGTTCTGTGCCTTGCTGGGAAAGCCTGAACATCCACAGGATCTTCCCTCCTTCCTGGCTGCTTCACCATCCCCAGGGGCCCTCCTGAYGTGCCAAGGTCATGGGACCCTGTGACAAGGCCATGGCACCCCCAGCCGTGGTCCCTGGCAGATGCAGAGCCTGGGAGAACAACCCCTGAGGAAGAACCGAGCTCAGGCCAAATTTTTTGAAAGGGATTTTTCCTATCAGGAGGATTGATCCTCATAAATTTTTGTGGAGGCCAGTGTGGAATCTGCATCTGGGGTTTAAATGTGCCCAACCTTGTGGTGTTCTGCCCCACAGAGCACTTGATTTTCCCTCTGCAGGGGAGCAAMCTCTCCACATGGAATTTTCTCTCCCCTTTTTGCTCCACTTCCCCCACTTSTCACAAAATCCTTGTAGTGCCCTGCACCAGTGCACATTGCAGGGAGTTTTGGGGCTCCATGTCCTGGTAAACTCAGATTTTGCAACAAACCTTGTTCCTTCCACTCGAAGTAATTTCCCGTGCACCAAATGAATCAGGGAGGGATGGGGGAAACAGGGACTTCGTGGAACAGAGCCAAAATCAACTCTGGATAAAAAGTCCTGCCCGGAAAGAAACAGGAAGTTTTGAGGAATGATTAGCAGAGAAAATGAAGAAAAAATTACCCCCAGGGCAGGAATGGGAAGCACCCCGGGGCTGGCTGGGCTCCTTGGCTTTGTTTATTCCTGGGACTCTCCCGGCTGGGGCCTCCAGGCGATGAGTTCCTCACTTCACAGTTTTGGGAGCACATGTCATGGTTGAGGTTCATTAATCTCCCCCTGCCAGCGTCCTTGATGAGTGATTTTAATTTTGCTGCCTCTCGGGTTACCCTGAGCCGTGAGGAGGTTTAAAAACATCCCCGGGTTGGGGCATTTTGACTTTCCCGTTTAGGATTGAGGTGCAACCTCTCTGAGGATGAATCCTACTCCTTCACTCCACAGCTGTGATGGCAACACGGGGAGATCTCAGATCCCTGGGAATCGGTTTTTGCACAGGGGCAGCCTTGGAGGAGACTTAAAGGTCACATCTGATGGAATTCTGCCCTGTTTGCCACCACTGATGGCTCTGAACCTCCTGTTCAGAGTGAGGAAAGGGCTCTGACACACGAGAAGCAGCAGCATCCTGTAAAAAACACATCAGAGCCAGCCCTGTCCCAGAAAACTTCATCCTTGTCCTGCATCCCCTTGAATTCCAAGCACACGAATCCCTGTAGGGCCACAGCCACATACAAAAAACAGGAGCTGTCCTCTCTCTCCTYCCTCTGCTCAAGCACGCTCGTTTTCCTAGGAAAATCCCTCTCTTTGGGTTTCTTTAGCCTCGCAGCCTTTAGGGGTCACTCCTAGCAAGATTTCCATCATTTCCCTGCAGCCTCACGAGGTGGAAATGTCCTGGAAGAGCCAGCGGTGGCATCAGGGCTCCTGGTGTCCCAGCGTGTCTTGTGCTGAGTATTCCYAGTTTCCTGTGGTTTTACCTGGGCATGATCCTTCCCTTCTCTTCTCCTGAGCGAGGAAGAAGATGGAAACTGCATCCTCCCCAGGTCCAGAAGGTGAAGGATGAACAACCCAGGGCATTTAATGCTGGTGTTATTTTGGGAAGAAAAACYTCACAGTGCTGCTCTAAGGACATCCCAAATTCCATCTCYGTGCTGTGCAGCTTGAGATGGGCTCAGTTAAGAGGGATGAACTGGCATGGAATGGGAATAACAGCAGGGATCATGCACCTTTCCCAGCATGACATGAGGGCAGGGATTTGCCTGCTTTGTCCCCTCTGTGGCTGCCATTTGCTGCAGCCAGAGTGACGATTCCAACAGCGGGAGACAACGTTCCTGGGCAGTGGAATTTGATCACCTGCTCTTTTCCACTGGGCCCAGGCCAGAACATTCTATCTATCTCCAGGAATTTGGGATGRGGGTTCTTCTCTGAACAGCCTAATCTGGTTGAAGATATCTCTGATCTTGCATGGGGACCAGGTTGTTCCAAGCCYCAKCCAACCRGGCCTTGGACACTTCCACAGGTGCATCAGCCACAGCTTCTCTGGGAATTCTATTTCAGAACCTCACCACACTCACAAGGAAGAMTTTCTTCCCAATATCTCATCTATCCCTGCCTCSTGTCWGTGGGAARCCATTCTCCCTTGTGCTGTCACTCCAAGCCCTCATCTGAAGTCCTTCTCCAGCTCATCTGGAGCCTCTTTAGGCACTTTAGGGTCTTTTCTTCTCCAGGTGAGTATTCCCAGTCCTCCCAGCCTGTCTCCAGAGCATTCTCTATTCCTGCACATCCTCCACCCCGAATCAGAAAGAAAGAAAGAAAAAAMCAGGAAGTTTTGAGGAACGATTAGTGGAAAAAATTATGATTAGTGGGGAAAACCCCCATAGCCCTCAGGGAGYGGTTATCACCCTTGGAGAAGCAGTTCCCATCCTGGGAAGGCAACATTCCCAGAAGCGCAGCACTCAAAACTGCCAGAGATCCCCTCCGGATCCCAAACTTCTGGCTCCAGTGATGCCAAAGGGGTTGTCAGGCACAGAGGGCTGGCAGGAGAGGAAGAGGATGCAAAGCCAGCATTTGCCTTGGGATCCCCCTATTGACTGGATTTCCTAGACAGCCCAAAAGGCCAAATAAAGGGAATTGTTCAATAATGAGAAATAGACCGTTGGACTCTACAAAGTGTCAGAGCCAGACACTTCCAGCAGCAGCCAGAGGCTGGCTCAGGATCCCTACTTGCTCCCAGAGGAGAAGTGGCTGTGGARCAGGGAAAGGTCAGGAAAACTGGTGCTGGTAACAGTTTGCCAAGGATAATTTGGGCTGCCTCAGGCCCTGAAAGTGGGACAGTGGCTCCTGGCAGAGCTCCAGGCCTGGCACAACAGCACTGGAGTGCAAAGGCTCTGGCAGGAGYGATATTCAAGGGCTGTCCATGCATCCTTGATGTGGGATACGGGATGGTGTCATGCATGCGTAGGAATGGTGAAATGGGAGATCCAACAGCCTGGAAAAGGGACAGGCAGCATTTAAAGCCCCACTGCCACATCCCTGGAAGTGTCYAAGGCCAGGCTGGATGGGGTTTGGAGCAACCTAGTCTAGTGGAAGCTATCCCTGCCCAAGGCAGGAGGGTGGAACTCCATGATTTTGAAGGTCCCCTCCAACCCAAATCATTCCATAATGATTATATGGAAAGCAGGGAGATGGAGGGACGTGGTGAGGTCTGATTTGCTCTCTCTCTGTGTTGCAGTAACCCCCAGTGCCACTCAACCATCCCCTCCACATGAGCGATTGTCCTGATCCCACAGCCCTCTGCTGCTGAACGGYCCCATCAGGTGGAATTCCACTGATTCCAGCCCCACCTTTCCCTCCTTAGCTCTGTGTTGGGCCCTCTGGCTGTGCTCCTTTGGAGCCTGATAGATTTTGTCCCCCTGGCTGAGCAGGGATCCGCGGCCGGAGCCTCGCGCTTCCCTGGGCCAGGTCCCGGCGGTGTAAGCGGATCCCTGCAGCTCAGGGCTTGTTATGTTTCCCAGCACAGTCTGTGCCGGTTAATTTGTACCTCCAGGAATTTGGAGATGCTCCTTCCAGCAGGGAGGCCCCTGGGTAAGACATGGCATCTTCTCTCCATGACGTAAACCCTTCCCGAGCCAAATAGCTCCGCGCCCCAGCRCGGATCATGGAATCRTTTAGGCTGGAAAACTCCTTTAAGACCATCACGTTTCTTGCTGTAAAACTGCACCTTGAAACCTTCACCCTTCTCCACCCCGGGGATGTAAAACWTCATTATGGAGGTGCAGGGAATGGTGGAAACAATGCGAGTGCCTCRTGGTTGGGGTGATTCCTTTGGGATAACTCCGTGCTCTGGTGGATCTCCCTCTGCAGGATCACGGGTAACCCTGGGGGAAGCCCGTGGGTGGGGGCTGAGGTCCCAGCAGGAGGTGGGGATGCATCAGGTGTCAGCCCTGGGTGCCAGCCAAGGTGTCTTCTAACAGCACCCCGGGGACCTGGCGCTGCCCTCGGGGCGAGGGAGCCAAGCAGTCCCAGGGTGAGGCGCCTTCAGGAGGGGAGGAGCAGCTGGGGGACAGGCAGGGGACATTTGAGAACCAGCTCCCTGCACCCCAGGGGGCCCTGGCCGAGATGCAGCTGCCAAGCAGGTCAGGAAGGATGGACACCTCCCCTCTCCAGCACTGGGAAAGGACCAGAAGGGTTTTTGCATGGCTCGGATCAATGTGCAGGGGTCTGGAGGATGGTTTGGAGCAGCTTTCCCCCTGAGGTCAGGCACATGTAAGATTTGGAGGCTGGRTTTCCCTGCAAAATTCCACAAATTTCCCCACAAATCCTGTCTGGGATCCTCTCCCGCTCTTTGCAAATCCCTGAAAATAAGACCTGAATGTTCCTYCTTTCTCTGTTTTCTTCTCCTGCCRTCTYTGACTTGCCTGGGTTCAACAGGGTCCACCCGAAGTGCTGATGTTTCTCTGCCAAGGCCTTTCTTGTCACTCCAAAGGTTTTTATCCTCATACCATTTCCTGTTTTTCTCCCTGTYTGTATTCCTAAAGTGGTCCTTCCTCCATGAGATAAATCCAAAGTTTCTGTAGAACCATAATAATGGAATCGTTTGGATTGGAAGGCACCTTTAAAGTTCATACAATTCCAATCCCCAAACCCTCTTGGCTTTAATTAAATTGTTCAAGAAATCATGGAATTATTTGGGTTGGAAGGGACCTTAAAAATAATTTTGTTCCATCCCTCTGGGATGTCCCTCTGCASGGTCACCTTCCACTACCCCAGGTTGCTCCAAGCCCTGTCCAACCTGGCCTTGGGCACTTCCAGGGATTCAGGAGCAGCCACATCTTCTCTGGGCAATCTGTGCCCATGCTTCATCACCCTCACAGGAGGATTTTTTCCTGATATCCAATCTAAACTCACTTTCTGACATTATTAAACCATTCTCTCTTTTTCTGTCATTCCAGGCCCTTGTAAACTGTTCCTTTCTCTCTTTTTGTAGATCCCTCCAGATACTGGAAAACTGCAATTAGGTCACCCCAAAATCTTCTCATTTTCTTGTTTTATGATCATCCAGACCCTCCCATACAAGATTTCATCAGGGTTAAACCAAGCACCAAATGAATCACTCCTGGCTCCTTCTGCAGGAGCGTCCCCATCATCCTATCCTCAGACTGGAATTCTGTCGAGGCTGTTAATTATAGCTGCAATTCCCTCTGGAATAATGACTTTTCCCTGTCCCCTTACCGGTCCTTTGTGTTCCCACATCACCCTCCACCCCAGCAGCATCTCTCTCCAGCAGGGAARTTTAAAATCCAGGTCTCCTGAAGGAAGTGGAATCGCAAGGGTCATTTTCGCCTCTGCAGATGSTAAATCGTGCTCTGCTGACTGCTGGAAAACCTTTCCCTCCCCCTCCCAATCCATGCAGAAGTTTTGCAACAGCAGCAAATCCCTTGATAACCCGCCTGTGCTGGAAGCAAAGCCCTCCCCAACTCAGCGCACCAAGAAGTGCAGAACATCAGCTTCCCTCATATCCCTCTGTTTCCCTCTTTTTCTCRGGAGCTCCAGGCAAGGGACTGACTTCTGAGCCAGGCTCTTTCTTCAGGTCCTAATTCAGGGCCCTTTKCAAAAGGATTAGTTTCTGTTTGAAGGGGTTTCTTTCCTGCTCCGGGGTAGTATCCAGGCAGGAGAAGCCAGCTAAGGGAGAGAGGAGCCTCACAGAGTCCATTTCYGCTCCCTTTTCCCAGTCAAACTGGCAGCCTGGGATGGATCAGTGGGACCAGGATGTTGGACCCATGATGTTCTCTCTTCTCTTCTCTGAGGGTTGATTTGGGGCAGGTGAGAAGAAAAGTGGGGACTCAACATATCTCTACCTCACCCTCTTCCAGCTGACTTCCAGGTCCCTCCACACTCTCTCACCCTTCATTTCTCCCTGGATGTGACTTATCCATCCCTGCTGTTGCTTTTTTATTCCAAGCCCCTATCAACAGTTCCCTGACCCTGGTGCCAAGTGCATGGTCCAGCCCATTTCAGTGCTGCCAAACTGCCTCACATCCCAAATTCCAGTGGCTCCATCCACGTGGCCTCTTGGGACAGCTCCAAAATCCCTTTCGGGAACAGCCCCATCCAGCAGTGGTGCCAGAGATTTTATCCACAGTCCCAGCTGCCCAAGCATCTTCCATGCTTTGCARGCCAGCCTTCTCACTTTTTCCAGCAGAGAGAGATCTCAAAGTTCTTGGGCACAGCACATGGTCTTGTGTTGGATCTCCATGGATCTCCATCCACAAGATTAAACCCAGTAGTGAATCCATAAGTTGATCCATGAATCCATAGGCTGATCCATGGCTTGTTTTTCCTCCTTGTTGGATTCTGGTGGAAACTCCTGGCTTGAAGCCTTACATCCAGACCTTGTGCTAGTTTAGGATAAAGGATTGCAATTCCAAGGATAGGCCTGTGTACACTAAATTGGCTGTGAGAAAGTCCACTTACGTATTTTCCAGAGGCATCTTCATCTGGGATCTCTTGTTTAGTGCATGGACTATTCTTATCCAAAGGAAAGTCCTGCAGAAGGGTTTGATGGAGACTGGGATCATCATCCCAAGGCTGAGCTTGAAGGAGCAGGAGAGAGAGACATAATTCCATGGATTCCACAGTGGAGTGTTGTTTGTGCTTCCCTGCTGTTTTGTCCCAGCTCCTCTGTCCTTCCACATTGTCCCAGCTGTAGGAGCGTCAGGGGGCAGGACRGTCGGGACRGACGGAGATGAGAGATCTCTGAAGCCAGGTCAGGAACTYGTGGTTTATTGCAAAGGGCCTGGATGCAGGGCCCTGCTGGGAGCTGCTGGCCACGGCTTGGAGCAGGCCYGAGAGAAGAGAGGGGTAGAGAGGATGAGAGGGTAAGAGCCTAAAAGGGTAAGAGAGCAAAAGCATAAGAGAGTAAAATGGGTAAGAGAGCAAAGTTCCTGTTACAATACAATAAATCTTCTTCTGTGTTGAATATTCTGATTCTCACTAACCAATCTAGTACAATATATATATTCTATAGCATTTACATACAGCCTATAAGAATCATTACACTACCACACTGTGTTACATTTTAAACCCTAAAAACTACTCTTTGGACTCCTTCTGCCAAGCTGGTAAGGTCTGCTCAGACCCTTGGACCTGTCTGCAAGCAGAGGGTGTTGTTCCATCAAAAGGGGATTACCTTCAGCCAGCCACACCATTGTTTTCCAGTTGCTCAGTAACTGAGGTATCTCAAAGCTTGCTTTCATTTCAATCTTGCTTATAGTTTCTATATTCTCAAAACCTTTTGCCAGACAATCATATTTATAAGGCTTTCCTGTTTCATCTTCCCCAACACCAATGATCTCAAGCATTCCCAATCCCAAGGAGTCCTCTGGCCTTGCCACTCATGGATTCATGGTTGGACTTGGTGATTTTAGGGGTCTTTTCCAGCCTAAAGAATTCTGTGATTTCCATGGTGATTCCTGTTCCTTCTCCCTTGTTCTTTCCTGGTTTTTAGTGCTGGTGGGAAGCAATAGTTACAATCCCAAAGCTTCTCCAGGGCCACTACCAGCCATGTCTCCATCCTCCCACATTCATTTCCTGAATTAATTGCACAAAATCATGGAATTGGAAGCAATCATTACGATATTGAAGTTTCTCCAGGACCACCACCAGCCACGTCTCCATCCTCCCACATTCACACCCTGAATCCACAGCACAAAATCACAGAATCTCCTGAACTGGGAGGGTCCCACAAGGATCACCAAGTCCAACTCCTGGCCTTGCACAGGACAACCCAAACAATCCCACCATGTCCAACTCCATTATAGTCTAAATTGCTGGAAGTTTCTGAACTGCTGGAAGGTTCTACCTTTGGCCAAAACTACTTTAAACCCTCAGCTCAAATCTCTGTGGCCCCACAACAATTGAGTGGCTCCATCATCAGGTGAATGTTTTCCCATTTCCATCCTGCCCAAAGGGAAGAARCCTCCAGCTTTTATCTTTGAACAAACCTTCCAACACCCTATGGAATTTCCTTTCCTCCCTCCACAGCTTGTGCCTGGCTCTTCCTGCTCTCCAGCTGAGGCGAGTGCAGCCTTGGGTCAAGTGTAATCATTTTTATAGAGCTGGGGATCAATAAMTGCTGGAGAGAAATGCTGTGTGTCAGAGTCCCCTCGGATCCTGGAAAACCAAAGGAACACTACATGGAAGAGCACTTACTGTATTACTGCTGCAGGGGGATGGAGCTCCGTGCCAGAGGCTTGGCAGAGCTTTGGAAGTGCTGGAGGGATTCATGCCCAGCTTCTCTGGGAATAGGGAGAAGACCCCTACCCTGCACAGTCCTTCCTTCYTCCCATCTTTCCCAAGGAACATCCCTGTTTTCCAAACAAGAGCTGCAAGAACACCTGGGAATCGTGGCTTTATCCCAAGCTGATGGATAAAGCAAGGAGAACATGGATATGCAGATTTAACACCATTGTGCCCCAAAAGTTCTCTTTGGGAAATTTTTTTAATGGTTTATGGTTTTTATTTCCTATTRCTGTGGGCTGCTGGAAAAACTGGAATTTCCAGGAATACACACCTAGATCCAATCCCTGCAAAACCCYTTGGGACAAGACGTTAGATAACTGTCAACAGAAAAGCTCTGGGAATAATCTAAGCTAGTGAAAAATTCTCCTGGGATGGAACCAAACTTAATTTGGGTGATTGGTGGCTTGAAGAGCAGGAGGTGGGGATGAGATGGAAGTGCCACCAGAGGACAAGTGTCCCTGTCCTCTCACATGACACTTCCTTGGTGCACCACGGGTGGTCTGGGGGTTGTTAAGGATGTGTGGGATTTGTCCAAGTGTTCCCAGAGCCTTGTCACCTGTGTCTTTTGCCTSCCTCTCCTTTTCCCATCTCTGTCCCCTCTGTAGTTATTCCAGTGGAGTTGGGCTCAGGAGATCACTGAGGGAGATTTCCAAGAGATTCCTGCTCTGCACGGAGAGGAAGAGCTCATATCCCTTTCCCCACCACATTCATGGATGTGCTCTCCAGACTATCCTGAGGATGAATCCAGATTTAGCCCTCCAGTGCCTGGTCCAGCTTAATCTGGGAAATGAAAATTGATGCTTGGCTTGGTGGGATGCAGCATTATCATCTCAGTGCAGGAATCCAAGGAATGAGCAATTAGTCATGGATGGGACTGTCACCCATCCCTGGGTATCTTCCTCTTTCTTCCTGGTTGTCCATGCTGGKGGTTTGGTGTCTCTGCAGTAGGAGGGGAGGAACTGGAGAAGCAGAAATCATTTCCAGGTATATTGAGTCTCTTTGGGTTAGAAATAGGGTTTGCACAAGAGAAATTTTTTAGGACTATCCTTTGGAAATGGAAATTCTTCTCCATCCAAATAGAGATCAGTTCCTGAGCTTTGTCTGCTCCTGTCCTGTTCCTCCACATATCAGAATGGYGATAGAGTCCTAAAATGATGGAATAATTTGCGTTACAAAGGAAATTTAAAGACCATCTGCAAGAAGCAAGGAGACAATCAACCAGATCAGGTTGCTCGGTGCCCCATCCAACCTGAYTCTGAATTTTTCCAGGGGTGGGACATCCACCTCCCTGGAATTGTTCCAGTGTTTTTCCACCCCTTCCAAGCAGGAAAGCTTTAGGGAACCTTAATGTTTCAGGTCTGTCTGAGAACTGAAATGCACTGACSGGAGTTGGAGTGGGGTTGGGAACCCATTGATCCCGACTCCATCCATTTCTGGAGAGTTTTTCCATTCACCCATCCATACATCCATCAAACCATCTCCAATCCATCCTCTCAGTGCTTCACAGGAAGTTTTGACAGGCAGAGACGGGAATGTGCCAGGTCATCACTTCTGCTACTGCTGCAAATGAATTTTATGGATGGATATTTACATCTGACTTTATGACCCACTGCTTTCTACTAAGGAAAGACATTTCAATCCATAGGAAAGATCTCAAGGGCCATGGTTTTATCGGACAGAAGAAATCTGATCAGAGCAGATCTTCAAGCCTGGAGCTCCACTGGTCCTGTTTCCTTCCAACACTACCATGCAGTGATTTTGGAGGAATTTCCATGCAGATTCCTTGTGCCAGAGGTTTAGCTCCATTAACATGCTTGGATCACAACTGGGAATGTGCCTCCTCTCCCTCTTTGGCCCCATGAGACCCTTTTAGGATGCCTGAACCTTGTACCTGCTCCGACTGAGGCTGGTGTCAGCCATGGATTCATGCCCGTGGGATATTTTGCCCATGGGATATTTTGCCAGAGAAATCTCCCTCCCCACTTCTCCCTCTCCTGCTGGATTGGCAGGTCAAGGTGGGATCTGTTCCTTCACCTGTCTCCCTAAGCCCCCCTTTCCACCTGGATGGGGCTTTCTGAGTCTGAATCCATCTCCTAAGCACAGGGTGGGTTTCTCCTGATCGTTCCTCATTTATTCCTGACTCCCTCATCCCTAGTGCCAATGAACTCCATATCCCATCCCATCCTTACTCAAGAGAGTTTGGTTCTTCCATGATGAACTAAAAAGATTAAACTTCATCACCTTCCCTTCTCCTCCTCCTTGCTGGAGCTCAGCTAATGGACATCCAAGTCCTGGCCCAATCTTGGTGGATTCTGGTTGTCCAGAGGAGATCCAGGCTGTGTCCAGGGTCCTAACCAGGCTCTGCAGTGGGACATCTTGTCCCAGGGCATCCTGCCCACACAGCTGTCCCCTCACCTGATGTCCCCAAACCACAGTGGCCTTGAGCAGCTCACACCACCCAGCTGTGCTCCCTTAGCATCTCCTCAGCCCCAGTGAGACACATCTGGGTGCTCTGTCCAGTTCTRGGCTCCTCTGGACAGGAGGGACATGGAGCTCCTGGAGCAGGTCCAGAGGAGGACAACRAAGATGATGAAGGGACTGGAGCATCTCTGCCAAGGAAAGGCTGAGGGAATTCAATTGGTGAATTGGGTGTGTTCAGCCTCGAGAGGAAACACAGCTGAGAGGGATCTCATCCCTGTCTGTTCCTGTCAGCAGGGAGGGCTCAGAGAGAGCCCAGGCTCTGCTCTGAGGGCCCAGCAATGGCACAAGAGGAACAGGCAGGAACYRATCCCAGGAAATTCCACCTGGACATGWGSCAGAAYTTCCCTGTGCAGTGACCAAGCCCTAAACAGAGACAAGAGAGGGTAGGAGTCTCCCTCACTGGAGAYAYTCCAGAGCCCTCTGGAYACARYCCTTGTGCTGGGTKCTCTGGGATGACCCTGCTTCAGAAGGGAGGTGAGACCAGATAATTCCACTGTGGTCCCTTCCAGCCCGACCCATTCCATGATTCTGTGACTGGACATCACTCCAACATCTGGCATGAGCCAGCAGTGACCATGGCCACAACATGGGCAGCTTTGGAGCTGGCGGGGGAGATCCTGGGACAGCAATATCCAAACCCACAACCTGCTCTGCAGGCACTGGAAGCAGCAGGAAGCTGGGCACGGCCTCTCTCCCTTGCAGCATGCAGTTAAATATTGACAAGGGAGGGCTGTTTTTAAGGGATGACTGATTTTATGAGCAATCATCAAGGAACGCGGGGATGCCACGAGCTCATCCAATATCCTGTCTCTGAGAGCATCCCCTCCCAGCTGCCTGGGAGGAAGGAGTCAGCCCCTGTAATGGACACTTATCCAATAATTTGCCTAAGGGGGCAGTTTCTCGCTAACCTCAAGTGGTTTCTGTTTGGCATGTGGCCTGAAACACAACCCTGACATCCCTCATAAATATTTATCCCAGCTGCCGGAGCAGTGGAGGAGATGTTTGACCACATCCAGCCTTTGTGGGAGTTTTCCAAGCACTTGTTTCAGAGAGCSCCCCTGTGCTCAGGGCAAAGGGCAGCTCCTGAGTCAGCTCCAATCTACTGCCAGGGAAGCCTCCCAGGAGGAAATGAACCTGGGAACACATTGGGGTGCAGTGGATCCTCTGGATTTGAATATTAATCAGGATCAGGGCACGGAATATTCATGCACTATCCCTAATTTTCAGCACAGGGTTTGACACCTTTTCTACCTGGCCGCTCCAGACCCTGGTGGCTTGAGGACACAGGGGCTGGCAGAGGCCAGGGTGATCTCTCCACCATGCCACCAAATGTCACCCTCCAGGGCTCCATGTGTGTTTCTCCAGGGATCAGGATGGGGACTGCCCGCCAGGACTGGGAGGCCCRGGAGCAGGGATGAGGCTGGGGCTCCAAAGACGCTGTTTTTCCTGTGTTAGAGGTTCTTTTGGCCAGGTGGGGGAACACCCTGGGCTCCATGGCAATGCTCTGTCCCGTCCCAGGACCTGGTATAACCCTCCCATTCCCATCTGYTGACACTTTGTGGGAATACTGCTTTGGTTTCTGCTCCATGTTTTCCTCACTGGGATGCTCTTAACCCCCCCTTCAAGGAACACACAATGGGGAGCCACAGCAGAGCCCCAGGGGACCCYGGGCAGATGCCAGCCTTGCCTATGTCCCAAAGCTGGAGCCTCTCCCCTCCTGTTTTTGGACACATCCAGTGTCATTTGAGGTGTAGGGGTGCAAGGGTTAAGCCCTTGTCCTTTAGGAGCAATGAATTTATCTCATCACTCGGTCCAGGTCCTCCACCCCCGGAGCAGCATCCAAGGAAAGCCTCCCTCCCCCAGTTCCTGGGGGCAGCCAAGCCTGAAGCCCCTCTCGCTTCCCACCAGCAGGAACAATGTTATTCTGCACCGAGGCAATTACCACCACCTAATTAAAACCAAGGCGCGTGCCATCCCTCAATGACACCGCGGGTGGAGGTGGCAGGGAGCAGRGAAGGCGGGGAAGAGGGAAAACTGCTGCTCTGCTTTATCCCCTCCCCCCCACCCCGCTTTTTCCAGACCTCCCTCTCCACTTCCCTGTGGGACTTGGTGTGGGGCCGCTCCCAGGAAGCTCAGGAAGGTGGGGAGGAGGGAGGAGGGACAGAAAAGAGATGGATGCTCTGGGGGGAGGGCTTTGTCCCATCCTCTCCTCCCACCCCTCCCCTCCAACCTTTTACACCGCCACTCAGCTCCAGAGGCTCTTGATTGACTTTAAATGTAATTAAATCGCAGGCACGCCGAGGATAATTCAGGGAGGTTTCATTGCCCGTCGGAGAGAGCGAGGCAGCGGAGACAGAGGGGTGTTAATAATGCACTTTTTATTGCCGTGCAGTTGGAAGAGGTTCAGGGAATTTGTGGAGAGGGAGGAGCCTTGGACCAGGCAGGGAAATTTGGATCAGGGCAGGGGAGTCTGGGATTTTTAGATTCGATCCCAAAAGTCTTCAGAGGGATGGGGGAATGCCCTGTGGTCAGTCAGTTGGGGCTTCCCTGCCACATTATCCCATGGGAGGGCTGCACCTTTGGATCAATCCCCAAGGATTGCAAAGGTTCTCCCAGGCAATTGGTTCCAGGAAAAGAGGAAACAGGCACACGTTCTGCCAGGGGAGCTTCAGGYTGGGCATCAGGAAGAAATTTTTCATGGGAAGGGTTGTCAGGCATTGGATTGGGCTGCCCAGGGTGGTGGTGGAGTGACCATCCCTGGATGTGCTCAAGGAATGACTGGATGTGGCAGGGGGTCGATCACAAGTTGGACTGGAAGATCTTGGAGGTGTTTTCCAAGATTCTGTGAGAATTCTCTGAGAAAAGAGTGAATTCACCCTGCACAGTCAGGAATGCCCAGCTCAGGATGACATCTCCTGTTTCTCTCATGGCACCTTGAGGATCCTTGCTGTGTCCCATCGCATGGGGGGACAACTCTGCTTTAGGTCCTCTGGGTAAACCCAGTTTTTCTGAACTCCAGATGGAGTGATTTTTCCTGAACCTGTCTTTCAGCTGATGCTGATTTYCCCCACTTGTCTATTTTGTTTCTCTCTTTTTTTCTTTATTTCCCCAGAAATCACTTCTGCTGCTTCCTCTGGAAGATAAACTGAGCAAATATGTCCCTTGAGAAGAAGTTCTTTCATGAGTTTAGCTGTGTTTCAGGCTGCCCCAAATCCAGGYCTGACAGCTCCATGCTTGGCTCGATCCAGGGAATATTTGGAGAACTCCTGCATGGCAAGGGAAGACCCAGGGGCTCACTTGGTGTGAACCTGCTGGCACAYCCAAACTTCTGGCTGGAGAAACAAAAGAACTATCTATATTTCATCAACATGGAAAAATTCCCAACAGAAATGAAATATGATGAAGGTGAGCTCAAGTCCATAAATGTTTGGGAGTAGAGGAKGTCTGGTTTTCATCAAGGAGGCATCTCAAGCAGCATTTCTTGTGGTGGCAACTGGTTCAGGGGCTGTTTCCAGAGGAAGAAACATTTCAAAATTCGTTGCATGAGAAGCAGAAGCCTGCAAGGTGGATCTCTAACCCCTGCAGAATTAGAATTGTCCTTCAGAGGGAGCCCACAGGGTGCTGAGACCCAACCAGTCCATCTCCTCTCACCTGCTGGTTGGTCCTCTTCCTAAATTCCCAGTTTTGGAGGTCTGGCTGGACCAATGTGGCACCTTGCGTGGTGCTTTGCTGTTTGCTACAGTAAAATCTCCTCTCCACTGGTGTTTTAATTTGGAACAAGATCCTTAGACCAAGCCAGAGCAATCAACTGAACTCCCTCAAGAGTCATTACCCCTCGATGGTCTTGATAGTTTGTTCCTCTGGCCACCACAGGACCACCCACAGCTCATGGAGCAGAAGGTRGGAGCTACAGCTCCCATCTTCTCCCAGGTCCCAGCAAGCTGGTCAAAGGGTCCAGGAAATGCAATTCCAGGTGTGGAGTAGGTCCCCATGCCTGGTTAGGCCAGGCAGAGCCTGCTGGAGCATCTGATGGGGCGGGGAGGGGGTGGGGAGCGGATTAAAATTCTCGTTTCTTCACGCTGGGTGAGAACGCTACAGTGGATTAGGCCGGGAGCTGCTCCTGGCTGCGGTGCTGTGCTGAATTAGCAACATGTTTGAATGAGATAAAAGGGGCAGCTTTACCCCAGCGCCCTCATTCCGCTAATCCCACTACAGCTGTGAAATGAAGAGCAGCAGATCGGCTTTACTCCCTTCCCTGACTATTTCCTACCCTTGAGACYGAGGCAGCTCCGCACAGATTTACCAAACCTGGCCCCGCAGGCGGATTCCTGCTCTGGCTGGATGCTCCCTTTGCTGTGCCGGGCCCTATCCCAGGACTTCTTGGGATGGGAGACTCTTGGAAAATGGGGTTGGTTGCCCTGGGAGGGGTTTGACCACCTCGCCAAGCTTTACAAGATTCCGTGTCGCCGTGGTGTGTTGCTACGGAGATGCTAGAGGAGGGAAAACTCATCCCTGTTCCAGCAGGTCACCTCAGCAGCATGAAACAGGTGGGATTTTCTCCTGCTTTTCCCTGGGAATCTGTCAGACAACTAAATGGAGGATGTTCTTTGGTCCTGCAGCTGGGGCTGCGCCCACCCAACCTCCACTTCACTGACGACACTTTACCCTGTGGTGGCACCTCTTGCTTGTTCATGAATGTCCCATGACTGGTCACAGCTCCAGGGGCATGGACMATGACTCCTGGTGCTGGAGGTGATCCCACCAGTGCAACTTCATCTTTCAAGTGGGTGCCAGTGTAGTTCCAACCTCTTTTTCACACAAGGATGTTGCAGTGTTGGGATAACTTGGGACCACGAGTCCCATCTCCTCTCATGCAAGGTGAAGTTTGTAGAGGGTGATGACAGAAGAAGACTGTAAATAGCCAGGTAAAGATCTGAGAGGTCTTCAAAAATAATCTTAACAATGTTTAAAAAGGATCTTGGAGGTCTTTTCCAACCTCAATGACTTGGAGGTGATAGAACGTGGAGGAAAGGGTTGCAACCAATGTTGAGGTCTGTTGACCTACTCCTGGAATGAGTTATCTCCTTCTTGTCAGTAAGCCAGGAGTCACAACAGCTGGATATCACTTCCCTGGAGCTGAGAAGCTCAGATGTGTYCTTGTCCCAGTCACTTAAAGGCTGGAATTCATCCCTTCTCTTTTGRGAGTTGTCACACAGGTGTAGCCATTGGAATGGTGCTTTTATGCTCCTGCACATCCAGGAGTTTAAATCCGTGCCATCCACGAAGCTGAGGGAATAAATTGTCCACTTGGATGGAGTTTTCTGCCTTACGAAGAGTGGAAAAATTCTCTCAGCTCCATTAACTGGATCAGCCTGTTGTGCAGCCATGGGAAAGAGGAATCTCCACTGCACACACACTGTTTAATCCCATCAAAACACCTTTTATCCACCTCTCCATAACATGGGTAGGAAAACAAACCTGCTGTAGGATTGGATCCATCTGTTTGCACAGGAGTCACAAAGATTTGGAAGATGGATGAAGTTTGGTGTGGTTTTCCTCAAAAAATCTGTTTGTGTGAATGCAGAACTAGCTCAGCTGGAAATTGTTCTTCCAAAGGAAGGTTCAAGAGAGCGCACAAGGAATCTCATGGACCTTCATCCTTACTCCTGCCAAATGAGAGACTTTCTCATTTGACAGGAGTAAGGATGATCTTGAATTATTCCTCTTCTGCAATAACTTCAAAATCCAAAGGTTTTCATGTTCCATGTTTTCAACTCTGGAAGAACCCCACTGCCTTTCCCTTAATGGCTTTGTGTCTGTTGATCACTGTTAAGAAGGTCAACCACAACAATGGGGGTTCCATCCCCATCTCTGCTTAAATCCTGGCATTTCCCAACAAGATAATTGTGCAGAGAGAATTAATTCAGGTGATCTGAACATCCAGGACATCTCTTGGTGACTCATGTTTCTCCTTCTGTGGGGGACACTTGAGTTTCTCAACCTCCAAACCAGCAAATCTGACGTRTGAAATGAAAGTTGAGCTTCTCAACCTCCAAAACCTCAATTCCCACCTAGGAAGTGGGAGTTGAGCTTTCTAGCCTCCAAGACAGCAATTCCCACCTGTGRAGGTGGAGGTTGAGCATCCCAGAATCCAAGAGTGCACAAACCAATCACCTTTTCTGACCTAGAATCGATGTTTTCCTGAAGTTGTGGCCTAATTTCAGCATGATGAGCACCAAAATGTTTCTGCRATGAGGAACTCTGATCCCACCTTCTCCAGGTGTGGCTGATCCCAGACGGAGCCATTGAAAAGCCTCCTTTAAGCAAAGTGAGGATGATGGAGGTGATCTGGCCCTGACCTGGGTTTGCATTTTGGGTTGGATTCATAAAATCATGGAATCATTGAGCCTGGAAAAGCTCTGCAAGATCATCAAATTCAACCTTTGACTGAATAYGACCACATAAAAGGGATTTCAACTCCCTTAAAATTATTTTGGTGCTGAGTTTAAAGCTGAAGGGGACACCGGAATCCTTGGGAAGAAGGGATGGTGCTGTGAGGGTGTCCTGAGCAGAGATGACACCTTGCACAAGGATCCCAGCTCCTCATCCACTGCTTGGATAATCAGACGAAAGCAGTGGAATCTGAATTTCCACTTCCATCCCAAAAGATGGAGCCTGTTAGTGTGTGATCACCCGCAGTTCCCCTCTGCATCCCACATTCCTGGGAGAGGTGGAATCCTTCACATCCTCCATTTCAAAGACGTCTCTATTAACAGGACAATGGGAGAATAAGCACTTTCCTTTATTCATTTCCCTGCTGTCTGATAAAATCATATTGATGATAATTTTCCTTTAATGGACCATTTGCAGTAATTATGATGCAGAGGGTGAGTAATTGGAGCTGACGCCCGATGCCTCCTATGGAACTCGGCAAACTTAATTCACTCCATTGTCTGGGAGAAAGGGAGAGAGAGGAGGGAGACAGGGGGGAGAGGCCAATCCCACAGGCCCCTCTCCCCTCCCAAATGGTCAGCAGAGCAAATTATTGCTTCTTCTGCCTCTGTAGGATTTGCTTCAGTGCATCGATTTGTGCCTTTCCCTTTCCTTTCCTTTTCCAACAGTTCCCAAATTTGCATTCTCTGTCCTGATGTCCTCATGTTCCCGGTTTTCAAGCCCCAGAATGATTTCTTCTGCGTTGCCTGTTAAGTGCTTTTCCCCATCACTTACCAGCACATTCTTCTCTTGGATGTGTCCTGGAATAACAGAATTATTTATTTAGGGTCGAAAAACCCTCCAGCATCATTGAGTCCARCCATTCCTCAGCACTAAACGGTGTCCCCAAGTGCCACATCCACATGGATTTTAAATCCCTCCAGAGGTGGTGTCCAGCCTGTGCCAGGGCTGAAGAGCCTTTCAGTCAGGAATTTTTCCCTAATATCCAACCTAAACCTGCAATGGCACAACTTGAGCCCTTTTCCTCTTTTCCTGTCCMTTGCTCCTTGGGAGCAGATCCCAACCTCCCCCTGGCTCCACCCTCTTTTTAGGGAATTGCAGGGAGTGAGAAGGCTCTTCTTCCTGATCCTTCTTTTCTCCATGCTTTTTCTCCCAGGTCCCACAGTTGCTCCTCATCAGATTTGTGCTCCAGACCTTTGTCTTCCTTTAGAAAATAAAATATCCTTGGGATAAGCCTCCCTGCRCCATTATCCCATCCCGAATGTCCTTTCCTCTGTGTCCTTCTCTGCAGGCAAGAGGAATGAGCCTCTGGAAGGCACCTTGATGAAAAAACATATTTCCCTGCTGTGGCCCAACCCTGAATTCCATGGGAAGCTCTGGCTGTGGCCAGAGCAAGGAGCTGGACTCCAGGGAAAAATAAGGCATGGAATGATCTTRTTATCTGTGAGTAGAAATCATCCTTGACTGGGAGAAAGGAATTGGGAAACACTCCATCCTTGGTTTGAGGATGTTGGTCTCTTTGGAAGTGTCCCAGTTTAACCTGTCAATGTCACACAGGCATTTCCTCAATCCCCCTCAGTTCAGTGGGACAGGGAGAGAATTAGGGGAAAAAAAAAWAAATTTTGATAATTGAGATAAAAACTGTTTAATGGGACAGAAAAGGAAGGGAAAATAATGACAATAATCCTAGAATTCCAGAATGGTTTGGGTTAGAAAGGACCTTAAAACTCATCCAGTTCCAACCCTCCATGGACAGGGACACCTTGATCCCCTGAAGCTGGAGATGGGATGAAGTTGTGGAGGGATAAACCCGGATGCTCTTGGTAGTGATGCAACCAGCCAGCCTAAATCCATGGGATCATCCAATGGGAGGTGGGGCTACAGGGAGAACAGGGAAATTTGGACAGGGAGAGAATCTGTGCATCACCATAAAACAGAACAGATACAAAAAGAGTTCATCAGTATTCTTGGAACTGGATTAGGATGGAAATGAGCATTTCTCTATGCATTCTGGCAGATTGACTCCTTGGAAAAAAATGATGGAGGCCAATGGAGCAATTGGCTCCCAACAATTGGTTGCAATATTTTGTTTTCAGTCAGGAGTGCTCCAAGTTGGCTCCAAGCTTGGTCTTTTTTTTTCTAGTTCAAGATGAATTTCGAGAGCTGTTCTCAGCTGCAAAATGAAAATGTCTCTTTTAATGCATTTCCTTCTATTTTTAATTTCTTGGAATCAGGAAGGCATTTTAAGCGCTGAAAATACAATGGAATTGAAATGTGGCTGAGAAATGCTTCAATATTGTTAAAACTATTTTTTATTCTTTTCTTGCTCTAAGACATTTTTCAAGAGAAAACTTCTCCCCAGGCTCTGCTGTCTGGGAAATTTGGAGTGATAAATTTTCTAGTTACGAAAGACCAACGGATGTCTTTGTGGAGAAATCTGGGAGAAGAGCAACCCTCCTCCCATCTCCTGATTTCTGCCTCATTCTCACTGAGGAATTGCCTTTGAGTTCAGCTTTTCCTCCCAGGTTTCATTTCTGGAAATCAGCTGTTTAGAGGAATGAAACTCTTGGATTTTTGGATTTTCTCCTGTGTGTGGATCCAACTCTCTGCCCATCCATCACTCTCCATTTCACAGAGCTAAAGCAGCTGTTTTGTCCAGCTTTTCTTATCCATGGGAAATAAATAACGGGAAAATGAAATGTGGTGCTCTTGGAGACAGTGGTTGAGATTTGCCTCTGTTTTTTGAGGAACAAATCCTGAAACAAGGAGTTCTGGGACGTGGAGTGGGGTCTTCATGGTTCAGAGATTTCCGGGAAAACTGGGCATGGATTAGACCTGACAAGTGTCATCTCCACCAGGGACAAACATCTGCCAAGCAYGAGTGGCTCAAGGTGGCCAGACTCAACTCTTCATCCCTGGAAGTGTTCACAGAAAGGCTGGATGGGGTTTGGATCAACCTGGGATAGTGGAAAGTGTTCGAGGTCAGGTTGCTCCAAACTCCATCCAACTTGGTCTTGGACACTTGCAGGGGTGGACCATCCCCAGTGCATCCATTCCTCATGGGAGAGGCAGCAGCTGATGTTTGCTTTGGAAACACATCTGGCTTTCCCATCCCATGCATGGGATGTGACCACTCCCTCCCAAATCCCAGTGCTTGTTCTGTGGCAACCAGCAATATTTCCAAGAATTAGTAGGAAACCTGTTCATTAGCCCAGGAATTTAATAGRAATTTTATAGGAATTTAGCCCGGTGTTGGATGCCAATTATTTTCTTCTTTGCCCTTGGTGATGTTGGTGGGGAACGGTGGATATGGACCCTGTGAATGGCTGAAATTCCATTCAAAACTGGGCATGTGTTTTGTTGGAATAGGATTTCTTTAGGATTAATGGCTATTCCTCCTCTTCTCCATTACTCTTTATAACTGGAAGATTCTCCTTCAGGGAAGGCTGAAGGATRCAGCCTTTTCCAAGGCTCCTTTGTTGTTTCTGACAGGACTAAAGCCAGGTCTGCCTCTAGTCCAGAGTAATTTTGAAAAAAAATTATGGATGCCCTTTATTTTTCCAAATGGGACCAAGCCATTCACAACAAAAGGGATCATCACCTTCTCCCACGGAATTGTGGCATCAGTCCTAAAACCCTGTGGAAGTTGGCAGTGKATATCAGTAATTATGGGAAAATAAATTATGGGGATGGTACAATTATCCCAGAGCCAAAGGCAATAAACCCAGACACGCAGAGTTAATGTGAAACTTTAAAGAAATCCAATATTTTAAGGTGGTATTTCCCAGGATCCAAAGAGCCCTTGGCCAGCCCCTCTGGAGTTCCAATCACATTTCAAATAATTGGAAATTGGGATACAATCTATGTTTGCTTTTGCAGGATGAATAGGAATATTCTCCCTCTCTACTTTTTCACTTGAAAAAGCCTTTTAAAAATAATTAAGCTCATTTTTTTCTCTGATTTTTAGGTTCCTGATGTGGGAACCTACATGTTTCTATTTTTTAATGACAAATAATGGCAAAAAAATTCTCAAGAAGCTTTAAAAATTCATCAAATCAAATAGGATATATTTAAATTTTTCATCATTTGGGAGAAAGGATGAATTGGGGGAAACTGCAGCAGGTTTTTGGGAAATTCCTCTTGGATAAGTCTGGTTCATTGTCCTGTGGAAATCATCCACCTTGCACATCCCAGGCTGAGACATCTGGGTGGCAAACACCTCCTGGGAAGGAAGTGGGAGTTGGTGGGAAAGGATTAGGAGTGGCTGGGAACAGGCTGGAAGTGTRGTGAGATACTTGGATATGGTTTGGGATAAATCCCTAATGGTGAATAAACAGAGCTGGGTACTGAGAGAAATCCATATCTATTGGCTAAATCCTGGAGCAGGATGATCCCATCCAATCTGCCAGAAAAGTGGAATTTTGGAGTGTCTTCTTCAGCCTGGAAGGCCCATCTGGGCCCCATCTGAATCAAGTGAAAACTTGAATCTGTGGAGTTTTGAGATAGATTCAGGAGATCGACAAATGTAGGATCCTTCCACCTTTTTGGCCACCACAGCCAGGACAAACTGGGAAAACAAACCTGGAAACACCAGATTTCCCAGTGGAACCCTTATTTTCCTTTCCCCATGCTGAGAAACTGCTTTTTTCCATGTTTCTGTCTGTTTAGTTGTCTATTTGGGTGTTTTGTTTGGGGAGTACTTTTTATTTGTTCTTTTGGGTTTTTTGTTGTACTGTTTGGGTTGGTTTTGGGTTTTTGTACATGTGTGTTATCCCAGGATATGCTGACTATGGAATGGCACCCAGTTTAGGTTCCAGCTCTCCCAGATTTGGCCATTTCAATGATTTCTTTCCACAGATGAGTGGAAAATCAGGAAGCTGACTCTGGGCTAATCCCGGGGTAGCAAATCCATCCAGTGAATTCAAAGGAGGGAGCCTTATTCCATTCATTTCTTGATTCTGAGGAAAATTATCATAGAATCATGAACTACTTTGGGATGGAAGAGCCCTCTAAGATCATCGAGTCCAACCATTCCTCAGCATAGCCAAGGCTAYCACTAAACTGTGTCCCCAAGTGCCACAYCCACGTGGATGTTAAATCCCTCCAGGAATGGTGACTCCATCTCTACTCTGAGCTGGGCCACCCTTTCCATGAAGAATTTTTTCCTAATATCCAACCTAAAGCTCCCCTGGTGCAACTTGAGGCTGTTTCCTCTCATCCTGTCCCTTGTTCACTGGGAACAGATCCTGATCCCACCTGGCTCCACCCTCCTGTCAGGGAGTTGTGGAGAGCCAGGAGGTTCTCCCTGAGCCTCCTTTTCTCCAGGCTCAGCCCCTTTCTCAGCTTCCTCAGCCTCTCCTGGTGCTCCAGACCCTTTCCCAGCTCCATTGCCTTCTTGGGACATGCTCCAGCATGTTTCTCCAGTGGGAATATTGTGGGAAATGCATCAAAGGCTTTCCTAAAATCCAGGTAGATTCCACAGCTTTTCCTTCATCCATCAAATGTCACCTTGTCGGAGAGGAATCATCACACGTGACTCTTTTTTGGGACGCTGCTATTTGGTACAGATTTTTTTTTTTGGGAAAAAGGACTTGCCTTCCCAAGGGATGCTTGGACATGGTGAACCATTTTTCCACTCTGGGTTTTTCTTCTGGAAAGGGTAGGATCCTGACTGAGAGAAAACCCGAACCCCCCATGTCACACCTTGTTTGGGATCCTCTCAAAGCTTGGCTGCCTCTCTCTTCCCAAAATCTTCCCATTCCCACTGTGACTCTTAATGAGGATGGAGCGACTCATTTGGGATCCTGRATGTCTTTATAACCCGAGCCCACGGCTCAGAGCTGCTTCTCCTGATGATTTTAATCTCCTCATCCATCTTTTCTGGTCAATAAACTCCCTCTCGAATCAAATTGTTACCGAACATATCCCGACGCTGATGTCCATCGGACTCCGGGCTCYAGCAGATAATGGAGTTTGTCATAATTAAGTGTCCTTCTTAATTAATTGAGTGGTCAGGATGCTAATTAGCCAGGTTTATTGAGACTGGAGGAGTATGAAGGGCAATAACTGCAGCTCATCAAAAGCACTGGGACTAGGAATAAAGTGCAGCTCCCTTCCCTCTCCAGACAAATCCGTGGCTCCAGAGATTTATGGATTGGGAGATGGGGATGAGCAGGGTTGTGCTGGGCTTTGTTTCAGTGTGGCCAAGGTTTCCCAGCCTTTGATCCCGTTTTCCACACRTTCCTGGAGCTCATCCATCATTACAGCCCTGACTCAGGTGTCTCCTCATTCCTTATCCCACGCTCGTTCCTGCATTCCCTGCTCAGACAAAGCAGGAATTCCAATAGAAATTTGGGACACCTGATGGCGCATATTTACATAGGAAACTTCCTGAGTGGGAGTTCCTTGACCTTTCCTGCCCTATCTGGTTTCCATCCTCTAATTCCCAATTCTCAAATTCTTTTTTTTTTTTTTTTTTTT
>JACDOX010000050.1:361145-386603 GCA_014549065.1 Cardinalis cardinalis
ATTTGTCTCTTTATATCCAAAACTAGGAACAGGGATACAGGGATTTTCATAAGGAATCAAGAAAAAAGTTGGGATCATGCAGCTGAAGGAGGATCTTCATCTGGGATCTGGAATGAAGTTGAGGCTCTCTCACKGGGTCTCTGGATTATTTTAGGGAATAATCCTTAGGGAGTTTGACTATTGTATCCCAGTTCCTCAACCAACCAGAGCCCAAGAAATCTTTCAGAATCTCCCAAGCTGGTTTACATGAGTGGCAGGATTGGGAAGAGAGGGAGTGCACTTAGGAATATGTAATAAGGAAGGAATATTTAATAAGGATTTGCAACTCTCTTTTTTGCAGCATGAGGACTGGAGCATTCCCAGGGGGATTGAAGTGAGAATTCCCCTTGGAGACACCCAAGGAGAACCAGACCAAGCTCAATACCTGAGTAGAGAGTGAGGAGTTTTTATTCTAACTTTGCTTTTCTTTGGGAATATTTAAAATTAGAGAAGTATGATCTGTGGAGGTCAAAAAAAAAAAAAGTTGCAAGTGAACCTGGAAATCTGGGAGTAATCCTGGAGTTGAGGATGCAAGAATTCCTCAGGATTACAGCCTCCCACATGATAGAAGTGGACTTTGACATTCCTCTGGGAGATCTTTTTACAGAATTCCTAACATTTCTGGACTCAAGGTACATAGAGTCAAAAGCCTTTCATCCCTTAACCCATCTTGCATCCTTTGAATGCTTAGAAACATGGAATTTTCTCCAAAAAATTGTTTTACATCCCATTTTTACTCCAAGTGATGAGATTTTGGCCCTAATTTGGCTGGAATAATTCTGTGCCCAGGAAGAATTCATCCATCCTGCCCTGATTTTGGGGGAGCATCCATAAAATCTGTAATTCCTGCCATCYGGTATTTATTTTGGCGGCTTTGGCATTGGAGTTTGGCTGTTCCGTGGGGAGAGCAGGCAGGGATGAAACCTCTGAAAGGAAACTTCCCATGCCTGGATTATTTTGAGAAATTCCTGGTGGAGGTGGCTGTGCAAGGCCAAGACTTTCAAGGAATAAGAACAGAAGGGTGATGTGGAGCTGCTGGAAAAGGTCCAGAGGAAGCCATGGAAATGGCTGGAGCCCCTCTGCTCTGGAGCCAGGCTGGGAGAGCTGGGAATGTCCAACCTGGAGAAGGGAAGGCTCCAGGGAGACCTCAGASCTTCTTCCAGTGCCTAAAGGGGCTCCAGGAGAGCTGGAGAGGGACTTGGGACAARGGATGGAGGGACAGGACACAGGGAATGGCTTCCCACTGCCAGAGGGCAAAATTAGGTGGGATATTGGGAAGGAATTTTTCCCTGTGAGGGTGGTATGGGGCTAGAATGGAATTCCCAGAGAAGCTGTGKCTGTTCCTGGATCCCTGAAAGTGTCAAAGGCAGGACTTGGATCAACCTGGGATAGTGGAAGGTGTCCCTGCCCATGGAACAGGATTATCCTGAATGTCCATCCCATTCCAAACCATCCAATCATTCCATGATTCCATGATTATCCCTAACTCACAGAACATTCCTTGAAAAAAAGGAACAATCAAATTCCTCATAGTAAAAATCCTCACTTTTTAGTAGAGCAGCAGGAATTTGGCTCCATGTCCCTGAGAACTGAAGGGACCAAAGTGATCCAATGATCCATAATCCACTCACTGACTGGAGCTGGAATGATCTGTCCAGACAAGGATTGCTCTGCACTTCCCCTGTTCCATATATTCTCTCYCAAAGTATCAAAACCTAAAATTTTTGGGGGTGAGACATAGGATTTGTGTATTCTCCATGTCCTAAAATTTAGGGACAAATTAATTGTGTAAATTAGGAGTTAAAAGGTTTTACYGGTATTTTTCCTTCTTCCTAATGGGAGAGGCAAAATGAGGATTAAAACCTGGTCTTAAATATATTAATGATACTTATATTTATTAATAAATTTTTATAAGTTTTTTTATCTCTGTTTGGGTCTAATAATGCCAAAATTTGGCCAGATGATCCTGATTTAAGGATTGCCTTAAAACCCACCTGGATGTGTCCTGTCCCACCTTTTCCATGTGGAAAATCAATCTTAGACAGATTWAAAAAAATTGAATAAATACATTAAATAAATAATTTTTTTTTAAATTGCATTAATCGAACAGAGCTTCCAAAGCATATTCCAGTGGGAGATTTCCATTAGGATAGGGCAGCTTTATAGAAATTAGGGAAAACTCAGCTTTTGCTAGGACACATCCCTGTATTTTTATGGCTTTTTGGTGACTCAGGAAGGTTCCTTTTGATTTTATGATTTCCAGGACATTTTAATGGACAGAAACATCAAAGCAGAGATAGCTTGAGGGGTATTTTTAGAAATGTGCCTTCCATAAAAATTCCATATATTTCTATATATACACACCTAAAAACATAATTATAAATGCATTTCTAWTTCTCCATGTCCTTTTTATAAAAAATAAATATCTTGACTTGGGATGAAGCTGGAGAGGGAATTTGAAAGTGGGACCCAGCCTAATTCCAAAATATCCCTTTCTTGATGTATTTTCAGTCCTAGATTTAGTAAACCAGCTTATTCCTGGTCAAATTCCTGAGGTGTTACATTTTGGGATTTTCTTTTCTTTGCTCTGCAATTCAGCTCCCAACAAATAGGTTACACCTGGATGCGGGAGGCTGTTGGAAGTGAATTCTGGGAGTGTTTTAAAGTGGAATTATCCCATTCCTGAAATCCATTACTTTGTTTTATTTGCCCAAAATCAAACACCAGTTTTATTGGAATATTATTGTGTATTTGGGAGTGAAAAAAATTCATCCTCCTCTTCCCAAATTCATGATTTTTTGGGACAAGAAATAAAATTGGACCTAGCAGTGGATTCCTGATATCCCTCAGTTCCCAACTAGTGGGATGAGATCCTGATACCAAACCCCTTATCCATTTTGAGGGATAATTTCCCCACCTGATGGATGCTTTTTTTCCTGGGAAAAAACAGCTGAAGGCAACACCTCTCCCCACTTCAGGGGTGGCTGGGTTTAAAAATACACCCCAACATGGCCAGAGGATTCCAGGATGGAGAGAGGGTGGAATTAAGTTCTCAAGAGATGGATTGAGGAAGGAATTTTCAGCACCTCACAATTCTCTGGTGAGGTGAGAGCTGCCCTCATGGGGGGCATATTTTTGGGAATATTGTTGGCATTCTGGGGAGTAATGTCCCTAAACCCCCTCCAGCATCCCAATGGGGTCCCATCCTGTCCTTCCATAGGGAGGGGGACATTTTTCCAGCGGCACTTCCTCACTGCTGCCATTCCCAGGCAAAAGATATTAAAAGGCTCTGCAGGACCTCCCACCTCCCTCAGATCCATCTTCCCTGGAATCACTGCGTTAGAACCAAACAGGATTTTTTCCACTCCAATTTTTCAAGATTGGACAARGCCTCAAAGTTGGTGGAGATTTTTATTAAAGGTTTTCCAGGGGTTGGAGCAGGGGAGGCGATTTCCTTCCTGGGCTCGGAGCACTGCTCCCATTCCTCTTCTGTAGTGTRGGAGGGATGAGGGGGTTTCTCTTCCTTCTCTGCCAGTAAAAACTAGATCAAATCCCTCTTCTCCAYCCCAAAATCACCACCCAAGAGGGATCAATATTTTTATATTATTATTATCCTCCTTTTCCAGCTGCAGGAAAAGGAGAGAGGTGATGGAGTGGGAACACGYGGATGCATCAGGGAGGGATGAGCCACATGTGCCACCCCAGGATGGTGCAAACATCCCAAAGCTTTTAGTTTCAGGGAAGAGGGAGATGCCTGCAAGGCCCCCCTCAGGAGGCAGATTTGGGAATCAGACAGGGTAGTTCTGGGAAGGTGGCAGGAATGAGATCACAGCTCTGGAGGGATGCCAGCCCCCTCGGGATTGGGATTGGGCATTTTGTGCCAGYTGAACCACTCTGCTCCACTGTGACACTTTTAGGGGAATTCTGTTCCTTAGAGCTCCTGTCCTTCCTCATTTTTGCCCCCTCCCAAAATTAATTTCCAGAGTTTTCCCGCCCTGAGAAGAGTGGGAAGCAGGGGAAAGTTACTCCAGAAAAGAGGGAAGGTGGCTGACCTTACCTCCTCCTCATCCAGGCGAGTGTTCCTAGGGCTGACTCATTTTGGATAATCTGGAATAACTCCAGGGAAGTCACCAGGGATGGCAGAGGAGCAAACCCAGCAGGAAGTGAAACAGAAATTAACCCTTGGCACATGCCCATGGATTTATCTGAAGGCAAAGGATTTTATTACACTGGCTTAAGTGGGCTTTGGATGGAGCCTCCGGAAAAAGCAGGGAAAGGTTGATGGAATCCTTCTTGAGCTAATTAATCAAATATATAATAAATAAATCACCTGCAGTCACATCCAGGTGCCTGGAATGGAGGCAGCACAGCTTTATGCAGAATTTCAGGCTTTGTATCTTTGGGATTATTGTTATTTAATTATATTGGAGCTGCCTTTGGAAGCTGGTGGGCAGCAGGTATCAGGTGAGAGCTCCCTGCTTTATTCTGAGGCAAGATTTGATCTCTCTGTTCCAGTGATGTATTTTCCCTGATGAAATTAAACTTATTTCAGATTAAGAGGGGAGGAAAAAAAGTGTTTTCTATTTTGAGCTGCAAGAGAAGCAAAGAAATAACTCCCTACTGAGATTAATTCTTATCATTTTAAGATATGATGACAGATAAAAAAGAACTTCAGAGCTGATATGAAATGAGATTCTGAGCTTTGCAGGGGAAAAAGGGCAAATATTTTGGGGAAATTTTCATGGAAATACCTTCCTGTATTTTTGTTGACAAAACATGGATTTGAAAGGCTTTGATTGCCCCACTCACATCTGACAATTGTACAACTCCCGGGGTTAATTTTTAGGGATTGTCAAGGAGAACTGAAAGCCAAACCCATCACCAGGACAAGAGGGAGAAAGATGAGTTTAACTTCCCCTTTTATTTTGTTTATTAAYGTCGAATGTTTCCCTTCTTTGGATTCTGGCTGGAGATTGCAATTCCTTTCTTTCTGAGCACTGAACTCCTGCTGACTTCCAGGCTGAACCTCTTTTCCAGCCTCATTTCAGCACCCTTGGATGCATGAGAATGAGGATTAGAGCACCAGAACTGTGAGGATTTTGCTTTTTTGAGTCACTGGAGGCTCTGCTTTTCCTGTTGGTGATGTGGCCTCCATCCCCGAGCATCATCATGGGAGTGATTTGTAGAATGTTACAGGTCCAGACCCTCTTCACAGGCAAAGTTCTTAAACACTTGGTAAAATTGAAATTACATCCAGGACAGGATTCCCTCCCCGGCAAGGCAAAGTCAACCCCATTTCCTAATTTTTTACATTTTAATTTCACTTCCCTGGTGCTGCTGGGTTTCCTGCTAAAGGAGGAGATCTTGTCCCATGATTATGGAATTAGGATTGGATTAGGAGATTGGATGTGACACCTGGAGCACCTGAAAAAGTCACCTAATCCCCTTGTGACAATGGAAAAGGGAGTTGGGGCTGAATTTCCAGCAGCTCTTCCTGACTGGGGTTTCCCAGGTGCCTGAATTTGTCTCTTACCTGTGCAACCAAGTGAGGGCAAGAATCCTTCTCTCTTTACAACAAATGCAATTAAGAGTTCGGATTAATTGCTTGCGCTAAAGGTGTGACCTTGTTCATGACACGTGATCTCAAGGYTCACATAAAATTCCAGGTGGTGTCTAAATATCTCCATCAGAATGAAGACCTGGTAACCTATTAAATCTTCTCACCCTAGCTCCAGATCAGCCTCCAGAGGGGAATGAGGGTGGGATGTTTGAGGGTGGAATCACAACTAACGGGGAGGCTTAACATCCCCAGGTGAAAATTTGGCTGGATACAGTTGGGGAGAGCTGGAAACGTCCAGTGTGGAGAATGGAAGCCTCCAGGGAGAACTTAGAGCCCCTTCCAGTGCCTAAAGGGGCTCCAAGAGAGCTGGAGAGGGACTTTGGGTAAGGGATGGAGTGACAGGACACAGGAAATGACTTTAAATTTCCAGAGGACAGGGCTGGGTGGGATACTGGGATACTGCGAGGATGGCGAGGCACTGGAATGGAATTCCCAGAGAAGCTGTGGCTGCCCCATCCCTGGAAGTGTTCCAGGCCAGGTTAGATGGGGCTTGGAGCAACCTGTGGTTGTCCCTGCCCATGGCAGGAGGATGGAACTGGATGATCTTTGAGATCCCAAACCATTCCGGATTCCTCAATTCTGTTTTGGCCCAGGAGGAGACAGGAGCATGATGTACAAGCAGTAGCCCTTCCATTCCCATTCCCAAAGCAATAACCAGGAAGGGGAATATTGGACAAGCCTTCTGTGAGGCTGGGTCTCTTTTTCCACTTCTGCTCTCCTCCTTGGTGCACAGAGAGTTTTGGGATGAAGGTGGAGGTGATGGAACCAGAACCTGGGAATGACTGAAGCTGAGACACGATCCCTGGGAAGTCCCACAAACTCTGCCTGTCTTTCCTGCCTCCTCCAGTTTTTTGTCACTGCTGTTTTCCCTCTCTGCTTTCCTTGAGCTCCTGGCAGCATTCCTGGCTGCCTTTCCCTGCTGGTGCCCAGCCCTGGCTGGATGAGGTCGGGGACAACAAGAAGGGAAAYAGGAGGAAACCAGGCCAATTTGTCCCGCTCATCCCTGTCTCCCTATCTGTCATCCCCAGTCCAGATCCGCTTGCCCTCCTTAAACAAGATCTCAACTGACCGTAAGGCTTCTGTCACTCCACCAAAATCAAACCCCTTCCCTCATCAAATCCCTAATCAGCCGGAACGGCTCCGTTATCCGTGCGAAATTGACTCCTCTCCGCTCCTTCTGCTGACCGCTGCCCTTCAATGAGCYGGCCCCGGCTCTGACTCCGAGGGCAACATCTCGTCTAATTATATTTCCCCTGCCTTTTCCAAATCCTCTCAGGCRCCCGGAYGAGCCCAGGTATCGAGGAGAGTGGRAGGATTAATGGAGAAGCCAGGCGTGGATTGCAGCRGGAAAATTTGCAGCCGCGCACTCCCGGCTGGTTTGGGAAGGGTGATTTTGAGGCAGGAAGGGGAGAGATCCTGCTCCAAGGTGGAGGTGGTGGGATGGTGGTACCTTGAGGGTGAATGTGGCAGCTGTGTTCACCCCTTCCCAGGAAAAATTCATTCCCTTCTGGCCACTCAAAAAATTCATTCCCTTCTGGCCACCCCAGAGCTCTGGTGGCACCACACATCCACCATTATCTAATTTTCCAAGAGAAAAGAAATATCCCTGTGTCCACAACCAGCCTTAAAATTAGCTTTGTGTTAATTGCCTTCAGATTCCCAAGAAATATTCAGAATGAGGGACACAGGTTAAAACTGGGATATAAAAAAGGAACAACCGCGAGCAGTGGTTTAGGAATGCCACAGGGATCTGCTTTCCCTGGAGAAGGATCCTTTGGCCAAGAGACACCGGGAATTCTGAGATCATGGGAGAACCTGTGAGGATGGACAGGTGTACAAAGGTGGGATGATATTCCAATRTGTATGGGTGCCCTCAAATCAGGCAAGAAGCTCTGTGGAAGTGGTGGGAATGTGAGGGGGCAACACTCAGCTAATCCAGCAGGAAAAACCCATCCCCCAGYGAGTCAGGATGCAGGGAATGATGGCATTTATTCCATTCTCCCAGTCCACAGGATTTTCCCTGTGATGCCATGTTCCTGCCAGGAACATCTCAGTGTCAGATCTTGGGGCTGCATTTTTCAGCCAGGAGATGGGAATGGATTAGCGAGGGAGGGGATTTGATTCTGTGGAAAGAAACTCGCTCTTTGGAAGTGGAATTAGTGTGGGATGTTTAATCAAAGGAAAAGATGGATTGGCAATGGGATAATGCCAAGCCCTGGCCACAATAACCACAATTTATGGCTTGTGTTGCCACAAAGTCAATTTGGGTTTAATTTCTCTGCTTTGCTCCAGCTCTGTTTTCCGGCAGCTCTCTCTGATGGAAGGTGGGTGATGGGAAATGCCTCTGTTTTGGAATTTAGAAGCAGGAGGCTGTTCTTGCCCGGGATAGTCAGGATTTTAGTCCTTTTCCTGCTGCCTTTGGGGTGACCTTTCAGAGGTGAACGTCTTTCCTGGCTCCAGGGGAATTTTCTGGAATCAGGGAGTTGCTCCTTCAGGTGATTTAAGATCAAAGTGTGGCCTAGCAGAGCCCACAGCTGAAGGCTTTATTCCCTCTGTTCAGCCCTTCTGGAGAAGAGGAATGGAGAAGGAATGGAGGCAAAAGGATGTGTCACCATGAATATGAACCCACTGAGAATTGAGCTCTGATGGGAATTCTAATCCCTGCCTTGGGATTATGCACCCCCCAAGTGTGTTTTTACTGGTCCTCCCAGTCCCAAGAGTGGCATGCGCTGGGGATAGGTAGCCACTGTAATCCAGGGAAAACATTTCTGGGTCCAATCCTTGAACTCAGCCCAGCTTTCCTCTCCAAAATCCTCAGATAAGAGAGGCTGGAAAAGAGCAAGAGCCCTCTGGGCAACCTGTTTCAACTTGTGGCCACCTTCCTTGTCCAATCACTTTTCCATGTGTCAAACTGGATCCTCTTCCATGTCAACTTGGATTTTCTCCCTTGAGGATGGTGACAATGGAACCTGGCCTTGGAATGAGTCAGTGGGGCAGGAATTCATCCCAGCTTCTGCTGTGGGGACAAATTTGTCACGGATATCAACCCCAGCTCTGGCATCTTTCCCTGGGTAACTCCAGAAGTTGTGGCCTTTTCTTCATCCACGAAATTAAATTTGGTCCCACATCTTTGGGACTTTGCTGTAGCTCACTTGCAGGATTCCAAGGAAAGAGGATTCCTTCATTCCTTTCACTTCTGGCTTTTCCAGCCCTGGTGCCCAGCTCCCTGCAGAGGAGGGGAATCCRGTTCATGCCTTTAAGAGCTTTTCCATTTATGCAGATTTGAAAAATAACAGGAAAATAAAGAAACCACTTCCTTTAATTCCATGGAACAAACCCAGTGAGTTTCAATCCATAAAATTTTATAGACAACAATAAACCAAAAACGTTGGCCTCTCTACTGAGTTGTTAAAGAGGCTGTTGTGGCATTTTCCTGCCTTGTCATTCCCGTGCTCTGCAGTGGGAATATAAATCACCTGGAACAAGTGTAAGACTCGAGCTCAAACACATCCCAGATAAGAGGGAAAGGGAGAAGAAACAGGATAATCCATGGGCTGAACAGCTCATGTCTCTGGATACATGTATTTGGAAGTGAATAAAGGATATTTGCCAAATATTGAACCAGTTTGGATGGTCCCTGTCATTTCTCTGAGGGAATTTATTACTGATGCTGATCCTACAGGCATTGCTTACCTCAATCTGATCAAGGATTTCTGGGAGCAGGAGGGAAGGTTCTACACAGTGGGAGATCGAGTGTGAGGTTTGCCTTCAAAAACTGAAATTTTCTGGCAAAAAATTAATTTCATTAAAAAGAAAACCAACAAAATCCCACCCACAAAAACACAAAAAAAAACCCCAAACCCCCCTAAAAACTATTCTTGACCAGTCCTGCTTGTAAATCCCTAAAATTTTTCACCTTTTAAGCTGAAATTTCTGACTCTGCTCTTATCCCAACAAAAATACTCCATAACCACTTAAAAAATAAAGATATTTTCAACACAGTAGCAAAATTCTATGTTTTTTCTCTATTTCTCAAATTCACATGAAAAAGTGGGATTCTTTTCCTCCGAGAAGCTGCAGAGTAATACTGGATAATGGAAGCTGTTGTTCCAGGACATCAAAACATGGCATGGGATGAGCCTTCCAGGGGAAGACTTAAATCAACAAGCTTTGAGCCTGGGAAAATAGGACATTCATTGGAGACGTTTACAGCCAGCACAGTTTGTGGTTTTTTTCTCCCCTTTTCCAATGTTTTGCATGTGAGGAGGGATTCTTCCATCTGGATTATTCCCTCATTAAAACCAAGGGCTGTCAGATTTGCTGCCAGGATCAGGGCTCGGCTTCCTAAAATGCTCCTGTGGGAAGCTGTTCCCTTGTGAGGGTTTTAAGTAGGGCTGCGCTGAGATTCCCAACATTAGGGGGACAATCCCTATTTTTAAAGTGGATTTGAAGGTTTTTTGGGAAGTTCTACCTCCCAATCTGCCCAAGATAAATTGAACCAGAGTCTCCATCCCTGGAAGTGTTCAAGGAAAGCTGGGATATGGCGTTTAATGCTCTGGTTGGTGATGGCCAAAGTTGGACTTGATCTTGGAGGTGTTTTCCAAACTTAAGGATTCCAGGCTTCTTGGAGCACCCTCATAGCTTCATATTGGGAAAGCAGAAGAAAACCCAACTTCATCTCCACCCTTGGATTTGATAAAGAACAGCAAAACCACCCTGGAGATGTTGCTGTTCAAAGGATCATTCCCATGAACACACCTGGAAATTCTTCCACTGCCTGAATCTCATTATTCCCCAAACTTTTTACTGGATGAGGAAAAGACTCTGGATGTGTCTGCCTAGACTTTAATCAAGTTATTGATGCTGTTTCCCACATAATTCTCCTGGAAAAAGTGGTCGTTCATGGCTTGGATGGATGCACTGTTTCCTGGGAAAAAACTGGCTGTACCCAAGGAGTGGGAGGGAATGGAGTTAAATCCATTTGAGACTGGTGTGGTGTTCCAGAGGGTGAGGTACTGGGAAAAATCTTGTTTAAAATCYTTATTAATGATCTGGATAAGGGGATTGAGGGAACCCTCAGGGCTGGAGAGGATACCAGGGTGAATCATTGATCTGCAGAGGGATCAGGGCAGGCTGGATCCATGGGCTGAGGCCCAATCCAATGAGGTTCAGCAGGGCCAAGTGATGGGTCCTGCACTGGGTCACAACAATCCTGTGGAATGCTCTGGAGCTGGGGAATAGTGGCTGGAAAGGTTCCCATTGGAAATTGGGAATTTCCTGCTGGAAAACTGGGAAGGGTCTGGAGAACCAGGAGTGACTGAAGGAACTGGAGCTGAGAAAGGGAGGCTCAGGGGGGACCTTCTGGCTCTCCACATCTTCCTGAAAGGAGGGTGAAGCCAGGTGGGAATCAGGCTCTGCACCCAGGGAGTGTGGGACAGGATGAGAAGAGATGGCCTCAAGCYGTGCCAGGGAAGGTTTAGGTTGGATATTAGGAGAAAAGTTCTACGTGGAAAGGTGGCTAACCCTGGGAAAGGCTGCCCAGGGCAGTGGTGGAGTCACTATCCCTGAAGGGATTTAAAGGCCATTGGATGTGACAATGGGGCACCTGGTTTAGTGGTGGTCTTGGCAGTGCTGGGTTAATGGTTGGACTCCATGATCTAAGTGYCTTTTCCAACCTAAACAATTCCATGATTCTGTTTTGGGACCACCAGTGAAGGGGTCAGGATGARACCCCTTGCGACACTATGYGAAGAAAGAGCTTCACTGATGGATTTATGATGGAAACCTGGGATGCTGCTCCCACATCCCACCCTCTCATCCATACCCCTCATGCTTGAAAGTTGTTGGACATTTATTCCCAGAGATAATTCCTAAATCCCAGATCCCCTAAGAACAAAGAGTAGATCTCAGGAATCCTAAACTACTCAGCGCTGCTTCCAACGCCCATTTTCTTTATTTGCTCGTTTTCTCAGGATCTGCAAAGGGAACTTACAGATTTTTCTTCCCTCTGGGACCACCATGTTAGGGAAAAAACCCAGGAATGTTGTCCCCTCATCCCCATATCTGCAGTAATTCCTTGAGCTAAACTTTTTCCGACTAATTTGAGCAGTTGGCAGATTTGRTGTCTAATGAGCGATGGAGGGCACGGGCAGTTAAACATTCCCAAAGTGCCTGGAGAAACCCATCCCATCATCACAACAATGGGGAGATTAAGGCTCCAATTAAAAGGAGACAGGGCAGTGACCAACCGTKATCAGCCTGGCTTCCTGAAGAGCTGATTTAGGGAATGATTGAAGCAGGAGTGGTGTGGGAGCAATACAGGAGCTGAGGGAGGGAATTCTGTAATTAGTGGTGGGGTGGTACTGTGTATCTGTCCCTGTTCTGTGAAAGATTTTCAAACTGGACAAATGAGAAGGGGGRAAAAATCCTGCAAAGTGTTTGCTTTGGTGACATCAGATCCCTGTGGAAGGGATGAGCTGTGATTGGCAACAGCTGCAATTCCAGGAGCTCACCTCTTTCTTGAAAATCCACTTTTCTCCTTCCCCTAACATCAGCACCAGCTTCCCCTCTGTCTCCCATCCCTTTTTCCCTCCCTTTCCCTTTCTTCCCAAAATGGTCCTGTGCACTGCCAGGCAGGAAAATGCAATGCCCTACATTGTGAGAAAGCCTTGAACTGCTTTTTTCTAAGGATAAGACAGTGAGASAGGAACACCTCACTGAGATTTGCCTGGAAAAACCCAATTTATCTCATGGGAAGTTGGGAAGAGGAAACTGCCTGTGTTTGTCGAGGTGTTGGAATGAAAAGTAGAACTGGGAAGCTCTGTGAGAGATTAATAATTCCATTTTCAGACACAGGGATGTGATGGATGGGAGAAACCAGACACAAGAATATTTCCTTCTCCAGTGGTTGCAGGCTGGACTCTGCAATCTTGGAAGGAGCAGGTCTGGACAGGGATTGGAGCTGYCCAGGAAACCTGGGAAGCGTCATCTCATGGGCCTGTGCTGTTGGATTGTGGCAAACTCATGGTTCCCTGATGTTCGCCCAAGCTTTGCAAACCCCCCCTCACCCTGATGTTCTTGTTACTCTGTATGGAATCCTGGAGTGGTTTGGGTGGGAAGGGACCTTAAGGATCATCTCATTCCACCCCCTGATGTGGGCAGGGACAATTTCCACTATCCCAGGTTGCTCCAAGCCCTGTCCAGCCTGGCCTTGGACACTTCCAGGGATCCAGGGACAGCCACAGCTTCTCTGGGAAACATATGCCAGGGCCTCACCACCCTCCCAGGGTGGAATTCTTTCCCAGTATCCCATCCAGCCTTGCCCTCTGGCAGTGGGAAGGCAYTCCCTGTCCTTCCATCCCTTGTCCAAAGTYCCTCTCCAACTCTTCTGGAACCCCTCTAGGCATTGGAAGGGCTCTGAGGGCTCCCTGGAGCCTCCTCTTCTCCAGGYGGCACAACCCAGCTCTCCCAGCCTATGTCCACAGAAGACAATCTCCAGCCCTGTGGACAAATTATTGGCCTTCTCTGGAATTGCTCCAACAGGAACATCTGTGTCTGCCTCAGGTTCCTTCTGCTGTTCCATGAGACCAGAAGCCAAGGAAAAGTCCAGACAATACTTTCTTGGAGAGGAACAGAAAATAGAGATATTTCTAGGAGGTAACAATTTAAAGGGAGGGAMAAAAGGTGGGAAAGGCTCAAAAGATAAATCATTCTTGACAAAAACCATTGATCAGTAGAAATCTCTCAACATCTCCACATCTCCACAACCATGATGATCTGAGTCCAGAATTTTGGAGCAGAAACCTGCCTGGAGAACAGGGATCAACTGAAATATCAGCAGCCATGTAGCTTCCCAGGGATTTAATTCAAAGTTAATCTCATGCAACTTTGAAAGCCTCACAATTCACTTACCCAGCATTGTGGGTATTTAACATCCTGGCATCACCTGCTCAGGGAAAATTCTGAAGCAGTTCCTAAGATGGGATTGCATTCCCTTGTCAGGTAGCCTGACTGGCCCATTTGCTGTGTCAATGGGGAGGTGAGTGAGTGTTTTTGTCCCAGAACTCAGGAATTCCTTTCCTGGCTGAGCTCCTGACCTTGAATGTCTCCAGGGATGAAGCATCGTCCATCCTCCAATCCCTCATTTTACAGGCTCTTTTAAAAGGAATTTACAACCAAAATTTACAACCAAAGTTCCCAGCGCTTGTGACCCTGCAGGAGAGGAATGTGAAGCATCTTCAGGGACAGAAATGGAGACCACGGAAGTTTTCCCAAGGGATGCCAAGGGACAGASAGTTTATCCACAAAGTCCTGATATTCTGGTGGCGAATTGTCCCATCCTGGCTTAGGGAGGGATCTGGGGTTTTCCTGAGGACTGGGATTTCATTCCWCACCATCATCACTGGAAGGGAAACAGGGCATTTCCCATCACCCGGAATAGCAGCCATTCCTTACCCTCCAGGGATTCCAYGCTCAGTAAATGCTGGAAACCCGAGGCCTCCATCGAGATAGGTGAGTAGCTGTCTGGAAATGCAAGTTTTTTGGAAATTCCAGCCCTCACCACAAGCCAGAAGGAGGAGAAAACCAACCTGGGGCTTCCAGAGACACAACTGAATACCTTGGTACAAGATCTGCACATCTGAGCTTGTCCCTTTCCCTGGATTCACTCCAATCACAAACACCTTTGCTGTCCCCCTCTGGAATCAAAGATCCTCAGCAGCTGAATCCATGAGTGATGGAGCGCAGCAGCCTGACTGTCCTGAGCCTCTCATCCCTGCCCGTAAATCAGGGAAGAGGGGCGGATAAATCAATCCCAGAAATCGACAGGCTGGCACTGGAATGTATTGTTGGTTTATCAGTCAATAGTTATTGACYGGGATCATGTTCCCAGGGTGATAATCCTGCCCTCAGGAGGGAGCCCACACCCCCATGGAAATGTTGGTTGTGGAAGCTCTCAGCAGACTGAGAGGAAATTTGGGAAGAGAGGCTGGAAAAAGAGGTACAATGGGGAGAAGACCAAGCACCTGGAAAGGATCTGTGGGAATTTTACAGACAAGGAATGATGGTGGAAGGGGAAGAGAGGAGACAAGGAWGTGACAGTTTGTACTTGTGACATAAAGACAAGGAGAAGAGTCCACACAAGCTCCACACACCCTTTCCCAAAGCCAATGAGGATTCCAGGAGCCCCTGTTCTCCCAGTCCCCTCCAGATAGATCAGAAGGACAGGCCTCAAAAGCTGGGATTTAAGGGTTGTATCCCTGCAGGAGGGTCCAAACTAGAACTGGTCCCATGCCCTTAAATCTACCATGRCAAACTGCTCAATCCCTGCCAAAACTCCCCAAAAAGGCCAGCTCAGTACAAACTGGTTGAAATCTTGCTGGGGAAGAAGCTCTCAGGCCTAAATCTCTTTTCATTGTCCATGATTTGAAAGTCCTCTTGACAGGCAAGAGCAGACATCTCTTTCCAAGAGGAAATGGCCCCTGGGACTGGGGGCATTTGCAGGGCTTGCAGGATCATTTTAATCACAAAGAAATTTRGTGGCATTGTCAGGTTAGAAGTTTACCCGGTCCTATTTCCATCCTGGTTGGGAATGGAAGAGAATCCAGTCTTAAATGAACTTCCTGCTCTGGTATCCAGAKAATCCCAAAATCATTATGGTTAGAAAGGACCTCCAAGATTCTCAAGTCAAACCAACTCATCATCCAGCCCAGAGCACTGAGTGCCATGTCCAGTCTTTTCTTGGATATCTTGCATCTYTGGGCAGCCTCTTCCTATGCCTGACCATCGTTTCCATGATAAAAATTCTTCCTGATGTCCAGCCTAAACCTYCCCTGGCACAACTTSAGGCCATGTCCTCTTGTCCTKTCACTGTTCGGCCCCCACCTGGCTCCACCCTCCTGTCASGGAATTGTGGAGAGCAATAAGGTCCCCCTTGAGTCTCCTTTTCTCCAGATAAAGAGCAGCAGTGATGGATGAAGTCTCTGAACTAATGCAGAATAATTTCCTCCCTCCCTTCACTTTCTTCAAAAGGAAAAAAAAAGGGAAAAAAACACAGAAAAAAAAAAAAGGAAAAAAAAAGGAGAAGGATGAGAGCCTGTCAAGTTGTTGGATGTGACACCCCCAGCCCACGTTCACCTTGGCAGATGGCAGGAGATCACTGCTTAGCGCTGCATGCTTGACATCCCGCAGAAACAGCGAGGATGAGGTGGTGGATCCGGAGCCGTCGGCAGCTGCTGCAGTACCTGTGCGGGGAGACGGAGGTGCAGATTCCTTTCACACCCCCCCATGCACAAACACGTTTTTGGGAAGCAACCCGTGGCACATCTGCTTGTCCCCACCACCCCCTGTTTCTCTCCCCTGGTGTCTCGCGGTGCTGGCTGGCGGGCTGGGAGGTGTTGCTCGTCTTGTCACCAGCTCGTGTGACAGGTGAGGAAACGCGGAGTTGTGGAGGTGCCAAGGAGGTGCTCCGGGGCTTTCCCGCTTCAGCAAGGGGGGATTGGGGGAGGCGGGTGGGAAAACAGAGCAACAGAGCAGCATCTGTTTCCATCTACACTTTGCAAAGAACGGGAAGATGAGCAGGGAGGAGACAGTGGGATATGGGAGTTTTTCTGCCCAGCAAACCAGGGAAGTTTGCTCTATCCAAGTTTCCAAGGGTTAAGGTTCACCCAMGCCTGAAATGACCTCTCCATGTGCTCTAAATACCTGGAGTAAGGAATGACCCAAGGACTTCTTTGCTCAGGAATTTCGGGCATTCAGGTGCTGTGATTGGATGTGCAAGAGCTGAGATTCCAGGTGAGCCCTCTGGATGTGTGTCCTGTCCTTCCTCAGAGCTGGGATTCTGTGGGCAGTCTCCTGCTGGATGTTCTGATGGTGAGGCTCCTGCTAATTCCTTGTTTAGTTTGCTGTTGGGAAGGGTGGATTGCTGAGAATGCTGGAAAACACATGTGCAAGGAAGCCAGAAAATCCGGGAGGAAAATGACAAAATCCTGAATCCATGGGCAACTCTGTCCATCACACAAAACTGGAAGGATTTTCCTCAAGTCACCTGTTGCTGCAAGAAAATCTCAGGGATAAATCCTGCTGCTGGATTATAGGGAACGTATCTGACATCACCATGTTCTCTCCTGATCACTGCATCCATGAAGCTTCCAACTTCTTTAGGTACACAGTACTCCTAAAATATTAACTGTCTCACATCAAGGATTATGGAAAAAGCTTAAATTCAGGACATCCATGAGAATTCCCTGTCTCCAAACCACATCAGTCGCAAGCTGGAGACCTTTAACTTTGTTCCTCACCTGGAAATAAGCACACAGAGATGTAGAGATTATTTCTCCAACTCGTTGCTCAACTTTACATTTTTGTGGGTTAAAACAATGCYTGGAAGTCAATCAAGGGGTGACTGAAAACTTGCTGGGTGGGAAGGAGGAAAAGGAAGTAAGAAATTATTCCGGAAGTGTTCGAGGCCTCATTGCAAGGGACTTGGAGCAACTTGGTCTAGTGGAAGATTCCGTGCCCATGGCAGGGAGTTGGAAAGAGGTGATCTTTAAGTTCCCTTCCCACCCAAATTATTCCTTGATTCCATGAAACATTGGTGGTCATGGTCTTCAAACAGCTGGAAAATCAAAGTAGGTCTTCAAAKGTCAATTTTTTTTTCCTCTGGAATTATCCAGTTCAGGGGCTGGATCTGGCTAGTTAAGGATGATTCCTACTGACATCCAAGGTATCCAAGATCATGCAAGTCATCAGAAGATTTCCCAAGGATCCACTGAAGACCTGAATCCTTTGGGATTTGCAACAAAGATAACTTGAAATATCTCCAAAGACACCTATGCAGACAAATGGGTTGAGTTGCTGGAAATAAAAGGCATGAAAGTCCAGTAGATCCAATGGGAATGGTGGGAATATCTTCTCTTGTCACTCCAGACTAGACCAGAACAGCAGCAGAGCTTTGAAAGATTTGAATAAATCCACTGTGATCGAAACTGTTCCCAGTCCAGAACGACAGGATGGAAATTGGTCCCCCAGAATGGCACTCCTGAAATGTCCCTACCTCTGTGCCATGAGTCCATTCTGGCTCATTTTGAGATAGGAACAAGGCACAGGACAGGATTTCATGGCTGATATTCCAGCCCCTCTCAATAGCCCAGCAGGTGAGGAAGAGGATAAGAGAGGGATTTGAAAAGCGCATTGAGTTTTTTCTTTGTCTCTGTGTGGCATCAGGAAAATTCCCTTTTGACATCAGGAAAACTCCCTTTTAGGCTCATGATCCCAATATTTCAGAGACCCTTTGCTGCATCCGACCTTCTAACTGTTGGCAATTAKGAGAGCCTTTGGTTTAGCAAAAATCACTGGGACAAAACGGCCTCCCGAAGCAATCCTGAAGTGCTGCTCCCTGGGAGAACATCATGGAGAGGGCAGAAGGATACAGATCGTGTTGAAATGTGTTTCACAGCTGGTGGGCTGCACGTTCTGCCACTCCAACTGTGGCTCTGGCTGCCACCAYTGGTTGTCCTGGTGCTCGGTGGCGCTGCTGGCCAGGATCTGCTGGGAGGTCACCGTGAGAAGGAGCTGAGGTCACCGAGCCATGCTCAGCTCCTGGAGCAGCTGTCAATGTTATTTGGTTTGGCAGCCTCTTCTTCTCCCAGCCGGAAAAACTGAAACCTAAACCCTCAATGCACGCTTTGTTTTGGAATTAGCCGCTGGAAGTGGTGGTTCCTGGGGGTGGTGTGGGATATAAGCTGCTGTCCATCAGGATGATGAGGCTGGGTGACAGCTTGTCTCYCCTGCTGGCACAAGTTGGGAAGGGCTGGAATGTTGTTTCCAAGTGTTTTGCCGTGTGGGAGAGGAAGGATAGTCCTAGATGTGGTCTCCAGAGGTTTGGAGGAGATGCAGGATGATGCAGGCTCTGTGCAATGGCCCTGGTTTTCCTTTTTTGATTGTTTATTCCATAGGCTTTTTCCAGGGATGAATTGGGATTGGGCAGAGCTGGCACAACAGGATCTGCCCATCTCCAGTCCATGACCTCGTGGACCTGGATGGAGCTTGGAGCAACCTGGTCTAGTGGAAGGTGTCCTTGTCCATGGCAGGGATTGGAACAAGGTRCCTTCTGACCCAAACCATTCACTGATTCTATGTAAAAAACCCATCTTTTTTGTGTAAATCATTGTAAATTATGTTCCTCTGGAGCTCTCTGGAATCCAGACCATGCCAATGTCATGGATAACAGATAATCCCACAGGAGAGCCTTGAAATCATCCATCCCAATACTCCACGTGGGTCAGTTTCACCAGAGCCTTCACACACAAGGTTTGTTTCAAGTACCAGTGGCACGGGATGAGTCCTGTTTTCCCAAGTGCCTCMCAAGATTCCATGGAAAATGAGCACATCTAAAATCCCTGTGTAGTAACCATGTCTCATGCCTAGATAACACTTCCAGGATCCCCTGAAATCCAAATAATTTCTCTTACTCTGGAGATGGAGCATCCAGGGGTTGATGTCACTGCTTGAATGCAAGTCACTGAGAAGATGGAGTATGGCACAGCAAGCAACAGCATTCCAAAATATTCCGGTGGTTTTAACACTTTTTTTTTGTGGAATGTAGAGCTGTGAGAGATTTAAGAGTCCACTCATCTATTCCTTCTCTTGTCCACCAATATTTGGAGGATCCACCACTTTTTTTCTGTTTTTATCTTCATTTTCCAGAGGTTTAACAGAATCCAAGGAAGGTTTGGGTTGGGACGGATCTTCAAGACCACCTGGTTCCAGCCCCCTGCCATAAGCCAGGATTCACCCACTATCCCAGGCTGTTCAGAGCCCTGTCCAGCCTGGCCTTGGACACTTCCAGGGATGGAATAGCCACAACTGCTCTGGAAAACCTGTGCCAGGGCCWCACCACCCTCACAGGGAAGAATYTTCCTGGTAYCCAATCTAAATCTCCYCTCTGTCAGTTTAAAGCCATTSCCCATTATCCTATCACTCCATTCCTCATCCCAAGTCCCKCTCCAGCTCTCCTGGAGCCCCTTTAGGCTCTGGAAGGGGCTCTAATTTCTCCCTGGAACCTTCTCTTCTCCAKGCTGGACACTCTCAGCTCTCCCAGCCTGGGTCCAGCCCTGTTTCATTTAAATGGTTTTAATTTATCCCCCAGCCTGGCAATTTATTTAAACTTCTCTTTTCCCTTCCCCACYATGGTCAGAAGCAGAGCTATAAAGTTGAGATAGGATCTACCTGGGACTTGTCAAACACTTGTTCAGGCAGCRATGGGAAACTCCAAGTACATTTGTTGGATTAAAAGGAATATGAGTCCCAGGAGAGCTTTTCCTAGTAAATTTTGCAGTTCACTAAACAATCAATTTCCTCTGTGCACCTTCCCTGGATTCCATGGAGCAGGAGCTTGATTCTCCTGTGTTATGCCTTGATTCTCCAGCCTACTGGATCCTTTTCCCTGTGCTCCAGTCGTTGCTGATGGTCAGATATCAGGGCAGGAATACGGATGGCAGCAGGATGTGCTATCCYTGCGCCTCTTCCCACAATCCTTATTTCTTGGTCATGCTTAGTTAGAGCCTCCCACCATGTGAGTTTGGACAGCTGCTCCCTGCATGGCTCAGCCCTTCACCCCAGCAGCCCAAGGAATTCCTGGGAAAATGCAGCAATCAAGAATTCCTTATTATTTTTTTWAAATACCAGTTTCAAGTAACTTTTGCTTCCAATGCGGGATTCCCAGGGAATATTTCTTCATGGTCTGCAGTCAAAGGACCTTCATTCTCTGCCAGGGAGTGAATTCCTGTCCCTTCAAGGAAAATGTCCCTAAGGGGTGTTGAGGCCCTGGAGGAGGTTTCCCAGAGAAGCTGTGGATGCCCCATCACTAGAAGTGTCCAAGGCCAGGCTGGACAGGCCTTGCAGCAACCTGGGATAGGGAAAGGWGTCCCTGCCCATGGCAGGGCGTGGAACAAACTCATCTTTATGGCCTCCTCCAGCCCAAACCATTCCATGATTCTCTGGTACTCAATAGTTACTGGAAATAAAGAGWTTCCTGCAGTAAGTTTAAGATGTATCCTTTGGCTGGGATGAATCATTCCCCAAAACTGCTTCCATCATTGCCCTGACTCTGTGGAGAGTGTATGGAGGGGGATTCAGCTGAATTTATCCACTCAACCAAGAAATCCACACCTGGATCTTTTCCACGCTGCCTGGTTTCAACCAAGATCTAATTCCTTCACTTTGGAAGTAAGGGTCGTGTGTGTTGTTACATCATTCCCAGGCAAAGACTATTCCAGGGATATTGAAATGCTCCTGTGATGCTGCCAAAAAGCCATGGACATGCTCTCCTTAGTGTGTCCTCAGCGGTTGGACTGGACAATGTCTTTCCTTGGAAAGAACCTTGGCTTTCCTGCTGGATTTTGCTTCTGCKCACTTCAGCTCACCTCTTCATCACCTTTCCTGTTCCCACCCTGGTCATCCACAAATTTCACCAGTGACCTCATTCCCTTTTCCTGCCTCTCCAGGTCCTGAGTGGGACCATTGGGATGTTGCAGATGTCACTGACATCAGCTGATCCCTTCATCCCTCTGCTTCCTTCCTATTCCAGGCTACCAAGGGATGTTCTGCTGGCTCTACCCGAGTCCTGCATCATCCTGGAGTTCCCCATGTGGTGCAGGGAATGCATCTTGGAGGTTTTGCCAAAATAGTTGAAGATTAGGGACAATCCAGCTCGATGGTGCCACCAGTCTTTGAGTAGACAGAGCTACCTCAGGGTGAATTTTTCTCCTCTTGCTCTTCCCAAAAAATATCTTTTTCTGTAAGCTGAGAAAGGCTTCCAAACATCTGGATCTTCTCAGCTGTTCCGCTGATTTCCTAAGGAGGATTTTTCCCAAATCACATCCCAAGATGTACAAAATTCCCTCTTCTCCAAACAAAGTGGGAGGGATGGGAGGAATACAGAGCTGGGAGTGGCTGGTTTTGGGACATCAGGATAAATCTTGATCGTAGCCTGGGTGGGATCTGCACAGCTGGGGGTTGATCCAGGTCATGGAATATTTTAGGATAGAAGAGAGTGCTGGTATTTCCATTTCAACCCCTTGMATGGCCAACTTCAAAGTTAGACCAGGCTCAGCTCCTTGGGCTTTTGTTGAGCTGAGGATGGAGATTCCACAGCCTTTCCCAGAGTCTGCCCACCCTCATGTTGGGAATTTTCCCTTGGTGCCCCCTGTGATTGTCCCCACGTGTCTTTTTGCTGTGGTATTTGGAGAAGAACCTGACTTCATCCTCTCCATGAGCATCTCCTGTGAAAAAGGTGGGGGAAAAGGAATGTTCCTTTACTTTCCTCTTTGCAGCTGAGCTCAGTCACCTCATACAATTTATTCCCCAGCCCATCTTGGTGTCCTCCCAAAACTCATCTTGGTGTCCTCCCAAAACCCATCTTAGTGTCCCCTGCCAGATTTGCTGCATTTTGTCACTGGGGCCCTGAAACTGAGCTCATCACTCCAGATTTGTCCTCCCAAGTGTCACATCCAGGGGATAAATCCCTCCCCTTCCCTTGAAAATAAAACCTGGGATGCAGTTGCTGAGAGGGGTGGAGCTGATGGAGGCAATTGATCCAAGCTGGATTTCTATTGTGTGCTCTGAGGGAAACCCACAGCCTGAGGCATCACCTTGTTAACATCTGGAATGGGAAACCATGGAAATGGGTGGGGAATGGAGGATTTTACTGTCGGGAATGCCCTCAGGGATTTTTGGGATCATGGTGAAGTTGTCATATCCATCATGTTATTTGGGGACTGGAAAGGAGCTGCATTCCCAAGTTTTGTTCAGCTGGTGCTTGTGAAGAACTCAGYTATTGGGTGAAGCTTTGTCAGCCTCTTCTTCAAGACCAGAGGAGGAGGGAATGTTAAGATCACTTTTCCTAATTTGAGGAAAATCCCTTTTGGAATGTGATGGAAAAATCCAAAGGTAAACCACAAGTTTTACCTTTTCTRTTTGTGTTTTGGCATTTTGTGTTTTGGGGGGTTTGTTCATTTGTTTGCGGGTTTGTTGTTTTTTTCTTTTTTTGAAATTATTATATTTTTGATTGAGAGTATGAACAGCTCCTATGMCCTGGCAAATGGATAATCCCAGGATAATCACCTCTGTCATAAGAACTGGATCCAGAAGGTGTCAAGCTGGAGCTGCAAGGATGGAGACAAGAGGGACATTTAGACACCCTGAACTGTTTATTTATTTTAATCTAATTGTGGGAATCTCTCCCTGCCTCCTCCACTGCCTGGGCYAGTGTCACTCATTGTGACAAACATATCCAGGGATACTGAAATGGAAAAGGAGTCAAGATGTGGTTCCTGCTGAGGTACATGAACAACCTCTGTGTTTGCAGGTAAAAAACTGTCACCTGCTGGTGGCTGCTGGCTGGATATGGGCACCTTTCCCTCCTTTAGAGCAGGACATGGATAAATCCAGGACCTTGGACAGTCCAGCAGTATGCACCGTGCTTGAGGAACTCCTCATGATGTGTTAGATCCCATTTGTGTCTCCTCCYGGTGGGAATCTCTGCACTGCAGCCCTGCCTGAAGGTGAGGACTTGGATGTCCTTGTTCACTGAGCTTTTAAACTGAGGGAGGGGGATAAGAGTTTTCCCCAGGAAAATCCCACTGATTTTGACCTCTGCACCTTCCAGCCCATCTCGTGTCCCCAGATTTCCTTGGTCATCCCTGCTGGTGGAGAAAGGGAATCACTTTTACATCAAAGCCTCCTTAGCTCAGCCCTGTTCTCCCACCTCACCCCCAAGAAGCTGCTCCAGCTCCCGTGGCCTTTTCCTTTTAATCTTCCTRCCTTCTTCCCATCTTGGAGCTGTTGCCAATTAAGAGCAAACCATTTGATCATGCCATAATCCCAATGCCAGCAGGCAGAGCTGTTGGAGCATGGAAAGGGAGGGGAAAAAAAGGAGAGAGAGTGGGGAATAATAATAAAAATAATAATAATATAGAGGAGGGGAAGAGAATAAAAAGCAGCCTCTTCTTCCAGCTCTCTGCTCACAAGGTAAAGAATCAAAAAGTCATTTGATGCATAATTGATTGCTTTGGAGTGACTCACAAATTGCTCAGGAGCCTTGATTCTCGGGATAATCAGCACATGGAAAACACAGGGACGTTTTGACCGCGGGGTTGTGGAGAGGGGGGGGTCTGGGGAGGAGGGAAAAATAAACACCAAAAGAGCACGGCAGCACCAGAGCGAGTCCCAAATATTTTAATGAGTGCCAAGAACAAGGGATTTCAGAAGCTCGAGCTCAGGACAAAACAATAAATTAGCAAACAAAAAACGGGAACAAAACAAAAAGGGGCTTTTTAGTGTTTTGTTTTTTTTCTTTTTTTCCCCCTGACAGAAAAGCACAAAAGTGCTGAGCTGGCGGGGCTGGGCTGCAAGTTGCTCTCCCCCTCCCTGTTTCTCTGGAATGTGTGGACGGGAAGGGGAAGGATGCAGCCTTGAACCTTTGTGTGTGGATTCCCTCATCCTGCCTGTCCCATCCTGGGTCATCCCATCTCCCAAAACTCTCCAAGAGAACCTATGGCTCATTGAAAATTTCACTGTGGCTGGAAAAYAGAGGTGTTGGAGCACTTGGATATCATAATCCTGGTGACTTACCTCCAGAAAAAGAAGGGAAGAGAAGGGCTGGACTTCCATTATCTCCTAACTCAGTCCTTTTCCAAGAGGGAATTTTACTGACCCAGATTTTCTGGACCTTTTGGAAGCTGGGAAATGACAATAGCCACAATCCAAATGGGATTAAAAAGCCTCCAAAGGACTATTTGGCTCTAAGAGCCTTGCACAACCAATATGTGGGATTTTGGAAGCTGCTCCTTCTTCCAGCATCATCTGATCCCTGTTTTCTGCTCCCTATGGATGTTGTGAGTGCTTTTCATTGAGTCTGACCACACCTTCCTTCTCCAGCTTTTCCCGAGTTTCTGCTGCAAGTGATGGATCCCTGGGGATGTTGTTGCTGTGTAGTTCAGGCCCAGATATTGTCATCCCAAAATATCCTGAGGAGCACCTTCCCAGGGTTCCTGGGTGGAGGGTTTTGCACAAGTAACTAATCCCAAAGCCTCAGYTTACTTTTCCTTCCCTGTCCTGGTCCCAGCCTTTGGAAGCAGACACATCCCAGCTCTGTTTTCCCCAAAATTAACTCATGGAATGCCTGAATGCACCAAGGAGTTTGGAATTCTTCAGGGAGAAAAGCTGTTTCCCAGTGTGAATGGAGAGGGCTGGAATCCCTGCAGGAACTGGTGGGATGAATCCATCTCCAACACATGGATAAGTGCCTTTTCCTGCTTCCTTGCAGTCTGTCATGTTGGGAGGCAACTGCTGGATGCCATTAGCCCAGCTGGAGACTGGATTTCAGCTTCTGCTCAGCACTCAGAATGTGCTGGAAGCATTGAGAAGTGGATTGTGGGGTTTGCTTGGTGCCTGTGCCCACCACATCCTCAGGGTCCCTGACCTGGAGCCTCACCCCAGGTCACTGCAATCCTAGAATGTGCTCCAGGCCCCTGAGCAGCCCAGGGGGATTTCGGGGTGGGAAACATGGCTGTAAGATGTTCATCCCAGATTTTTTCCTCTTGAAATCCATGGGAAAAGGTGAAGTGCATCCTTTGGGTCAGGCAGGGAATGTGAGTGCTCCCAGTGGAGAGTTGAGGTGCGTTTGTGGAAGGGCTTGGCTGAGTTCAACAGTGACAAAATCCTGGAGTAGAAGAAATTACTTTGGGAGGGAGAGACCCTTCCCTTCCCTTCCCTTCCCTTCCCTTCCCTTCCCTTCCCTT